>VZSF01000462.1:2088474-2323613 GCA_013398295.1 Chionis minor
GGGGGGGCGCTGCGAGGCCGGGGACACAAACCGCGGGGCTTTGCGTGGGGACCCCCGCGGCCCGGAGCCGGCGGATGGGTGCGGGTGCGAGGGGCTGATGGCTTTACCCGCCGGAAAAACTCACCCGGTGGAAGCGCGCTCGCTCTCCGCGAAGAATTCTGTGCCCGTCTTGGCGTCAGCCCTCAGGCAGTTGCTGGCTCGCAGGAGAGAAGCGCTAAGAATCACGACAGCGAAATGCTGCTAAGAAAATAGGTCAAATATTTGTCTTAATGTTGCAGGCACACTTAGCCGTGCTGATTACCGTGTCTGTGACGGCTGCGTAAAAGGCCCGGCACATGCATGCACATACTGTTTTCACAAGTAATGCGGGATGAGTGCGCCTTTCCATTGTTTTGGGGGTCTGTCAGGTTTTCACAGCACTTGAGCTGAATGTTAAGCTTTTTCCTATGTCGAGTGGAGCTGTTCCTTCCATATGCCTGCACTTGAGAAAGAAACTTCCTGCGATATCAATACGAAGAGAGACATAGCTGTGTTCCTCCACATACCTATTTACAAAGGAAGCGATTACCTTGAGTGATTGTAATACATCAACTAGTATTTTTTGTGTGTAGTGCCCTATTTCTTGTCCATCTTTCGTCACCATTGTGGAAATTGCATGAATTAACAGGTTCTAAGAATAATTTACTTGAAGGCGTAAAAATATTTTGGTTATTTTAATGCTGTTTGTAACATCACAGGGGTGTTTGTTGTGGAAGGATTCTGCTGTAATAGAAATCATTGTGTTTCTGGGAAGACTGGCTCTGATGAAGTGATTGTTTTCATGTTGTATTTTCCTAAGTATGAAGTGTAAACATTCTTAGATGTTTACTCATGGATTATCTGTGTGTCAGTGTGCTTAATGGAAGAGAATGATACAAGAAAGCGTGGTACACAGTGCTAGTTCAGTTCTGTGAGGAAGAGCCACTCCTGATTGCCTGGTTATAGGACTTTACTAATAAATATTCTAAGACTTATTCTGTAAGAGCCTTTTTATTTTTCTTGATGATGATTATGACAGAAATATCTGATATTTGCTACTTTACTCACAGGGAGTATGCGATTACTCTAAGAGCAATTCCATTGCCTGGATTGGGACCGTTCTTGAGAGTAAAGCTTATTCAGGTCAGTTTTCAGGATCAGATCATATGCTGATACCAGACTGAGTTGCCTGTTAGTGCTTCTGTCTGACAGAGTGACTAATAGTCCAGCTGAAGTCGCTCTGAGCTGCTATGGCTGAACCTTCTGAAATAATAAAGGTCATGCTGGCTCCTCAATTATAACCTATTTGTTGAAATCTATAACTGTGTCTGAAAAAGTTAATTGCAAGCTTAAGCCTGCTATTCTAGTTATATTTTCTCTCGTAAAGTCGTTCTGAATAACAAAATTACATACTTCAGTTGTAATGGTGGGGGATAAATATACAAAGTGTCTGGGTTTCATAAATGTATGTCTAAAAATAATAGGTTATGTCAAGTCAGTGCCAATTTAAAATCTGAGTTGCTAGGAACGTAGAAGAACATGCAGAAGAAAAGAGCCATCTCTCTAGCTGGTATAATATGGCATGGCTGAAGCAGAGCTGTGTTGATCTCCATCAACTCAATAGCTGATTGAATGCATGTAAATAGGGTAGATCATCAAAAGTGGAAAGCCAATTTTGAAACCTCTTTGAATCCTCCTTCAAGCTGGACTTATGCCCTGTTTGGGGATATGGACTTTTCTTGTGACTTTCCAGTTAGAAGGTTTAATTGGCCAAAGAACTGTGAACAAATGATTTTTTATTAAGTTCAAATGGGTACTCTTTGTCATCTTGTTGTGCATGCTTGTAGACATTTAGGTGCTGTTGGCTCTTAGAGTGTAATCATGGAGTGCACTAAAAATGGACCTGCTTTCGGGAAAATAAGTCCATAATCTAGTCTGATCTAGATTTGGTCTATCTTGGTGACATTCTTTTTATTGTAACTAAATCACTTGTAGGGCCAGATCTTTTTTTTTTTTTCCCCCCCACACTGGAGTGTATTCCTCTCATGCTTTATTTAGACCATTTGTGTATATATGTATAAAATTGTTTGAGACATTCAGAAGGCTTTTGCTAGCTTTTTAAGTAAAACTCCATGGGGGAAACTACCAGAGATAATCAGAGATAGTGGTGCCATGACCCCCAAAATTGCTTGGAGACTAGTTTTGTTATGGTAAAAAAATGATCATTTAAAACATACTAGGATACCTCAAGGTTATGTAGCAACTCCAGTTTTTAATATAAATTAGATGGAAAGAGGGGAGGAAGAACTGAATATTTGCTGAAGACACAAACTGATATGGATTGGCCAGAATGAGAAAGGACTCATTGAAAGCATTGCTCTAGGGAGACCTGACCCAGTGAAATGAATAGCCCATATGTCAGCAAATGACATTCAGTTACCTGAAAATGCTAAAATTACGTGCAAAATTTCACATCATTACATCAGCTGATGAGAGGGAATAGTTTGGGTCTGTACACAGCTCAGGGAAGACCTCTGCTGTTTGACTGTACTTGCAAACCAGATTTTAGGAACTGGAATAATGTCATGTACTTCTGTGTTACGATGCCTTCAGCAAATTTAGTGGTACAGCCTGGTGAGTATTTCACCAGTGTGTAATATTGGTTATTTCCTCTCAAAAAAGATTACAGAAGGCTCTGAGATGAGTAAGGAGAAGGAATACAGACAATCTATGAAAAGTCTCGAGAGTTTTAGCTGTTTACCTTGAAGAGGTGGAAACAGAAGTATGAAAAGTACTGGCACGTATTGCTCAGGCAGACAGAGAGTTTTTCTTCTTACTGTGTCGTAAGAGAGAAATGAGCAGACAGTCAATGAAGCTGAAAAGCCATCAATTAAAAACTGATAGAAAAAGAAATAATTTTTAAGAAAACACGTAATTTGTTCTTGAGATCAAGAATTCAAGGGCTTGTTATTCATAGTAGTGACAAGATATAGAATTCTAATATTGCTGGGAAAAACATTGGGGAGAATATTAAACTTCATTATTCAGAATTCAGATTAGCCCCTCTTAGGCTGGGAGGGGGCTTCTTCTTGAGGGTTTCTTGCACTTTCCTCTGCCCACCTTCAGAAAAAGGATAGGAGTGTGTCCTGATCCAATCTGGGATTTCTTATTTTTCTGAAATTCTCACTATTGATCTTCAGGGTAACTAATTATGTGAATAACTGCTCTCCAGTCTAAATCAAATATTCATATGTGTCCCATGGGGACTATTTTGCAGCATCTGATTTGATTTCTCAGATGCAAAGACGGTGGGGAAGAAAGAGACATAAGATGCAGTCAGATTGTAAAATCATACTCTGATGCAGCTACGTCAATAACAGCTCAATATTTGTGAAATCCTAGTTAGTAACAAGTGGCATGTTAATTGACTTAAATTTTTTTAATTAACACATGAGAATCAAAGGATTTAATTTAAAAAAACCCACAACAAAACACCACAAAATTTGTAGATCCCACTGATGCCCTTTTTGTTGTATGGAGACCAAACTATTGCGAGGGCTGTATTAGCTATTCTCTTCCGTGAAGGTTAGGTAAATTACTATGATTTCTGCCTCTGAAGCCTGTGACTTCAGTTTAATAACAGAGACAAGTTTGGAGGTGAACAGCGATATTTTAAGTTTCTATTTCATGCCATTGTTGGTAGGAATTAGGTTCCTAAATATTCTTAGAAGTATAGTCCCTAGGAGCTTTTGTGTGCTTGAGAAATACAGGTGTCACTAAACTCCTGAACTGTCTTGCTGATCTGTGTGGAAGACTTGTGTATTTTAATTATTGTAGCAATTGACAGGGTGCTTGTTTCCAACTGAATTGTTTGGCAAAGGTGCTAGCTGTGAACATTCATTTTTCTCTACATTAACTAGGTCTATTTTCTGGCGGTTCAATATCACAGTCTGTCATTATGTGATTAGTATTTTAAATACATTCATATGGCCTTGAGCCAGCTATCCCTGTTTTGCAATCTTTGCCTCTTCCTACAGATCACCCGCTTCTATTCCTTGTTTAAGATTAGGTTCTTTCTTCTAAAGCATGGACTTTCAAATATCCTCAGCATATGTTCCTAAAATACAGACTTGTTATGGACAAGTCAGGATTATACGGGTCCCTCCCTCCTTTTAGATGCCCAAGAGACACCACTTGTATTCGCTTACCTTCTTTGGATGCTTACAGATATTACTCTACTCATAGAAAGAATATTAAGAGAACAGTATGTATTTTTAACTCTGCTCAGTTCTGTTCAGTGGGAATTGACTGCAGTCTGTGGTTCATTGCTTGTGAACACACATTTCTTTGACCTTGTGAATAATTCCAGGTTGTTTCAGTGACAACTTTTAAGTGTCATGGTGTTGTTCAGGTGAAAGGGAAAGATCATGTCCGGTAACTGAAGTTCTCGGGCTCTGCTCCTCACTGCTACTTTAAATATTAGTCTCCTATTTTTAATGTTTCTTCATAGTTATTTCAAAAATAACAAAATAAACCATACAGTTTTAATGCCCAGAATTTCAATGTAGTACTCATCCAGCACGTAGCACAGTAGGTCTTGACCTAGACGTGGAATTTAAGTGCTATCATACTGGAACACATTGGCTTGCAAATGTCCTGAACGTTGCTCAGAAAGCATAATTGTATACGAAAATGCCTCAGTTACTGACCTTTGATAGCCTTTCAGGGCAGTAGTTTAGTGTTGGTTTTTGCTAATTAAAAGTACTCTTATAAATTTGTACCCATTGTACCCTTATAAATACTGGAGTATCAGTTATACAGCTAAAGACCAGCATTTCCAGATGGTCCCCAACGTTCCTCCTTGTGATCTACTTTTCGTGTGCCGTTGAACGCTGTAACTTTCACACTCGCTGAAAGCAAATCCAATGGGGATATAAATCAGGATAAAAATATCAATGCTTGAAATTTGCGCAAATACTGTTTTTTGCATATTTGCATCTGAGCGAGAATTTAACTTATTTTTTGAGGTGATATACAGGAATCACCAGAAGTTCAAAGACAGAAGTTGAAGAGTATTGTTTTCTCTGGGAAAAGCCGTTTTCGGGCCAGCTGTAAGCAATTCATTGAACACCGATTACTTGCTTTTCAATACGTTAATACTGAACGTAATGCCCTTAACTAATGGAAGACTTGGTGGTATCATTCATGTCGTTGTTCCTGACATGAAATGATTATGTGAGAATCTCGTTTTTCAGGTGGAAGCATGGAGTAACTTCTAGGTGTCTTGCTCTGGGAGAGAAACTTGAATAGCTGCCCCAGGGTCAATCTATCGGTCAGCTCCCCCGCGCAAGAAGCTTAGAAGACAAGTAAAAATATGTGCTTTATCTCCATGTTTTGAGACAGCCTTATGGTGTCTGAGGCCTGATTAATTTTTTTTCTAATGCTCTTCATTGGTAATGCTAACACAGCTAATGGCTATGTTAGCGAGGAAAGCTAAGAAAACATGGTAACTCTTACAGGTGAAAGCAAGCAATGGTAATGAATTGCATTGCAGATTTAAAAGTACTGTAGCGTTGTTGTTTCAAACGTCAGTGATAGTTGCTGGAGTAAGCTAAACCTACACGTGGCTGTGCACAAATAGGGGATGTTACCGATTTATATCCACATGCCAGCTCACACAAAACCTCATAAAGCCGTTTCCCCATATGTACAGTACTCATTGTAACTGAGAACAACTGCCCCCAGGGACCGCCTCTTAAAATATTTCAGAGACCTAATCATAAGCCCGCAGTGGATATCCCAGAATATTGCAGGAGACATTTCTCGTTGGCAAGGGAACACATTGGCCCCTGTGGGTTTTAACTCTTTGGGTGGTCTTGCGTATGGACTAGCACAACCTGGCCACGTGAGACAGGGCAGAGGAGTACAGGTGATGGAACGCTGAGCAGCTGCAAATATGCCACATGGAAAAGGGAGATTGAAATATAGCCAGCCTTTCAGAAGTTTCCTTTTCAAGACGATTACCATGGAGCGGAGACATGAGGGTTCTTTGGCTTTTGGCAGGTGGTAAGAAAAGTATTTTTTGGCCAATGCTGAGCAGAAAAGGGGTTCCTGTTACAATATAGAGTTTCATTAATCAAAATTTTAAGTCTGAAATTCCTTGCTGGCAAGCCAAGCAAATTGTAGTTTGAACTGGTTTACTAAACATTTTGAATTGTGTAGTAAATATTTAGTAAACTGTAAATTTTAATGAATATTTAGTAACTTGTTTACTAAACAGTTTTAATGTGCAGTGTTAAGTAACCACCACTTTGAACGAGGCAGCTGAATAAATATTTTATATTTTGTATCTGGTTTTCACAGTGAAGAAACTGAAAATTACCACCTACAGAACAGCCCCTCTTTGTTTGTTTGTTTGTTTGTTGTTTAAACAAATTAATTGGTTACTTTAAACTTTTTTTTTTTCAGTGCAGCTTTAATTACATGTCATCTACAGTATGCCATTTATGCTAAACATCCCATGGGACAGTAGTTAGGGGTCTGTTGGGTTCTAGCCTTCATTTTATACCCTTAACAAATGTTACCATTGAATGATACTGTTTTGGTAGAATATACCACATTGTGAAAACCTACTACTAAAGCTACTTATATATCTTTGTAAAGTCAGAGCCCATGTTGGCAGTTTTGAAGAAGAGTGTTATCTGGCATTTGAGACTCCTTTCACTGGTGACCTGTATTTTTTTCAAATAGAAATGTGAATGTGTTCGCTAATCAATGTGTTAAATCCATAATAATGGATTGTTGCTAAAAACACAAACTACTCTGTATTGATATGGAATAACGAGGGAGCAAGGTAATTTGTAAAAAAAAGAATTTGCATACTATCAAGAATTGTGAACAAATGCTTGCTTTTTATTGGAGGACCTTCCTTCATCAGGGTGAATTTCTGGAATAGTTCTGGAGTGTACTGTGTGGTGTATATTTGCAACTTAAATCAATTATTTATTTAATAAAAGCAATTAATTGCATAAGATAATGGCATTGGAATCTGGCTGCAAAGTCTGTGCTGGTCTACCGTAATATCAGATACTGTTGTGTAACTGGAGTGTTACTGAAACATAAAGCCACGAAAGGACAAAGGCTCTTGGTCCCAGATGTTTGTCCCTCTTGAAATTGCTTAGTGCATCACAAGCGATGCTCATTAGCCTAATAGCTAATTTTACCAGATTGTGGCTCATGTCAGGGCTGTCTGCAAGGTGAGTTCTTGTGCCTTAATCTCTCTTTAATGTAATGAGGTGTTTGTGTTCCATATTCCTGGTGTGAATCACAAGCTGCTGAAAATTGCTGCCATTTATATGACGTCAGATAAGCCTCAGGATAAAGAAAGGCACAGAAAAGTTACATAAAGGCAACTTGAGCCCTTTGGCAAAGTGCCCTTCCTGGAGTGTCTGAGGGTGTAGTTCTGTCCCTCTCTTTATTTTGGAAGCTGAGGCCATAGACTTTCCACTATTGCTAGTGAATGATGACTACTCCGAGAACAGTAATACTACAAGCGTTTAAGTTTGGAGAAAGAAATTTATCTGCAGATCATGGCTGCTACCTAGGGAATAGCTAGCCTTCGTGCAATATATCTTCTTGTAGAACCTGCTTCCCTGACCATTTTTGATTCTCTGATTATCTTCGCTTGGCACACGTTATTTCCTTCCTCAGCACATCCATGGAAGAAAAAACATGCTGTGATTGCACAGAAGACCATAGAGAACTATTTGCCTTATGAACCAATCCATGAAAGATGCCAGAGATAGGAGGAATGCAGGGGTGGTATTCCCCATTTTCATTTTCTTTAAACTTTGGGAAGCTAGTGCGGCACTCAGCCAGCTCCCCTTATCAAAAAGTGCATCTAAGTGGTTGCAGACACTACTATTTTTCTCTTCAACTTGAGGTTCATTTTTGTACCAAATATGCCTCCTTTTGCTTACTGTCATTTTTTTTCTGGCCAATGTAAGAATTGGGCTTTTTTTCTGAGAAAAGCTGTTCCAGTAGTGTATGAATTTAGGTGGCATAATGTTGAGACAAATAAGGATGATGTCACATAGTCAACAGGATATATTAACTCAGCAAGCCAGTCATATAAGGCAAGGAAATTTGAATCTTTGAGCTTCTCCAGGACAAGGGAATGTAAGTGTCTGCTAGAGAAATCATAAGGCATCTTATGAGAAATCATAATGATCTTGCATTTAAATATGGGGCTGTAACTGGCCCCTTTGCAATAGTTCATGAAAAGGAGCCTTTAATGTCTAAATGGAGCAACCAGATTTTCAGTTTTGAACAGCGGTACAAAGTACTACCAATCCCACCGCAATATAAATAATAGGTGATAGTGCTGATCCAATAGTGACAACCCAAAGGGTTTTACCTTTTTTTTCCCTTGACTTCTACATTGGAAATAGCACAGATTTGACGCTTTTCATCGCTATCTCTCCGTCACACCAGCTAAGGTACCAAAGCAGCATGAAAGTTGAGCTTGTTGTCCACTGTCCACGTATGGACAGCAGGCCAAGTCATTTGACTTGCACTCACTGGCAGTTGTGCTGTTTGTGAGACCTGTGGCAGTCCAGGCACCCTACCTCATCCAGGGCATCTTGCTTTGGCTTTGCCAGATCCGTGCAATTGTGTGAACAGAGCTTCCCGGCTCGTGCTCAGGCAGGAAGTGAACTGAGGACCTGCCCCTTCAGTGATGTCATGCTTCTGTGAGGCTGATGATGGTAACAGTCTTATGGTAATCACGTTTAATTTTTCACCTTAGACACTAGCTACTGCTAATGTTTTTGAGTAGCACTTTCCATAAAACAGAAATTAATGACAGAAAACATTGTTCCTTGTACTTTTGCTGAAATTATATTTTGCTGTATAGCATTTAGTTTCACAGTGTCCCACTGGCCTGGTAGCTTCTCAGTTGTGGGTCTTTCTTCCTCTCCAAAACAAGACATTTATAATGTAAAGAAACATGTTTAGGTTTGATTTTCAGAGGCTAGTTAAAGAGACGAAATAGCAAAATAATGTAAAAGTGGAAAAAGGCAGGCAAGAAACAAAACCTAAAAGTCAGTAGAGCCATGAAAAATGTCTGTAATCAAAGTTAGAAGTTTGGATCACTTTCAAGTTGAGCAAGAGGAGTGAGAGAAGAGCTTTTCTTCCACAGATTCAGCTTCCTGACACTTCTACATCATGTGTTGTGACTAGAGGCTTCTGTTGTTCAGGTCTTACATTTCAGCTATTTCTTACATACATTACAAACGTATTCTGTAGGCCTGAATTTGGGAGCTCAGGTTTCATGCAAGCCAGAGACTATGCCCTGACAAGGCAAATTATGGTGCATTCAGGAGTTTAAAAACAATTTAAGCAGTCTTCATAGTCACAGGCATGACAGGTGGGTCTTCACTTGAATATTAATGTAACCCACATTTAATTACTATAGTAGGTATATTGTGGGACTCCTGTATGCAGCCACATGATCTTTCTCCCAATATATAGGGAGTAAAGCCCTTTTCAAAAAAAATTCTCTTTTTCAGTCTGGGAAAATGCACAAGTTGGAATGAAAACTAGATTATCATGGAAGAATACAGCTACTACATGCATGGCTTCAGGGATTTCAGGTGGCCATCTAACTCCTAGATGGTTTCTCCAGCTTGCCAGGTTATTCTGCAAGAATATATGCAGAGTGCACAAAGACATCGTAAATCACTGCATTCACACAGTTGGCTTGTAAGACTTATGATGATCCTCCTAGAGTGTAGAATTTGACCTCTGGTTCCTGCTCATAAAATTATTTCCCAGTCTTTGGGAAGAATTATTTAATAAATAACTTTATTTTTCTTTATTTCAAAGGCAGAAGGAAAAGATAGTATCCTTTGCTATTTCAAACTTTACACCTTAGTAATGTGTAGTTCAATATCTGTAGGAAAACCTTTGTCTTTTGCAAATAGTGATGTCAAGAGGTAGAGGGCCGTACATGCATTCTGAATTCACAGAGGGCGAGAAGTAGTTTTGTGCTTTATAATATTTCTCCAAATGGAAACAAGAATATTAAGTAAATTGTAGAAGCATGAATAAGTATATTCTTTGTAAAGAAATGCATGGATAAGAAACACGTCTTGAACCTTGCACTGGGAGCAATACTTGCATCTTCTGTTTCTGGCATGTGCACAGCAGAAGTTGAATCTCACTGGAAATCTTTCTGGCAAGCAATATTAGGTGTTCTGTATCTTCTAGAACAAGATTCTTTATAGGAATCTTTGCTATTAATATTACTTTAAAATAACACTCATATACTAGACAGTGTTTTCTTTGTGCATGTCAGATTCTTTTACATCCTACAATAATGCTTTTCTAAAAGCACAGTATCTTTTGTCTACATAATGAAAGTACATTTGAAATGGAAATGTTATCAGAATCTCTAGAGTGTAAATCTAGACTCTTTTATGACTCCCTAGGTAGTTTTTGTTTCTTGATGAACTTACTGCCCAATAGAAACTGGGAAATGCTCCTCCAGTAAAACACTTCTGGCTCGAAGTAATATATTATTCAGCTCTGCACATGTAATAATATCGCAGACATGAGAGAATTAGAAAAGCTGTTGGGATAAATCCCTGACTCCAATCAAGCCCATAGCACTTTTGTCAGTAACTTCAGTCAAGCCAGGTTTCACCCACCAGGTTTAAGTCTTTGAGTTTGCCTTTTAAGCAAGTTTCCTGCTTTATATGCTGAGCACCTGTTCCTAAGCAACTGCATCCAATTACACCTACCCATACATGGTCTTTATTGTATGTTCCTGAGCACAATTGAGGAGCTCTATTTAAACTATAGAATAATTATTTCTTTTAATAGATACACAGTTCTAAGTTTCTTTCATCTTGAACGCTGTATTTAATTAGTACTGAATAGCTTGTCCCAACATGGGCAGCAAACATCTACAGCAATTAAGAGACCACTCTTTCTTGCCCTTGTCTAGAAAGCTGACTACCCAGAGCCCTAGTGCTGAAAGGAGAAAGGACATATACAGTAATCTGCAGTTTTAGATTAGGAGTTAAGAATTGAGACCTCTAATGGGGCATGCTGTAGAAGCACTGGGATAGGAGGAGAAGGTCCTCAAACAGGTATGTTACCAACAGAAAATTCCTGTTTCCCTAAGCCTAAACTCCCTCATTTTTGCTGAATGATAAATCATTGTTCATATCTTTCCACTTCAGAGGAGAACAAAGAATCTACCTGTACTAGTGTTGGGGACACTGAATGGGTCTGAGGCAGGAGCCTTTTAAAACAATAACAGAAGGGCATTTTAATTCATCCTTTGTATAAGCTATAACTTGGAAGTCAGTTAGGCTTTGATAGCCCTGACCTGGTCAGCTGAGGAGTGAGAACATGCACAACCAGACATCTTTCCAAACGTAGACAAAGGACAGTATGCAGCGGGCTTAAATTACAGTGTGTCTGGAGAAATTTGAAATGCTAAAGATAAAAAAATGTTGTCTGTGCAACTTGGGGTTTTTTGGTTATTGTTGAACTATCCCACCACAAAGCCATATGAGTGACATACAGGATGTTGCTTGGAGAAACTCCTAGGTAAAGTTAAAATCCATTTAATGATGATTGGATTAGTGCATTAACCTCTTATTTATTTTCAAAACCCCAGATCATTCAGTCTTCACATTGGTAGAACTCCAACAGAAGCTAAGAGGAATTCTGCCTGATTAAAACCAGCAACTAATGGTGTGAAGGAATACTGTGGTCCTGAAGGGAAGTGAGGGTTCTGGTCTAACTGTGGTTGTAATAGGTTTGTGAAAGCTGTGCAGTTTGGCAGGCTTGGACACTCGTAAACCTCCAGAGAGTCCGAGGAGTAAACTGACCAAAGTATTTTTACAGACACAACATGGTATTGCAAGGACAGGGTCTCTCTTCCTATTCTAATGCCTTCTGTGCTTTTCAAATGGAAGTGCAGAGCGACCGGATCTGGTCCCAGCTTCCAGCTGAAAGCATTTCTGTTGTAGCTATCTGTTGATGTATAGTAAATTCGCTTCCAGCTAAGAGCATTCCCCTTGTAAATGTCCAGTGAATTCCTTTGGTTTTTTTTCACTTTGTTTCCATGCAGAAGGCAATTAAGCAGTAGGTATTTGTGATCCTCCAATTATTTATAAGAAAATAATCCTTCTTATTTATGATAGGTGAGGACAGCATGAGACCAATGAAACTGCCTTTCTATCTGGAGCAGTTCAAAACAGGACAAGGTGAAACAATCTCAAATGTTGAGACAATTTGGATCTTGAAACGCTTTTTTTTTTTTTGAGGGGGGGTTGTAGAACCTTAGCCAAAGTTGCATGCCCAGCTGTACGAATTGTACTGAAGGAATAAGAGAGATCTAGATCAAGGATTTAATATTAGTTAATATCTCGGATATTAACTGATCTAGCTGAATTACTGTGCACTGAAGAAAAATTGGAAGGTACAAAAACATAAGCACATTGCAGAAAAGCTTCTTTCACTTGAGATGCACAGATCTCAGCTAGTATATAGTTAAACCAGTTGCACTGTAATCCGCTTTGTGCAACAGCTACTAATTTTACTAAAAGAATTGATTGTATAATTGATTATATAAATCTAAGTTCAGTGTTGAAGCTGGAAGTTTTCTCTGACAATAACCAACTTTGCAAGTCCTGATCTTTCTTGATTTTTTGTTGCTGTTGATTTATTTCTATAGGCTGAATTATTCTGTCATCTCATAAGGATGGCTTCATTATATTATTTTTAGAGTTAAAATTAGACCAATTCTCAACTGTTACCTACTTCAAATAGTATTTATCAAATAATTTTGCATATATAAGCTTTTATGACTAACTAATAAATTAAGTTTAAACCTTATAGTAGTTACTATAAGATAACGCCCCAAGCCTGTCAGTGTTGAAGAGGCATTTGGACAATGCCCTCAATAATACTCTAACTTTTGGTCAGCCCTGAAGTGGACAGGCAGTTGGACTAGATAATCATTGTCGGTTCTTTCCAACTGAAACAATTCTGTTTTACTCTACTCTTCATCTCTCTCGTAATTTTTATTATGTTAATGTTACACCATTAAAATATTAAGGACCATATCCAGTAACCAAAGTAATGACTGAAAATACCCATGGGTGTAAGTACAAGGTTGTGCATCTGCTTTATATTTGAAAGATAGGTCTTCAGTGTTTTTTATTCAGTTAAATAATGAGGGAATTATATTTCTTTGGAGCTACTGAGCTCCAAGGTAATGTCTCTGCAACTATTTGATACGCAAGTTTCAAGCCTGCAAAATTATATGTGAGTAACTTAAGCTGTGCAGCAACTATGTGACTAAAATTATTTGTTTGTATATATTAACTTTTGGGATGTTAATTACTTGGATTGCCCCAAATAGCTGGATTCTACTGACTGTGAATGTAAAATTGGTTTGCAAGTACCAATTCTATATTCTTCACAACATAAAATACGATTTTTGTTTGTCTATGCTAATTATAGCAATCTAGAAGTTTTCATCGTTGCTAGTATATATACATTGTAAATCAATTTGTGTGTGAATAAACCAAATAATTTTTCTGTGCAAACAGACATAATTCCATTCAGTGTCAAAATACTTCCGTTCTCAATCATTTTGTCATTTCCAACATAATAATTGATTTCTCTTAACTTTTTTCATCAATCTGATCTTGTCATTTTTTCAGATTGTAATATAATCCAGAGTAATTCACGTGCGCTGAGCAATTAAGTTTGACATAATGGTCTGTCTATAAGAAAAAATCCTTATGACAATGTTTCTTTGCGGTTTATTTAATGCAAATTAAAACCTGTATAAATTAGTGTTTTGATGGATGTTTGATTTATTTGAGAAAAATATATTTCTCCTGATAATATTTCTGAGTAAGCAATTAAACATTGTAGCACCATATTGTGAAATTAAGTCTTTGATATCTTGTTTGCAAGAAGCACTGTTTCCTTAAGCATAAAACCCTCTTCAAACCAAGTACATAATTCGTTCTATTTAAATTGATTCTCTGTTGATTTCAGTGGAGTAAAGTACTACTTAAGCAGCACAAGCTTGTAGAATCCAGCTTAAAGTAAGTGGCGTCAAAGACAATTATCAATTGTAGAGTTCGGGGGAAACAGCATTAAATTTTCAAATACCTAGCTGAGAAAAGTAATAATTCAGATAGCCTCGATCCCAAATGCAGCATAAGACAAGACACTACAGTTACCAAATCTTTTGTGATCAAATTTAACTCTGAGTTAGGCTTTGGGGAAAAGAAAGTTTTGCCACCCAAGTCTTAAACAGACTTGTAGATTGTGAGATCTACTACTTATAGTCTCTTATATAGAACACAAACCTTCTTGTTCTATATGATCCTTACCTAAGAGACTGTCATCATTAAGGAGCCACTGTTAACCACACTTTATTTGCAAGTGTTTATCTGTGATTTGAACAAGTGGAATGTGGTAAGAGGGAGAGAAATTCATCTTAGCTACTGGGAGGTAAGTCCTGGGACCTACAGGATAGGTGGGGAGGGACTCTCTATCAGGAAGTATAGTGATAGGATGAGGTTTTAAACTGAAAGAGGGTAGACTTAGATTAGATATTAGGAAGAAATTCCTTTCTGTGAGGGTGGTGAGGCACTGGAACAGGTTGCCCAGGGAAGTTGTGGATGCCCCATTCCTAGAAGTATTCAAGGTCAGGTTGGATGGGGCTCTGAGCAACCAGGTCTAGTGGGAGGTGTCTCTGCCCATGGCAGAGGGCTTGGAACTAGATGATCTTTAAGGTCCTTTCCAACCCAAACCATTCTATGATTCTATGTGGGAATTTGTACTGTTGCTTTCTGTTCTCCAACCACTGCCCTTTTTGCTTGGGTGCTAGTTTTATCCACTTTGCAAGGGAAGTGAAGAGGAAGGGAGGGTTTTGTGGTGAAAATGATGCAAAAGTTTGGACAAAGACTCCCATGAACATCAGGAAAAAAATACTCTATACAACTTTCTTTTTTCCTTTTTCTTCCTAAAAAACAAGTAACTTCGTTGATATGATGTACAGTTGCAGGTCCTCTGTGGATATGTTAGCTGATCATAATATACAACTGCAGGCAAATAACAATCAGTCTTCCTAATTGAATTGCGCTGCAGTGTGGCTTGGGTAACCATCTAGCGGCCTTACTGGTGTAAACTTTGGCAAGGAGAGGAAATGGACAAGGTCAAGAAAAGGAAGGGTACTAGTTTTTATTCCTAGATCAAACACGCCAGTTTATCAGTGTTTCAGATAAATGCCAGCCAGCAGCAGCCTGAAAAGCTAGAAATAGTTAAGCTTCAATTACCTAGACTAATTTTCAAGTTCTGCATGGTTGGGCAGAAGGCTGAGATCTCCAAAAGTTTTGGTGAATCTAAGTTCAATTAACTTCAGTGAGAGTTAGATGCTCAAATATAAGGATCTGTGCCTTAGATTCATCCTACTGCCTTGGTCTTAATTTTCTTGGCAGTGGAGTTTCTCTAAGGTGTAGCCTGGGACGTGTGACTACCTGTATCTCATTCTTCTCTGAGAGAGACTTTGTTGCCTAATTTGGCACCATGTTTGATTCCTAGCTTGTAGGTCATTCAGGTACGCAACTTCTCCTTCATTTCTGTTGTCTACCCCATTAAACATTTCACCTGTCTTCTTTCTCAACTGCTGCTGAATTTTTTTCCTCATCTATTTAAGTTTCTCATCTGTCACTGTTAGGTCTCTCTCTTTCTTCTGACAGCCAGCTGCACTACTAGTTTCAGTAGTAGTCATGGATAGAAAAAAATCAGACCTAAAAGAAAAAGAGACTCAGAAAGACTAACAACACCCTGGGCACTGATAGGCTAAAAAGAAAAGCTGTGAACATGTTCTGAATTTTCTGTAGGAAGCCCAGAGAGACAAGGGGACCGGTGCCAGAAAGGCAATTCTCAAAGCAGTTTGGGGAAAGTGGCAAGGGGCGAGACTGGGAAATCCCAAGTGGTATCAGTTAATTTTAACATTTAAAATGAGTGAAGATAGGTTTGTAAATGACAAAAGGTTTCAAGTCGGTATCAAGCTGAAAGTCACATTTGTTTTTATGCTTTAGGACAAGCACTGTGCAACTCCTGGGCACCAATACAAATATTAAGAATAGAAAGCAGTATCTGTCCTGCAGAGGAATGTATGTCCCAATCTATTTGTGTGCAGTCAGTCATCTCTAAGAATGAAATGTACTAAATTATATTGAAACCGTCTGCCTCCTTTAAGCCGGTCTTTTCTGAAGAGCCTGGGCAAGCTGTTTGGCCTTCCCTCGGCTCCTGCAGGTGTAATGAGAAATGTCAGTTCACAAAGCGAATGTCATGTTCTGGTTCTGGTTTTGATAGTTATGATGTGCTGAAATATCCATATACATGTATGACAGGGTATTTAAAGAAAAAGATTTTGGCAGGAACGGAACAACAGGGATAAAATATGGAAATATAAGGAAAACATTCTGAATAAATTTAGTAAATAAAAAAATGCAAAGGAAAATAAAACACAAAGTAAAAGAGATTGTTATGGAAGTGTAAGATTATGTGGGTGAGAATGCCATATGGAGCATTGGATTGCAGGCGGCCAAATTCGCATCTGATGTGAGTTCTGTGAAAACTTGTAAGGAAATAAATAGTATAAGAAAGACATTGAAGAACAGCGAAATCATAGGAGAGGTCATGAATGCTTCAAACAGGTCTGAAGAGCTAGAACTAGGAAGAAAACTAGGTTTCTGTTGAAAATCTAAGAAGTGTCAGGGTTTATGTTATCTTTATACATTTCTCATACTCTTATTTAAATAGATGATAAGCTCAAACATTAACACATCAACTGACTGTACCCCCAGCATGTTTTGCTAAGAGAAGAGTGCTAGTTGGTCTACGTTGCAATTGTATTTTTTTTGTTTTGTAGGTAGGCAGAGAGGAGAAAGCAACTTACCTGAATTAACCAAACCAAAAAACCCAGACAGCCTGGTATCAGTCAGAAATTACCTTTGTTTAGAGCCATATAAGTGCTAAAGAAGGTCAAGAAGATTCCTTCAAATTAAACATTTACTTCATTGTATACTATATCCTAAGCATCTATAATTTAAAAAAAATAGTAGCTGGATCTTGGTTATGCTTTTTGCTTGCCTAATAGTAATGGGCTTTAAATTGTTGTTTGAGTATCTCCCTGACTTGGAGATTCTTTGGCCAGCAAACTCAGCTGTTCCTGATAAGGGACAGAGAAGAGATTTTGGGGCCAAGAAAATGAGATACAATTGGATGATCTTTGTACAAGTAGCAAGCCCCTACATGTTATTTTCTACTGACATTGTTTAGACTTGCCCAGTCCTGTATCAGGCCAGGATCACAGGAATGGAGAGGAGGGAGAACAGTATTGATGTGATCCATGACATCTCCAGATGTGCTCTGTACTGTGAATTTGTCTGAGAAAGGTACCCTTTTTTTCCTGCCCCCCCCCCCTTCCCACATAAATTGTTCTTGGGAAGGTAATGCTGGAATCCACAGTCCTCTCACCTTCCTTTGCTTAGTGGCTGAGCCTGTACATGTACATAATCACACATACCCAAATCAAGATTGTAATCCTGATGTTACAGTGTTCTGTACTTTTTCATTGTTTTAAATATAAACACTCCGATTCAAACGCATGCAAACCAAATGCATGTGTGTGCAGGGTTAGCCAGTACTGTTGGGATTTAAGTGTTACCTTGGTGAAAACTGTGTCCCTGAGCAGAAACAAGTACCCTGAGAGAACATTATGTAATGAGCCGCACTGACATGTTTGGATGGTTTCTTTACATTGACTGATTGTTCTTACAGCTCATTTCCCCCCTCCCTTTCTAATCATTTAATTCATTCACTTGTATAAAGCCCATTAGTTTTGCACAGAATTTATCATCTGTACAACAGCTATGGTTTTGTTCATCTAAGGCATTTTACGGGAGTCTTAATTTAGCCTTCTCTACAGTTGCAGCAATGAATATTGTGGTTTGACAACCAGTTATTTCAAACTGCATACAGCACTCCTTGAGTGGTGTTTGCAGAGAAACGGAAAAATGAGTAAGGGAGTTTGATAGAAAAGTGTATTTACTATGCTTTTTACCTGGGCAGAAGAAATAAGGTAAACCTGTCTAGGCAAAAATAGAGGGAGGGCATCAGAAAAGAAATTTGTGCTATTTTCCTATGACTAAACCTTAGGGTTTTTTAGCTGCCATGCTAAGAAGTCTGTAAGCATCCACAATGTATTATGATTACTGGCTTGGGTACTCAGTAGAATTCAGAGGCAGAATTTTTTAATGCAGAAATTGGAACGTGCATTGAAAAATTATTTAAAAGTACTGCAGAACTTCTTGTGACATTCATGATGCATAATGTTGAGCACGTGATGGATAAAAGTGCAATTTGAAATAATGTGACAATACACTTAGAATGAGAAAGTTGGAGTTTTTTAAATGACTACTTATTCAGTAAGATCTGGGATCCACAGACGGGATACTGTATCTAAAAGACACCACTTCAACTAGTACATTTCCCAAACCCCAAATCAGATGTGCTGGTACTCCTGCTAATTTAGATTTTCTAAAACTAAGACATAGCCCATTACCACTTACAGCACTCCTTGCAGTGGTGTTACTTGTGGATAGAAACATAGGAATTGCCACGATTGCTATGAGTTGTGGTCCATCTAGTTGTTATTCAGCCTTCAAGACAAAGCAAGATTAGGCAACTCTGAAAAGGTGTTATCATAGAATGGTTAGAGGTGGAAGGGACCTTAAAGATCATCTAGTTCCAAGCCCTCTGCCATGGGCAGGGCCACCTTCCACTAGACCTGGTTGTTCCCCATCCAACCTGGCCTTGAACACTTCCAGAGATAGGGCATCCACAACCTCCCTGGGCAACCTGTTCCAGTGCCTCACCACCCTCACAGAAAGGAATTTCTTCCTAATATCATCTATACTAATATTCTAAATCTGCCCTCTTCCAGTTGGAAACCATTACCCCTTGTCCTGTCACTACACTGCATGATAAGGAGGCCCTTGTCATCTTTCCTGTAGGTCCCCTTTAGCTACTGGAAGGCCGACATAAGGTCTCTCCTGAACCTTCTCTTCTCTGGGCTGAACAACCCCAACTCTGTCAGCCTGACTTCATAGTAGAGGTGGTCCAGCCCACCATTCATCTTTGTGGCCCTCCTCTGGACCTGCTCCAACAGGTCCATGTCCTTCTTATGTTGGGGGTCCCAGAGCTGGACACAGTATTCCAGGTGGGGTCTCATGAGAGTGGAGTAGAGGGGCAGAATCACCTCCCTTGACCTGCTGGCTGTGCTTGCTTTGATGCAGTCCAGGATATTGCTGGTTTTCTGGGCTGCAAGTGCACCTCGCTGGCTCATGTTGAGTTTCTCATCAACCAGCACCCCCAAGTCCTTCTCCTCAGGGCTGCTCTCGATCTGTTCTCTGCCCAGCCTGTATTTGTGCTTGGGATTGCTTCGACCCACGTTCAGGACCTTGCACTTGGCCTTGTTGAACTTCATGAGGCTCACACAAGCCCACCTCTCAAGCCTATCCAGGTCCCTCTGGATGGCATCCCTTCCCTCAAGAGTGCCAGCTGCTTCACACAGCTTGGTGTCATCAATAAACTTGCTGAGGGTGTACTTGATGTCATTGTCCCGTTGCCAACAAAGATGTTATGAGATGAACCTCTCCAGAAAGGTTTTTTTTCTGATCCCTAAGATTTAGCTCGTAAAAATAGGAGTTAACATATTTCAATTCTGCTTTTGAATGTTTTGGCAGCTGGTGTCTTACAGGTTCAGATATAGCCTTAAAATAATCCAGCAGCTGGCCTATGTGTATTTAAACTGCAAGATTAAAAAATACTGTGCCAGTTATGACAAATGATATGGAATAATTATTTTTGGCTATGCAAATAACAATAGACTTTATTGATAAAATTGATTGATTTACTTCAGAATTCTCAAAAAAATGAAAAGATAGAGCAGGATTAGGTGATAACAGCAAGCTGATAATGAAATGATGTTTTGCTAAGCTGTGAGCAAAGCTTAGCTACCAAAATAACAATGAATAAATATCAGAACATGATGTCGTCCCCCCTTTTGCCTTATATCTTAGAAAACAAACTTGTATGAAATAGGAACACAAGCAGTTGATCCAGGTAAAGGAGGTTACCTAAAATATTTCTGTATCTTGAAAATGTAAAAAGTAACTATACTGATATCTAGACATCCCATATAGTTTTGATGAAGGACAGGAAGATGGAGAAGGTGATTTTTATTTTTCAAAAGTATCTATCTTCAACAGAAGATAGACTTATTTTGGTCTTAATCTATGTCTCAAATTAAATTATGTGTGTTTTTTCTGAAACTGGGAGGCCTGTACAAAAGTATGTAGTCCAATTGCATGGGTATTCATCCCCATTAAGTAAAAACAAAACTGGGTACCTACATGTAAAAAGTGCAGATAGATCTTTGAATGTAAAATGTAAGTAAAAATTTACTTACGCTTTTTCACAATATCATCTTCTTACAAGTTTGACTTTACCTTTAATGCAGTTCAGATTTTCAATTATCTGTAAGTGTCTTTGAACTCCATTGTCTTATAGGATTGTTCCTAACCAGCATTTAGAGTTATGGAAAAGTGAAATGTGGCTAGCTGTTTAAAAACAAAGTTTCCACATCCAATGATGAGATCAAAAGTTAGCTGTCTCCCTTAGTCTTACTGGTATTTTCAATGCAAGAACTGAATAAGTTGTTTAGATGGATTTAATGCATTTAATAGACTTAGGACATGCTTCAGGACTGTAGCAACTGAACAAGGAAATAAATAAGAAACAACTTCTGACAGACTATTAGTTGAGACTTACATGGAGCCACATGCCCATGTTGATAGTGGAATGTTGTTTAAGGCTGTGGATGTTGTTCTCCTGGACTTTAGTAAAGCCTTAGACACTGTTTCCCACAGCATTCTCCTGGAGAAACTGGCTGCTCATTGCTTGGATTGGCATACTCCTCACTGGGTAAAAACCTGGCTGGAAGGCTGGACCCAAAGAGTATTGGTGAATGGAGTTAAAGCCAGTTGGCAGTCAGTCACAAGTTGTGTTCCCCAGGGCTCGGTACTGGGGCTGGTTCTGTTCCGTATCTTTATCAACGATTTGGACGAGGGGATTGAGTGCACCCTCAGTGGGTTTGCAGATGACACCAAGTTGAGTGGGAGTGTTGACATGCTTCAAGGTATGGTCCCTACAGAGGGATCTGGACAGGCTGGATTGATGGGCCAAAGCCAATGGTATGAGGTTCAACAAGGCCAAGTCCTGCACTTGGGTCACATCATGCAGCGCTACAGTCTTGGGGCTGGAAAGCTGCCTGGCAGAAAAGGACCTGGGATGTTGGTCGACATTGGGCTGAATATGAGCCAGCAGTGTGCCCAGGTGGCCAAGAAGGCCGACAGCATCCTGGCCTGGATCAGGAATAGTGTGGTGAGCAGGACTAGGGAAGTGCTATGGAAGTGATCTTCCCCCTGTACTCAGCACTGGTGAGGCTGCACCTCGAATTCTGTGTTTGGTTTTGCGCCCCTCACTACAAGAAAGACATTGAGATTCTAGAGCATGTTCAGCAAAGGGCAATGAAGCTGGTGAGGGGTGTAGAGCACAAGCCTTCTGAGGAACGGCTGAAGGAACTGGGATTGTTCAGCCTGGAGAAAAGGAGGATGAGGGGAGACCTTATCGCTCCCTAAAACTACCTGAAAGGAGGTAGGAGCAAGGTCGGGATCCACCTCTTCTCCCAAGTAACAAGCCATAGGACAAGAGGAAACAGCCTCAAGTTGCACCAGGGGAGGTTTAGGTTGGATAGCAGGAAAAATGTCTTCACCGAAAGGGTTATCAAGTGTTGGAACAGGCTGCCCAGGGAAGTGGTGGAATCACCATCCCTGAAGGTATTTAAAAGACGGGTAGGTGTGGTGCTGAGGGACATGGTTTAGTGGTGCATTTGGCAGTATTAGTTTTACAGTTGGACTCGATGATTTTAAATGTCCCTTCCAACCTAGATGATTCTATGAATAGAAGTATCAATAGAAAATGACATGGAAATAGCAAGTGTGGTTAGTAAAGCAAGGACAATTGTATTTATAATGCTTGTAATATGTTAGTAATTCAAAATTCTTTGTTGAAGTATTTAATTCCAATAAAATTGAAATGTTTTTTGTTTAAAAACAAGATCAAAAGCAATTGAGAAGGAAGTATGAAGAAAATAACATTATTACTGTTAACCGGAAACACTTTTTTCCCAACTTCAGAGCACCCGCAAGGCCCACTTGACCGTGCACTGTTTTGAATGACCCAGGCTATGCTAATCATCTACATCTTTGTGAGCAGTCTGTAACACAACATTAATCACCCAATGGTGAGCAGTAAGATGGGTTTTGGCTTGTCCTGAGACACATGTTCTCAGCCATGTCTTCCTATCCCAAGATTCAGCACTGCACATCGGCCAGCAATTCCTTTGTCTTGGGAAAAAAATTGCTTTGAGATAGGGCAAGGAAATTTAAAGTGTGATAATATATTTGGACATGCAGATACTTTTCATTGCATGTTAATATTATGAATTTTATGACATAAAAATAATCCATCAAAAAAAGGAATAGCCATGAGTCATACATAGTAAAATAAAAAAAATGGAAAAAGGTTTCAACCTTACTGATTCTAATATATAGGGATTTAGTGCCTGTTGAAGACAGAGGTAAGTTGACCATAAACTACAAGGAATGTTACCAGATCAGGTATGTGTTGTAAAGATTTCTTAAAGCAGATTAAAAGAGGGAGTCTAAATAAAAGCCTTTTACCTCAATAAATTTCTGTCTTCAGGAAAAGTTGAAGAGTTGTGTCATGAAAGGACAAGAAGGGTCTAATTATTCTAGCATCCATGGAGTTGTCTCTCATTTCTCATATTCAGGGTTTTATTAAGGCAACCTAGAATTGCACTGGTTTTAAATGCATTTGTTCATTGCTGAATTTTCCTTTTAAATTGAGGTGTATAGCTCAAACTCTTGCTGTTGTTATGTTTTCAGATGTATTTGCAGCATATTATACCTAAACTCTATCTCCCAGGCTAGTTTTTTTTCACATACTGGAAGCACCTCTTCAAAATTTCTCTTCCATGCTAGTTATTAAAAGAACTATAACATGATAGCAGGAATGAGTTTTGACCATTGCTCTCAACTAGGATAGGAATTGGGTATATTCTGTGATTTTTGCCGCTGCATTTCCTCCCCAGTCCTGTTCTCTCTGTCCTCTGTCCTCTTGTTATATCCTTCTTTTATCCTTTTAGCTTGTATTGTGTCAGGGGAAAGGTACCCTAAATAATCATGCTTTTATTGTATGTAGTAAATCCCAGTTTAGCTGGATTCTGAATGTTACCACAATACAAATATTAATAAGATATGCCCACTGATTATACTGCCAAGGGTTGGTGTGGTTCTCATCTGACCCAGGGAGGCTGCACACCTATAAACCAGCCAAATGACATATGTTGTGACATGGCTGGGAAGGAGGGACTTCGTGTGGTTTAATATTTAATGGGCACTGTCTCACAGTCAGACAAAGCATTTGGGTTCTCCTGATTTTGCTGGAAAAAAGACATCTGTAGTAGTTGCATAAATGTTTTTCTTCAACAGAAAGAGGTAATCGAGAGAACTTTCCTGTTTATAACATCTATAAATATGAGATGGGGTGTTTGGATTTGCTGTAGAAGTTTGTTAGATAATGACTAGCAGAAGAAAGCTGTTCTCTTTTCATCTGTGTACTGTGGGGTAGTTTTGGACCGTTACATGCCAGCACAGGGGAGTTGTGATGATCAAGTTGTGACATGAGGGATCTCAAACCAGGGTGCAGCCTGGATCTATCACCTGCACGCTGCTCTGAAATGTCAATGTTTTACAGATTATTTTTTTTAATTTTGTTTCACTGATTCCAAGGTGGCTAGTGCATTCAGAAAGATTATATCATATTAATTACCAAGACGTATTTGACAAGCTGTGTTCTTTCCCAGGGTGGAAGTGTAAAGTGCAGGAACATAAATCAATAGCATCAAGCCTTGTGCAGTACAGACTCTGAGATATGAAGTGACTAGTGATGGGACAGACAAGAATCTTATTTTTTTTATAAGCAGACTAAAGCCATCTCTGCATTCTCCATGAATGTAAGTTCAAGCGGAAGGGAACTACGTTCAACGCTGTTCTTGGCAGTGTTTTTTCTTAACACCTGGTCAGTTGGCCTGTGAACAGGTATGTGCAGAAAAGAGCGGCAACCCAGCGAGGGAAGTAAACAGCTTGAGTGATGGCCTCTTCCATCTCTGGTTATTGCTGATGATGTCTCCCTCCTGTATGATTTTTCCCGTGATTTAATTCTTTTATGCATTGCGTGGGGAAGGGAGCACACTGCGCCAGGAATGAAATTCTGGGAGGATGTCTTTTCTTGGTGTTCGTGCTTCTGCAATATGATGGCATCAGCAAGGAAGGCGTTTCTCTTGCACTGTGTCAGGCTTAACTATCCACTGCACCATACAGTTGAAACAAATGTTTCTCACTGCATGTTCCAAGATTTTAGTGTTTTTAGGGTAGCAATATGCCTGCTGAGGCTATTTATAAATAGCTTTGCAGTGATGAAATTGTGCTTCAATTCAGAAGCATTCTGACATAACAAGTGAGGGTGAGAGATTCTGGTGTTTCAGACAAAGCAAACAGACTTGATTGATTAACAGCACTGCATTGCATTTTCCTCCTTTTAAAACAAGGATGAGATTTGCAAAAGCCTGAAGCAGTCCTGGCATTTCCCATTGTTTTTAGAGGACTGTGTGTTACACATCCCACTTGTGCCTTTGGAAGTTTATTGAATCGCCCCACTATCTTAAACAAAATTGAATCATTCCTCAACTCCAGCACAAAGTCTTCTTGCCTGAGTCTTAGAATTGTTAGTGATGGACATGGTAAACTTCAGTAATTTTTTTTTTCTTTATATAGATAAAGAAATATATAACTTTCATTATTTAAAGTGCTATGAAAAAATCACTTCAATATAAGTGAAGTCTTACTAGGAAAATTGACGTGACTTTAATTATGCCTAAGTAAATACACTGTAATCTCTTCAGGTAATTCCAAGTGAGTTTTTAAATAATAGTGTAACAGCTTTGTTTGCTGCTGAAGTTTGAAGAAATGTCAGTCATGAATGAGGTGGAGGTCCCTGGCTGTTTAACCAGGACTGCATTTTTTTTAAAAGTTCATCCCACTTTTGGCATTTGCAGTCTTTTCTGGGGGAGTGGAAAGAATTTTCTCTTTATTGAATAAATCAAATAAGTAAGCTTAGAAGCTGAAGATCAGATTACAAGAATAAGTTTCTTTTCCAGTCTGTGACTGAAGATGCCATGTGTGATTATTTTAATTTTTGCATGTTTTTTTTTTTTTTTAAAGGATGTGCTAGCTCTAGACTCTTGAATTAGAAAGTCACTGGACACAGACTGTTATCGTATTATAGTTCATTTTATTACAATAAGTGAATTTCTCTGTAGAGTGAATTATTTTTAAATTCAAGATATGTTGATGGTGAACTAGCATTTTGCCTGAAAGAATCCACTTCAGTTAGGGTAGTTTAATTAAAAGTAGCAACAAAATTTTATGCTGGTTTTGCAATGCCTGTAACAACTTTCTGTTTTCATCTAAAACCATAACATATAAAAGTTTAGTCATCATTAATATTAAGCAGCAACTCTATTACTAATTAAGAATCTGAATAAATCACATCACTATTTAAATGACTGTATCCTGTATACGCTATAACTTGTTGGTTATTGTGGGTTTTCTTAAAGTAATTTAATAAAAACCGCATATGATCAGAACTATAATGCAGCTTTCATCTGGGGAAATACTAATTAGATTAAGGTAATACAACATGAGAAAAATGGCACAATGTTAGAAGTTTATAAAGAAGTTATCTGATCTTTCTCATAGAGAAAGAACTTTTCATTAGATATACAACGAAATGATCAGGCAGCAATTTTCAATTGCGTTTTTTAGTTTGTTTCTTTTCTGCACCCTTGTCATAAGATTATGGACCTCACTGACCCAGGATATATGGAAGCCAAAAAGGAACAGGATGCGTTGGAGAAGGAACAAGACATTTACAGAGAATGGCTGCGTTGCTGATTACAAAGATGTCTGCTGCCTGAAACACACGTGAGGAGAGCAGGCACACTGCGCTTGCTCATGGTGCTTCCTGTACTTTTCAACAGGCATCTGTTGTTGGGCACTGATCATTCTGGTTTTCCCCATTGGGAGAGATGCCAGCTGTGCATTAGCAAACAAATCACCTTCCTCTCCCTCTTTGTGTTTTATTAACAAAAATTACAAGAGGGAGCTTGAAGATTAATTAAGAAATTGGGAAGGGGGGGAAAGGATGGACAGATACTTGGACAGAGCACATCCACTGCTCCCTGGAGGCATCAGGGGGTCTGGCTGAATATTGACTTGTAGTGCTCTGCCCATGGACATGACAAAAACATAAATTATAGAATCATTTAGGTTGGAAGGGACATTTAAAATCATCGAGTCCAACTGTAAAACTAACACTGCCAAGTCCACCACTAAACCATGTCCCTCAGCACCACATCTACCCGTCTTTTAAATACCTTCAGGGATGGTGATTCCACCACTTCCCTGGGCAGCCTGTTCCAATGCTTGACAACCCTTTCAGTGAAGAAATTTTTCCTACTATCCAATCTAAACCTCCCCTGGCACAACTTGCGGCCATTTCCTCTTGTCCTGTCACTTGTTACTTGGGAGAAGAGGTGGACCCCCACCTTGCTCCTACCTCCTTTCAGGTAGTTTTAGGGAGCGATAAGGTCTCCCCTCATCCTCCTTTTCTCCAGGCTGAACAATCCCAATTCCCTCAGCCGTTCCTCAGAAGACTTGTGCTCTACACCCCTCACCAGCTTTGCTGCCCTTCTTGGGACATGCTCCAGCACCTTCCTCCTTCAACAGTTCTCCTCCTGGATAGTCCCACAGTATGATGGGACCCTGGATGGGAAGGGGATTTATAAAAGCATAAGGGAAAAGTGCAGCTGGTATGTTGAGAGACTGTGTCGGAGCTGGCAGAGAGGCTGCTGCCTGGTGCATTTGAGGTACCCACACAACAAGGGATCCCTGTGGCCACTGCAGGGGTTTCTCTCAGAGCTCCCATCACCTGTGCTGTAAACATGCTGGGGCAACTGCCCCACGGAGGGACTCATCAGTTCCTGTCCCCCATGGCTGTGGAGTCAGCTCAAGGTGTGTGCTGGCACACTCCAGTGCCATGTGAGCCGTCTGCCGGTGCCAAGACATCAGTTCATGTCTGGGTGACAAAAGAAAAAGGAAATGGTGTGAGCAGAGCACAACCACACAGAATTGCATCCAGAGAGCCGTTTCAGAGGGAGCTGTCTGGGGTTCGTGCAGCCCACTGAGGAGAAGCATGGGTGATGGGCAGGCAGACTCACAGGGCAGAGGTAGATGTTGCTACTAGGGCTAGGTGTGACAATGGCTGAGGAGACTTTGCCTGTCTGCTGAGTTCTTGAGATGAACAAAATGGTTGCCTGATTCAGAGCATCACTCGTCTCCTGGAGCCAGCAGTGGGAATGCTGCAGGCGGGTTGTCCTGTCAGCCTCTGGGCTCACCCCCTGTGGCAGCCTTCATCATTTAAACCATAGTCTTTTGTCTCCTGGTTAAACTGGAGTCAAATGACTTAGTAATTTCCTTTCTCTTGATCACTGGTCCTTCTACATGGTCATGCCTGATCTTCCATGGGTGAAAATTACTGGATTTGAGAGTTAGCAGTGAAGTCCAAGGAAAAACAGGTTTAGCTTGTATACCTTCCAAGCTTCATAATGTCTTCATCTCAAAAAGAAATCAGTTTAGGATTTCTTTTATCTTCTGTTTCTTCTTTCTATTGTTTGTTTTTGTCTTGCTCTCTAGTAAGAATGGTCAGGAAGACCAATACTGTTTTTTTTTGGTTGAAGGACCCTCTGAAGTACTGCAAGAATTTGTTCACAGTAAGAGATTATGCCATCTGTTGTCACGAGTTTATATTAAACAGATTTAAGTGGAAATGAAAAGTAAACAAGGGATTTTCAATAACCTGACTTGACATGATTTCTCTTTAATAAGAAGCTGCACAAGTCAGAAGCCACCGTGTTTTATTCAGTCATGATTTCATGGTGTCATTATTTTTTCAGTTATCCAGCAAAACGTGAGGAATCTAGAGCTGTATTTAATGTGAGGACAACACCCTTCATGATCTTTTATTTAACACCTCTTTCTAAGCATTCTTCATTCTTAGTAAAGAAGGAATAAAAGACACCACCATCTTTTTTTTGTTTGCTTTCTGCCTTGTTAGTCACCTCTTTACCAGGTTCTTTTTATCAGTACCTGAAAATGTTCCCTTTCAGGCTAAGTTGTGCAGGTGATTTTTATTTTGATTTTTTCCCTTTGGTAAGAGTAGTTCTGTAGGTAAGTGCAGGTAGATTTCAATGCTGATTTGCAGGTCAGATACCTTACTTAATTCTAGCTTTGTTTGGGATTTTAAGACCCTACTCATTTTGTTTGTTGGCTAAAGCAGCAAACTCAGAGATGACCATTATTTGGCCTCATCACTGCTTTGTGAACAGTAAGGAAAGTTTGGCTTCTGTTGAAAGGAGTGCTACAGCTTAGATAAAATTATCAACATTTCTGCTGATTGCTTAAATAAATTTAGCCATGTGGCTCTTCTTCAGTTTTTCCATACTGCTGAAATATAAACTGTGACATTATTTGATTTAATAAGAAAAGAAAACATGCAATAGAACAGTGTATCTAGTTAACTGCTATAGTTTCTCATTAAATTCTTTGCTTTTTGTTCCCTTGGTTACTGCCATAAATTGATTGTGAGTATATGTTTATCTGACATTGGTTTTGTTCTTTTTTCCTTTTTTAATATTTCTGCTCTGTTGCTCTATTTTGTGTTTTTCCTAGCACCTCCTGATTGTCTGCCTCGGCATATTTCCGTCTTATGTAAATCATCGGTAATTTCATTTTCATTAGGCATATGGGGGACCTAGGATGTAAGGTCTCTTCTAAATTAACAGGAAGAGGCAGGATCATGTCTAATTCTAACAGATGTTTCAGGTGATCTATTGGATTACTGATAACAAAAATAAACTTTCATTTAGAATTTCACCTGGAAGTTCCTATCTATTGCTTTCCTTTGTTTTCTCTTAGAGTAACCTTAGCTCCTTCTTTGTTTTCTTTAATGTCTTAAAACTTAGGGTTTACTGGATAGGGGTTTTTTGTTTGTTTGATTTTTTTTTTTTTTTTTGTTCTGCTGGTGACGTTGTATGCATAGAGCAATTTTCTTGTAGAAAACAGTTAGATACACACTTACATCTGTCCAGTTTCAGAAAAGCACACTCATGCTTGTCCTCGTTATCCTAGTGGATCTTATGCATTATGGCCGCTCTTCTACTGCAGCCTTCCTGCTTCCTGCTTCTAACAGGTTTTTCTTCAGAAACTGTGTCTGACTTGGGAATGTTGTTGCTAATCTTTAGTCTCAATACATCTGTGCTATTAATGTAACCAGGAGGTCTGACCTGCATGTCAAGTGTTGAATTCTAAATTACTTATTTGCTACATAGGAGTGTTGGTGCCATTATGCTTTCCCAGCACTGCTATTTTTTACAAGTCATTTCAGTAATACATACTGAATACTGATACAAGTAATATCATTGCTTATTTGAATATTTCTCAGATGCCAACCCAAACTATTGTGTAGAACTTCTGTAGTTAAGATTTAGAACTGATGAAATCGTCTACTTGCAAATAGTGTAAAGGAATTGTTTATTTTTCGTAAGATATTTTTTATTATGAACAAGTCAAGGGGATGTGGTGGATGTTGTTCTGTGGTGCAGTCAGATTATGTTGTTGCCAAATTGGGGTTTGCTGGAATTTGTGTGTTGTGTTTTTGTTTGTTTGGTGTTTTGTTGTCTGTTGTTTTTTTTTAAAAAAATCTTACTACACAGCCATAGGTACTTCTGAAGGTGATCTCCTAATTTGCTAACAGAAATCAATTAATGCTGTAAGAGCCAAGACTTTAAAACACTGCCTGAAAAAGTGCTTTAGTTGTTCTTATGTTGACATGTTATCAAAAGATAGGAAATCCTGACTTAGAAGGAATGGTATATTTTCATCAAACTGAAATTTAGCACAACATCTCTGATTAAACAGGGAGAAAAATCATTGCAGCAAGTAATATATTGCTGATACAGTTACACCCTTAACACTAGTTCTACAGAACATCAGTAGGGACAGTAAAGTAATATAAAAGGAACAAACCCATTTAGGAATATGGGCAGAAAAAAACACTGAGTTTGGAAAAGTGCTAGGTTACATCCACACTCATGAGAGTTTTACCTGATACAGCTTCAGAAAAGTTATTTTCAACTCAGATATTTGTTAGAAGGAGGAAAAGCCTGAGACCCAGCAGCACTGAGGGTGGTCTGAGACTAGGAAGAATAACATGGACATGAATTTACGATGGGATATACTGACAGGGAAAAACTGTTCATGCGTCATCAGTCCATCCTGGGAAAAAACCAATTGATGTAATGATGGAATTGAACTGAATATATATACTTATTGTGGCTCTGGACACCATTTCTTTGGTCAAACTTGAGTGAGCCCAAGGGAAAAATCATATTTGTGTTAGGTGGCTGGATCAGACCAACTTTTAAGTGAAGACTCGCAGAAATGAATATTTGCTTAAACATTATTTAGCTTGATTAAGAAATAAAAGAAAGGACAGAAGTACAACAGTGATGCTCTCAATTTAGGATTCACATCTCTGGAAATAGTAGAGACCGTGATTCTGCTGTTTCCTACACAGATTATCAGAATCACAGTTGCCTGAGAGAAACACATTCAGGAGCATTTTTGATGTGCTTTTCTGCCTGTGAAGCATCACATGTATGGGAAGGAAATGCTTGAGGAGGTCTTGCTGGAGTTATCCATCTTTGGTCTGCAGGCAGTCACCACTCCATTTGTAATGCAACTACTGAGCCCTGCATTGTGCAGGAAACTACCTTGAAGAGGAGTTGATGTGTACTACCAATGGCATGTTTAAAAAATAGATCTGGCACTGTTTGCAGACCTGTAAATAAGTTGTGCCTTTCTGCAGGGTCGTCTTATAAGAAGTTTGTTAAGAGGCAACACAAGGAGTAGAAGTTAGAAGAGATTTATATCCAGGTGGCATGGGCTGACACAAAGCAAATGGATCAAGGACATTGAAAGCCTGAGCAACTGCAGGAAAGAGGGAGCCTCCCTAGACATTTCCGGCAAATAGCCAAGCTTGCTTTGTTTTCCAGGCCATTTAATTTAACGAATAATGACTTTTTACCCATAATCATGACTGATGGCATACTTCTTAGTTCTGAGCTTGAGACCAGAAGATGTTATTCATGCTGCAACCTTATAGAGTTCCCTATTACTTTAGTTCACTTCCTAACTAATAGTCAAGTCATTTTTGCAGGAAATAAGGCCTGTAAATATTGCAGTATAATATGCTAGAGCCTCTGCTGTGCAAAGACCCAGTTTCAATGCCATGGAAAGCATGTAAAAGGAACTGTGGTAGACCTGGAGATGGCGTAGCTGACTTCTGTGTTTAATACAGTGACCCTTCTTTCAAGGATCAAATAAGAGTGGCATAGTATATTCCCTGATTTCTGCTGTGTGCTGCAGGCCTTGGCTAGCTACCCTCACAAAAAACAGATCTCCTTTCTGCCAGTTGTGTCTGAGAGTTGGGCCCCACATGCCAGAAGGCTGTTTCCTTTCTAGCATGATGAGAGCTTGGAAAAGCATGGTGGTGTCATGAGGACCTGGAAAATGTGATCCTGTTCCAGGAGTAGGAGATCTTTCAGTTGCTTTCACCTTTTTCTGCAGCTCGGGGAATGAAAGACAAAAGCTCCAAGGAGTCAGTTTTTGTCTGATGTTGCTTGCATTTTGGATCTGCCTCTTTGCCTTTTACAAAATGATATAAAGGATTCCTGTGGAAGACAGGAGGAGAGTGGACTGGAGACACTGAAATACCTTCAGAAGACAAGTATGGGACATAAATCTCTGTCTCTTCACTGGGCTTCACCTCAAACTGTCCCAACTAGCCTTTTAGTACACTAGACTCTAGGAACAGTGATTGTCCCTCTATCCCCTAGAAGGATTGATTTCTACAGCAGCCTCAGCTGTGAATGTTGTCCTCTGCTCCACTGACACCAACCAATATATATACCCAGTTAACCTAGACTTGTAACTCATCTGCATTTAGCTTGACATTGTTGCTTTTAGTTGAGATCCAAAGAGCTTGTGTGCCTGAATGCTTATCTTAATTTTCTTTATTTTTTCTCACAACTATCAACATGGGTTGCTTATATCATCATTCTATAATAATATTATTGATATTTTAATTTAGAAATTGATATGGCAAAGGGCAAAGAGAAGGCTATTGCTGCTGTATTTACTAAGCAGTCCAGTTACTTTAAGAGATTCAAGTTTTCTATGGAAAAGAAAACTTTGAGCTTGTGAGTTTCATCACAAGTCACCCCTTAGAAAAATTAAGGATGTCACCAGAAACATTTGTTTGGTTTTTTGAGGCAATCTCTGCTTCTAGTAGACTTTCCCCATTCTGAAGAATACTTAAAATGCTCAATTTTTACTTGAAATGTATTTCTAATCAATGGCTTTAGTTTTTAATGCGATTTCAAAGCTGAATTTGTAGTTATGTTTTAAAATGTCGACTTTGTTTTAAAGGAGAATCTGTTCTGGCTGGTTGTTGTTAGAATCAACCAACTGAGATCACTTACAAAACTCCCACTTTTTAGTACAATCATTACATGTGCCTAGCTTTTTAATCTTGTTATTTGTTGGGGAATTTAGGTTTTTTTATTTTAAAAATCTATTTGGAAATCATATTGTGTTTGAATCTTACTCCATTTGTTTCTCTTTATCCTAAGGTCAGCAGCATAAATCTTCCTTTGGTGAAGGTTTTGGTGTACTAATGTTTCATGTAGGTTAATGAGGTTACAATGTGAAATTGTAAATAAATAGCTTTTTTATCTTTTTTTCTTATATGAGGTGTTTTGAAACATTTGCTGTTTCTTGATTTTTCTGTGGATTTTCTGAATCTGACTTAATCATGCATTAAAGTGGTCTTGTATGAGGAAGGCCTGACATATACTATATACCATCACAGGCAAAATGTCAAGAAGCTTTGGTGTCCTGCATCATCTTGTAAGACTTACAAATAAAAGGGAAAATAATACTTATTACAGCTTCTTGCCTTGGTCTAGTTTTGTTCCCATAAACATCAGTGGTAGAATTCCCATGGTTTGCCGAGCAGCCAACACCAAGAACTATGACTGTGCAGAAAGGGGTTTTCAAAAGAACTAAATAAGCACAAATTGATCAGTTAAGTGCTAACTACCCCTGAGGGAAGTGATGATGGCTTAATTATTTTTTTTTAAACAAACAAACCAACCCAGTACTTCCCTATCTTCTATTCGTCTTTTCAAACCAGTGACTGTTGTAACTTTCCTGAGCAGTTGTGAGAGGTTTAGGACATATCTTTGACATATTGTGTGCAAAAACTTCAGATATTGTCATTCATAGCCTCCTACCCTATGGCAGATGTGGCAAGAGTTGTTAGTATGTAAGCCCCCTCAGCAGAGTCCTGTTTGCAGTGGCTTTTCTTTGTTAAAACCCAGCGTCACCGGTAGTTGCAGCTCAGATGTTTAAAACCAAAGCTTCGCATGGGAGTGAGGGAGCCGTAAGTGCGCATTCTCTTCGACTGCTGTGTGGTAGGGCAAGCAGCACAGGGGGAAAAATGAACTTGAAATGGTGAAATCTTACACCACTGCAGCAAGATTACCACAAAACATCTGCGAGTACTTTTAGGATGAGTTGTGCAGGAGATGGATTATTTACTAGATTGTAGGTGTGATTTTTGATAGTGCGTAACACTGCAATTGGTCATCTAATTGGTGCTCTGTAGTGGTAGAAGTATACATCTGCTTGGTTATTCATTGGGTTTGTCTGTTGTTTTTTTCAAGAGGTGTTGGGAAATACTAAACAGGATTGAAATTACGCATGCCCCACACTGCCAATAAATTTAGTCATGACTGTTACATCAGTCATGTACCTTTTATGTTTCTTCATCTCTTGTATGTGTTTTCCAGAAAGAAATAGAATAACTTAAGCATGCAAAAAAATTTCATGTATGTATCTAAGGAGTCTCATTCTGCGAAACACCATTGTGATACAGGCCCGGTCCACGTGAGGATGAAGAATGAACAATGTGTCAGTCCCCTTTCAAACGATGCTCAACCTGTGTTTTTTTTCTACTGTTGTTTAATCTACTGTAATTTCAACCTACTACCAACTCCAGAGGCTTATACTACAGTGCAAAGCTTAATTATACCCATCTGAAGAAAAGTGCCGATGAATCAGCTCTTCACCAAGCTGAATACTGAATATTAAAATGGCTCAAAATAAGATATTTGCTGCATTTACAGATGTGAAAGATTCTGTGGTTGCCCAGCAACCAGGGGAGAAAAAACAAACAGAGAACACAGCTCTTCACTAGTGGTGGGGAGCACTGGTGCTTCATTGTCACTGGTAGCAGTCCAAAAGGGAAGACCACCTCTAGTAATCTAGGTTTCTGCTCAGATGAACATGTCCATCTCCTTCTGGACTTGCTAACCTTTGCAGAAGACAGATGTCATTAGCTAAAAGATCAATTGGCTGTAGAAGCACTTGCAAAAATTGCTAGTTGTGTGGCCAGCCTTCCTAGGGAGAATGTGTGGAAGGGGAGTCATCTCTGTAGAAAGTTCATTGGACTTTATGGACTGTTGGTGCCTCTAAGCATTTAACTGGGCTACACCGATGCTCACTGTCACACGGCCACCTCTCAGGGTAATGAATAATTCATTACAAATATCAAACCTGGATCTATCTGGCTGTGGCTGAAGCTCAATCCTTTTTATCCTTGCCCCCATGAATTGCAGACTGTGATTCCCTTCCTCCCTTGCAGAAGCTTTTCATGTATTGGTAGAATGTTAACATCTTCCCTTCTGTCTCCTCTCCATGTTTTTTGCATCCCTTTGATTGCTCTTTATAGCTCACCAAGGCTAGACTTCTCATCATTCTCAGTGTTTTCTTCTGGGTTCTGTCCAGATGGTCTGCGTTGCTGTTGACAGCTGCTCCAGCTATGACCTTACCTGTGCTGAATGCTTGCAGCTCCTTTCCCCACCACTGCACTGCACAGAGGGACCTGCTGCGGTCTGCTCTGGATGCCGGACTGCTCGCCCACGTCGCACTTCAGCCAGGGGTGAAGCACATGCTGGTTGCTCTGCCTAGGCTCACACCTCATGTGCAGAGCTCTAGTTGCTGGAGGACATTGCAGGTGGGTCACTCTGTGTGCCTGGGAGCACCCTCCCGCCCATACCTTCACCATGGGGGAAAACACTCTGAGCATACTGGTGCGTACTGGTGTACCTAGTACGTCTCCAAGTCTCTATTTCATCATTGTCCTTCTCTTTATATGTCCCAGACAACAGCATGGTCTCAATGACTTCTGTTCACTTTGTGATCCACAGCAGCCCACACTTCTGCAGAAATTCCATATTAGTGTTAGTGGGTTTTTCCACCAGCACTCAGGACCTTGCACTTAAGCTTGTTGAACAGCATCCAGCCTTTCCGTCAAGGGGTTGGTGAGACGGCACAAATTAAGTTGGTGTTTGGACACCTGTTTCTGCCTTCCCTAGTGTAGAAATTGTCTATCAGGTACCAAGTGAACCAGGAAAGAGAAGTACCTAATCACCCATGAAAATTACACCACTGCGTAGGGAAGGGGAGAGAGTGAACTGTAACAGGTGCCTAGTGATTCAGAGGAGCAATGCCAGATTCCTCTGCTCTGGCTTTAATCCCAAGGAGCAGTTTGAGTGCTGAAATGGTGAAAAATAACAGAGATCTAAAAAATTATTCTCATACTAAAGAAATGAAAATGAAATTTTCAGTATGTAGGGAAATTCACTATTGAAAATATGTTTTTTGCCGGCTTAATCCCCAATGCGTCTTGCTGGAGCTGTGTCAGGGTGGTCTGTACATCTGTAATGTGTGCAGAAAAGCTTGGGTCAACTAATGTACTTGCTGTTTGATGCTGCCAGCAACCTTTTCTTCTTCACTTTTTAAAATCTATTAAGTTTATTTTTACTTTTTTCATGGCAGAGTAAGACAAAAATACACCTTTTTTTTTTTCCCCTTGGGAAAGTTCTTTTGCTGGTAAGAAGGAGAAATATACGGGGGCAGTATATCTTTCCTAGTATTCTGGCTGGTACTTAACAACCAGCTTCTCAAGTGGGTACTTGTCCCTGGCCCCACAATACAGTCATTCTCATAAGTCTGTGCTTCATAATTGACCTTTATATTTTCCCAGTGAATTCCTTCTGCACACTTTCACAACCTGGATAAAACTGTGATTAAAAAAAGGATCTTGTAGGCTCATTATTTTCTGTGTTTTATAAACTGAAATGTATAATGTCTATATATTAACTTTTCTAATTGTGAAAGCCTGAGATTGTATAGAGCTTTCTAAAGCTTCAGGTCGTGTAGAGGGTTTTTTCCTGCTAACTTTTGGTTTAAAATGCTTGTCTAAGCTACAAAATACAGTTCCAGGACTTCATTAGTATCCGTATCACAGAAACAGTACGGACAAAGCTGAGAAGTGAATGGTGTGAGCAGTATTTGTAGCCACTATTGTGATGCAGTATCCTGCACTTCTGCATGTCAGGGAAGCTGATGATTTACAGCTCTCCAGCAAGATCTGCAGGAGAGAGCTTTCGGGCTTGTGCTTCCATGTCACTTAAGTGGTTTTGGAGATTTTCAACGACGTGTCTGAGTTCAGGAGCCTCTCAGAGGCTCTCAAACAAATCTGTTCTGTCTTTATTTCAGAACTTCACCATAATTCTGCTAAAAGGCTTAAAATAAAGATAACTTCCCTTTCTTAAGGCTGTGCTGTTTTGTTGTGATGGAACTAAACCTTGTTAAATGAAAAAATAAGAAAACCTGAGCTCCTGATGCCGTAGTAATTATAAACATGCATGATTTTAAGTACAGAAGCAGTTTGTGGAAGTCTTTGGAAGTAAGTACGTGAGTAACATTTCAGTAGTGTCTGTTTTGCCCACAGGGTTTGGATTTTTTTTTTTTTTTTTTTTTGGTAAATTCAGCTAACATTATCCCGCAATAGCAACATTTAAGAAACACGGCCTTTCCAATTTCCTTCATTAGAGAAGTTTATCTAGAATTGACCAGTACAATACTTCAGATAACTTAAGGATTTGAAAAAAAATTAGATAAATTATTTTTTAAAAGTGAAGTAATTTCAAAAAAATGGAGCTGACTAGGTACAATCAGTGCTCTCTGGTTTTTTCAGTCATTTCGCTCTTCTACTGCCTTTGCTTTGTTTGCTCTTTGGTTCCCTGCTGACCATCTTTTTCCTTGTCCACCTGTTCCCCACTTTGCTGTATTCTTTCTTATCTTCATTTTACTGTTCTGTTGCTGGCTAATGCAGCATTGCCAATTCCTTTGATTTACTTTAACGAACTGCCCTGCAAAAGCAGTACCTGTCTGCTGCGGTTTTGCTTTGAAAGTTATGGGACCCGTCAGAGGCCCCGTTGTCCTTCAGCATCGAGGGCTGGCTAATATTTTAAGGACATGCTGCTCAGCAGCTGTGATGTGTTATCTCTTGTGACTGGTCAGCAGGATTTTCCCTCTAGACTTCAATCTGTAGGCTCGTAAACTCTTTTATAAAGTGTCTGGCATCTGCTCCCCAGTAAGGTGATTCGAGGATAAGCAAGACCTGTGTTGTTTAATGAGATTATTCGTAGGTGATTTTTAATAGGTGATCTTGTGTGTTGAATAGCAGATTTAGTTAATTGTGCTTTTCCCAACAGTGGAAGTATTGCAGCAGCAGAGTTGATCAGTTCACATCCACATTAGTGCAGACATACCTGGGGTGCTGCTGCTAATTTTCAGTCAGAGCAGTTTCCCTGGTAATTTTAATGCTGTTGCCAGAAAGCTCCGGGGGAATTCAAGGTGAACAAGCAGACCTGCCCAGAGCAGAAGCTGCACCGTCTCCCAGCACAGACCCTTTGCCTTGGCTCCCAGAGAAAGCAGGTGACATAGGTCAGGGTCATCTGTTACCTGTCAGAGACCAGATGTTGCCCAGGACCTGTCACTCCCTGCCAGGCCGGAGTGGTTCCGTGGATGTGTGAGGAAGAGGAAGGCCGGGCAAAGCTGCGCAGCTGGGGAGCGCAGCTGCAAGGGCACAGGAGGGGCTCCTCTCCTGGCTCAGTCGTGGTGCCGTGTCTACTGTCTTTCCATCAAGCAGTCCGAGGGCTCCAGGGCCCCAGGAGATGAGCCAGCAGGGGGGACTGTGAGATGAAGTGAAAACATCTTTTCTAGCAACCTGAAGACAGATATTTATTCAGGTTATCTCCCTTTTGCCGTGCCTTTGCTTTCAGATTTAGTATTAATAATGGCAGTAATATCGAAGCTGTCTGCAAGGGGGGATACAGACAGTCTTGGTGGCTTAAAACATTTTGATTCAATGAAATTGGTCAGGCAGTGCTGTTGGCAAGGTAATTCAAGCGGCGTTGCCATCCGATTTGTCCACAACTGACGTGGCTTGATGATTCCTGCAGACCTGAGCTTTGCTGCAGGAAATTCGGAGCAATGGCCATTTGTCCAGAGGGTGCTCTGCAGAGGTAGCCACCCTGCAAGAACTAATACAAGGAAGCTTTACCAATTCTTTGATTGGTACAGAAAAGCTGTACTGATTTATATATTTGAATACAAAGGTAATTGTGGGCTAGCACTGTGTGCATAAAAGCAGCAATCGTGCAAAATGCTTCAATGAAGCCTGAATTAGACTTAAAAGCCAGCAAATCCAGAAAACCAGAAGAAAAAAAGTGGTGGGGATTTTATGGTCAAAAAGCCAATTAAAGCTTTACAGAGCTTATAGAAGAGATTTAAGCTTAAAGCTTCCATGAAAGCTTGCAGAACATACGCCAATGCAGAAAATTAACAACAGTTTGCAACAGCTAATTCTTTTATCCAAAGTGAACTCTGTCATCTTAAATTGTTACTGTTTGTAGTCTGAATTGACTACAGTCATTGGGAAAGGAAAAGCTGAGCTGCGGTAGGTAATGGGGAAATACATAGGAAACTGCATGTGACTAAACAACAAAAATAAGTAATCCTGGCCTTCAGGTAGTGGCATAATGCCAAGTTTGAGGATGATACTAAATATTTTTGCTTAAAAACAAATTCTTGTGTTGTAATTTGCCTGCTACACTCACAAATGACTATAAATCTAAGTCTTATTAAAGTATATTTGTTTAGAAACAGTTTCCAATACTATTTGCAGGGGGAGAAGTGGATTTGTTAGCCAAGAATTCGTAATCCCAGCACATTAAAGATCCTTCTTTTTTCCTTTTCTTGTTCGGGGAGAAAACATTGGGAACCACAAAATATTTTGTAGCTTTTAAAGGAACAATTTGTTGGTATATAGGCTGTACCTCTGCAGAATGCATTGTTATGCTGCTTCTGAATATGTAGAACTGGAAAAGGGATACGAACAGATGCTTCATTAGGATCAGCTTTTCAATAGATGATCCTAATTATTTTCAGTGGGTGATGGGAGCAGTTGCTAATGCAAACAATCAAAGGTGTTTTAGTCAGTAACAGATATTGCAAGCATCACCTGTGGGCAAAGACACTACTTCTATTCACTGTGTACAGAGTGCATAATACAATACAATGTTTTATTCCTCTTTAGACACAGCAAAAGTATCATTAATATTAATAGCAATAACAATATTGGGCAAATAGGAGCATTTAATAACCAAGTCTATTGGAAAAAAAGCATCTCGGGAACATTGTTTCCCTGTGATGCATTGTAAACTTTCCGAAGAAAAATTCTCAGCAATGCAATTGGAATAAGCCAAGGACAACTGTCCATATGGATTCTGACAAATAACAGATTTATATTTAGCTGGGTCAAATTGATCTTCTGGTCTTTCTTGTGACTGCTGCTGGATTTTTTAGGATAGATCAGTGATACAGGAACACAGGATCTGTGTTTACCCTCTGAGTAACGGACATGATCTATATCAGTTTTGGGAAAGGTTGTCCGAAGTGTTCTGCATTTATTCTTAACACTTTTTCTTATCAACAATTATTACACAAACTCATATGATCAGCCCAGAGTTATTACCTCAGTACTGTGTTATTCCATTTTCTCCGATTGTGCTATTCACCTTTATCTTTTTATTGTTAAAAATTCTTGGCTGTTCTCAGGAACCTAAATGTTTAAAATCAGATGTGCTGTTAAGTGTTTGCTTCTATTTACCAGCTGAATTTCTCTTCAAAATAATCTGGCTGGAGAAAAATCTCTTGATTAATACTAATGCTGTTGATTTTGATGGGAGACGGACTTAGGAACTTACTTTCTAATAATTTCACTTATTGCCTTTAGGAGGAAAAGAAAAGACTAGGATTCAGAGAATGAATTGGCAGAACTGTGACTGAGATAGCACAGTCAAGAATGAGTCTGGGATCTGGAGACAATTATGAATGGCCCAGACTATGGAAAGTCAGACATGAAGGCAGTCCTTGGGGAAAAAACCAGCAGGGAAGTCTGGTCCTGGTAAAATATTCTCCCTTTTAGAGCTGTAAATGTGGTCCAGGATTTACAAATCTCAGCATTCCTCAAAGTTAGCAAATAACAATGAAAACTTCTGTGTGCCTCAGGCTAATTAGCCTGTGCTAATCATGTATCTGGTATCAGTTCTTCCACTAGTTCAAATAACAGAAAAACAGAGCATCCAGAAATATCTCACCTGGCTTGATGAGTAAGGTTTCAGTAGGACACTACGAGATTCATTTTTTTTCTCACTTTGCTTTTCCTTTAGAAATAGCAAAATACAAAGAAATGATCATTTAAATTGAAATCATTTAGACAGAAAAGTGGAGTAATTTGCAAAATGCATAATTCAAGTTGCTTCTTCAGCCTGGATGTGACCTGGTATGTGTGGGTGGTGTCATCAGGGTCCCTGAATCCATGCCACTGTGGTCACAGGTTGCTGGTCATATAGCTGGTTAGTTCATGATAACAGTGCACCTTACATCTTCTCCACATGCATTTACTCATCACTGGCCATGAAATACTTCTGATCCTGTAATTACCCTCCAATAAACTTTAGACCTATTGAAAAGGACCAAAACAATGTGCCGACACAAGAGGTGGAAGACACTACTCATGTTTTAGGTCCTGCGGTTGCTGAACATTTATTAGTTAAATTTCCCCTAGAGCATACGACAGCGGAGGGAGAACAGAGTCTTTATATTCTGGACCCAGTGTGAGAAGACACATCAGTCAGGCACACGAGATTCAAATGTTGCTGGAAAGCCCAGTGCTATACCCAGCTATATAGGTGTTTCATGACCAGTCTCAGAGGAAATGGGAGACAACCATATTAGACTTGACAAGAGGCAAACTATCAGCTAGCTAGGAGAAATTCAGAGAACTGATGAAGGCAACATAAACATGATGTGAACAAATGGCAGCCGTCTACAAAAACATTAGAGTTTTCCCGTAGCAATCTGAGCAGAGCGGTCTGCTTCTACCACACAGTTGTTTGCTACATCTGTCCATTGCTCTGGGGCAGGAATAAACTGCAGCCACCATTACGTGTGCTCTAGGAAGCCAGTACAACAGTGTAGCTCTACTTGTTGAAGAGGTGCTAGATTTTCTCACTTCCCCACTCAGCTACCTGCAGGATAGAAAGCTGAGCAGCTCTGTAGAGCCTGCATGGTGGTATTCAGAACAAGATGGCTCAGGGCATTTATACAGCGATGGATGTAGATTCATACCACTGTCCCAAGGTGCTACTACAACAGTTTGCTCTGGGAGGAGCTGATACTGTTGATACTGATACTTCCAGCAGCACCCTTCTACCTTTGGCCTTATATACTTTTTCTGTTTATATGGTACAGGTAGAGCTGTTGCTGGAGAGTCACTGTAGCAAAATGGAGTTTGGAGCAGGTAAACTAAATGGAGAATTTGTTTAAAAGGCACGTGCTGGGCTGGGTATTGCAGACAGAGTCCTGACCATCAGATTTGATGGAAGGCTAAGCAGGCACCCCTGGATAAGTGTGGGCCTGACTGCAGCAGCATGAAAGCAATGAGGGGGGGAAGCCATGTCTCAGTATTTATTATGTGGCATGTCTTGCAGCTTGCTTACATCCCTGTCCTGAGTGCTATGTTATTTTAATTTTTTTTAATCCATGATTACATGCTTTCTTTATAGACATACTTACACAGAAGAACATGCTTTCTTATTTACGTAGCTTTATGTGTAAAGCCAATTTGCAACTTTAAGTAATCTAAGTGTTCATAATAATGTTATTATCTTGCATATGAACCAAATGTTGATCATTCAGATTTTTAATTCTCCTTTTGCAGGCAATTTTAGAACTTCCTCTATTGCTTTGTCATCTTTTGCACCATCTAACTAGAGGCTTTCTAAATCTGACTGGGTTTGATACAAGTGGTAGGAAGTGATTTTGTGGCTAGACATGATTTTAAATGCAACTTGTTTGCTTAAGACCACAGTTGGAATTCAGAATCCTACTGATACTCTGTATGACCCTATTAGGAACAAAAAAGTAGTGAGCCATTGTGTAGAAGTCAAGAAATGTGTGTGAACAGTCATATTTGCAGACTTGAAGATGCAGTTCTTCAGCAGACTTTTTAAACTGAGGTTTCTTCCTGCCTTATGATTGTCAAAGTAGTAATTATTCTAGAAATGTAATACTTGAGTAATCTTTGGAACAATTTTCCATTTCTGAAGTCTGAAGCTGTCACTGAAAAAGTAACTGAATTCACAATGGCATATGTTTTTGTATTTAAAGAAAAACTTAATGCACTTCTTAACTTACCGTATGCTGAATAATTACTTTTTCAGGGATATAGAATAAATGAGAACAAAATAATACCAAGAAACGTGTCCCTCTTTTGCTACTTACTTATTTCACCTTGCAGACAAGTTTCTTAGGTTTTCTTGTCACAGAAGATGTGTCAAATAAAACTACAGAAATTGAGGACGTTTTTTAAGAGGCAAAACTTTAATATCTTGCTGAATAAGAGGAGAGTAAATATTGTGTCTGTGGAGATTATAGGTGATAGAGCTATGAGTTATTATGAGGAGAGACAACTGGGTAGGAGTGGAAAAACAATATCCTCTTCGAAAAATGCAGGCTGATACAATGAGGAATTTGAAAATGAATGAGGTGAAAGCTCTAGTTTATCAGAAGAGATTAAGCAGTATTCTCATGAGCACATCTGCAAATATGTTGCATTAATCAGAACATGCCTGAAGCTTTTATGACCTCTTTAGACAAGGGAAGTATTAAGAATATTTTTCTAGATTACAGGTATTTTGATGTTTTATGAGGGAATTATTACCACCATTTTTTTTAAATATGTGTGAGTGATAATATGAGTGCAGACACATTGGCTTACTGTAAATAGTAGAGTTTATGCTCCAGATTCTCTCTTTCTTGCCTGGGATTCAGTATGGAGTAAATCACAACCGGAGAGAGTTTGGGGCTCTCATATTAGCATTCCCTAAACCTCTCTGCATGTTGCAATGGCAGTACAGACTGCAATACATTTCTGCTCTGTTTGCAGCTGTCCTCTGGAAAGCTCCAAGAACAAAACCAGACTTTAGATGAGCTGTTGGACCGTCACAGACAGCACTGTGGAAGAGCTGGGTTCTCATTCCGGTGTGAAACCTCTGTTTACGGAGCACTCAATCCACACTGGGTCTAACTTGACTCTTGTACTTGCTTTCATAAACATCCCTGCTTATGAGGTTCTCCAACAAAGTATTTTTAAAAAGAGCAAGATGCGTATATTGTGCATCTCATCTCATCCCACCCTCCAGTGAAACTTCCATTTAGTGTAAACATCAGGCAAGTATGACAGCCTTCTTCCTGCAAAGTGGAGGATGAATTCTGACTTCAGGGGGAAACAGCTCAGCTACAGTCAATGGCAAAACTCCAGCTGACTTGAACGGAACTAGGATTTGGCCCTTGATGTCCATCTCATCTCTGACTAGCTAAGGACAGAATAAAGCCTGGAAATCCATGTGTTTATACTTTGCATTTGTTCATCAGATAACTTTCTGTCAGCTCGTTAAAGACATCTGTGTTTTTTTCCCAGCTCAGGAACTTGAATTACTGCCAGATTCATGCTTGGAAAAACCCAAGACTTTCATTGCAGTCCTACACTGAAAAATGAGCTCAGATATGAGCTCATGTGGCTCAGATAGGTATAGCCATGGGTGTTCATTTTAGAAGTTAAAGCATGTTCTTCATTTTTGTTACTCCTGCTTGCCTTGCAGAATCTACAAACAGTAGAGCAGGTATGCGTTCTGTCCATCGTTGTCATCAACGCATCTTTGCTTTTCTTTTTTTTAATAAAACCTCCCCCTGAACTCCAGTTGACAGCTCACAAACCCCTTTAAACCACATGAGGTAATGAGAAGGGGATTGTACAATTTCGGCGTGGCTCAGACTTTGCCAGCAGAATCTTGGAAGGAAGGCAGAGACATGGGATGCTCCATGCCATCACTCTCTTCTTTTCCAGACTGCAAGAATGCATCTGTCTGAGCTAGTATGAGAAGCGGTCATGTACACACCTTGGGGCTTTTGTTTCTCACACTGTGCAACAGTGTGTAGGCATACGTGGCTCAGAGCGAACCACGCCATGCATCTAGTTAGGCTAGAAACATAATTTCAAAGGAGAATTGGAGAGTTCAGTTTTATCCTGGGAGTTCAGAAACTAGGACACTTAACATGCCTTATGGAAGTAGGGGCCCAATTCTTTTGGTCCAGGTTGAGCTTTGGATGCTAGCAGCTGGAAGTTGCTTTTCATTAGCAAAGCAAGTAGCCTTCTATCTGTACAGGACAGCAACTTGTTAGCTTTAACTTAAAACAAATAAATCTTAAACTTTGATATGTTTGCTAAATTATTTTCATAAAAAGCTTTGAATAGAAGCCTATACAGGAATGTGTTATGGGGCTGACCGGACTGTAGTGTTTAAATGCCATTACAGATGCTTGCAAAGAATCCATTTTATTCTGATTGTTTGGATATATGTAGGAAGAAATTGAGATATTTTCCCCTCAAAGGATGTATTTTGTCATGAGATCAGCAAGACATATACTTTATACAAACTTTAAAATAAAGGAAGAACTTCCCATTTAATCCTGCTTGGCTTCAGTGTTGTAGGTCTTTTACTTGCAATGGAGAAAATGGTGTTTTTCTCAAATTAGTGTCTGCAATCTAGAAGCACAACTTTAAAAACAAAAGAAAACAAAAACCCCACAAAACCCAAAACAGTATCCCATCTTGGTGTTGTCCATTTGCCTCTGACTTGTATGAAGTGTTTATAACCTGATTTTTTCCAACAATTGGAGTATATAAGGAAGCATTATTTAAATTGTGGACATCATTGTGACCTCTGTTAGAAAGACTTGAAGAGAGCAAACATCAATTAAGGGAGGAAGAATATGGTACCAAATGATTGTTTAGGATGTTGAAATGTTTCAGATAGAAGAAAGAATCCTTTTTTTCTAAACCGACTATGGACAAAAGGGGGTTTCAGAGGACCTTGAGGGGAAGTAACCTTAAAGAGACCTTGACAGTACTTGATGTAATATTGCCCTTACCTGAAACACGCTTTCTGCCTTTGGTGCTTTATTTCCAAATCTTCCCATCTCCTCCTCTTTCAAATCAGGCCACTAAACTACCAGCCGTGCTGATTCTTACTGTCAAAATTACGGAAAAATATATATGGTGGATTTCCACATGCTTTTGCAGTGCTTGTGACAGGATGAACTTGTTGGATAATAAAAGGAATTGAATAAAGCATAAGCAGGGTATTTTAATGAGAGGTACAACGAGTGAAAGTATATATGAATGGAAACTTGTGGTTTGAAGTGAACACTAAGGGGAAATAGGAGGATAGGAAGTACATGGATACATGGCGGTGCAACAGAAAAGTTGTTGAGTTAAAAATGCGGTAAAGAGATCTTGTTTACTTAAACTTCAGTTCGATAGCAGAGGAGGCTGGGAATGGAGATTTTTTTTTTCTAGGTATTCTTTCTATCCCTATATTATCGTTATTTGCTCTCAGTCTCTGTGATACCAACATGGAGGGCCTTCATCCTTGACAAAAATGTGGCAGGAGCTGATCCCAGAAAATATATTGGAAAAGCAGGGCCCAACCACCTAGCAATAATTTCTAGAGAGCTTTGAGAATAGGAAAATAAAAAAGCAAGCTCAATTCAGTAGAAGCTATAGAATCAGTGGAGGAATTAAGAGGAAATTAAGAAAGGAGAACAGTGCAGGAGAAATTATTTGAATTCAGGTCATGACCTTAATCTAGCCACACTTTAGTTTTGCATGGTAGTTTGAAATCCCTGAGGAAGCAGCAGGAGGATGGTCTGGTCTTTAAAGTAAGAGTTTGGCTTAGACAGCAACAGAAATGCAGAGGCTTTGTGAATTGTTAATCTAAAGTTGGTAGACTTGCGGGTTAAGGAGTGAATCACAGGTTTTGGGGAAGTTCATAGACAAGGTGCACCCATCAAAGTTTATTCAAAGAATAAGATTAGATCAGTGATTTTAAGCATTATAGTTCAATCAGCTGTGTTTGGCAGACAGCACGTTGGATTAGTAATCTTACTTTTGGTGGGTGCTGCAGTGATGAATACTACCGTAGGGTAGGTTTACTGTCTCTCTTTATCCATGCATTCCCACACAGAGGAGTTATCCACCCTGCTTAAGCAGGCAGCATGGACTTGTCAGCAGTGGGAGGTGGGTGCAGAAGTTGTTGTGCAGCAGGTGTTGCACTCCAGGGTAATCTGAGCACAGGACAAATGTGCCTGAGAGTCTCTTGCTGCGCTTAAGAGCCTACCCGTGTCACAGAGCCTGGACATTGTGGCTGAGGCCTGATGTCTTTTGAGAGCTTTCTTTTGAAAACTGACTTGTCAGGATGCTTTGTCAATCTTTGTTCAAACGTTTGCCATAACTCTGAAATTATATCTCTAGAGCAATACCGAGGGGAATGTTGTAGTCTGTGCAAACCTCTCAGTTTTCTTCTGACCCTGTGTATGAACATTGTAGGAAATGCCAGATCACAGATCCATCTAACCAAGTGTGTTGTTTCTTAGAGTGGCCATTGCGAGATATGTTGAGAACAAGGGAAGAACAGGACACATATAAAATAGGGATTTCCTGGCAGGGAATGACTTCCCTGCTCTTGGAAGACATTTGCTTATGGTCTTGGGGTTTTGCAGTGAAGAAGAATATAGCAGTACCTCATGTCACATAAACGGGAGGAAGGGAAGCGGCCTGATGGTGTAAAAAGGGAGAAATGGCTGTGAACAGAAGCTGCTAGGTAAAACATCATGATAGCAGAACCCCTTTGAGTACAGGTCAGCCCCACAGACTGTTAAGTGCTGTGTCTCTTCCCTGCTCAGAGACCTCTTGTGCTTGAGGTGGCTCCTAGGTGAGGCTCAGCAGCTTTGCTAGCACAGGTAATGGCAGGGCAAAGTCAGCACATACTAACAGGCCCCCATTGTTGCCCATGCAAGATTCTGCAAGTGTACCAATACATTTCACACAGTTGCATTTTCTTTGTAGACCTATCCACACATAAAGCACAATTACTTTTCTGTAACAATAGCCAGTGCCCTACCTACATGACATATATGGTATTTTTTGATACGTAACTCTGTGTGGGGCTTTTTTCCCCCATTGCTGAAATGATTCCTTAGAAACGTCCAAATTGCATTCCTCACACTGTCACATTTGTCTTACCATTGATTTGTTCCCATGTTCCAGTAGAGCCAAAACTTCAGCCAATTTTGTAGCTCTTTCCTTCCTAAAGTCTTGACATAATAATTGATGCAACCAACAATGTCCACGCTGCGCTGAGAATATGGTTTAAGTTATGTTTCCTTCTCTGACTGCAAAGGTTTTCAGAAATGGAAGTCCACATATTGTAGCTATAACTTAAAGGGTGTCTGTTTGCTTCAGATTTTATTTTACTGTTTCCTGGCAACAGAGTGGTCAATATTTCTTGCCTTCATATCTCTTTAGTAGGTACTTAGTCTTGGGAATACATTACCAACCAGGCAGTGATCATTAAATAGGTCAAATTTAGGGGAAAAAAATACCTATGCATTCTTTTTGGAACATTATATTCTGAATAATCTTGTTCTCTTTTTTGCATAACTTCTCATCTTGAGTACTTCTTGTGTGCTATAGCTTCCACATCTTTAGCCAAAGGCAAAAGCCTAACTAGTGTCTTGAAAATAAATAATTGCTGCTCTGTGTATTGTAGCTGAATGGGATTAGTTACATCTCATCAGGAAATAGTCTGTCAAATGCTGGTAGATATTAAATGTAAATGCTGTTGGATGTTAAATGTATACAAAGGGATAAACCAAAGTAACCCAAAATTTAGCTTCAGGGAAAAGCATAAGAGCAATCACTATTTCATTGTATAGGATATGTCTGAATGTACAGTACTTGACAAAAGACTCACTTCTTTAAATGCTGCCTTGTACTTTCTCTTTTTTTTTTTTTTTAATGTTCAGTGGTCCTTTTTTTGCCCAGATCTGAGGGAGTGAAAGCATGTGCATGCGATGTGTAGTACATGCACAAGAAGAGCTGTACTACGTCACATCAAAGGTCCATGTCCTTCAGTATCCTCACTCCACCAATAACTAAACATTTCCCGAAGGAGGAGTAAGATCAGGACAAGCCTGTACTGATGCCTCTTTCTAATACTCTGCCTGAATCCAGTACTTGCATCTCAGCAACTTCCTGGGCAAGATGTTGTTTATTATACGTTATAACCTTCAGTGGGAGCTTTTCTATGAGCTTGTCCAATTTCCCCTTGAATTCTCATAAGCTTGGCACATCCCACAATATCCTTTGGCAAGGATTTCTGCAGATTTACCTCGCAGTGTGTGACAAACCACTTTTTTTTGTTGTGAACCTGATTCCCAATAGCTTCAATTGATTCCTGCTAGTTCTTGCACAGGAAGAGACAGTGGACACCAATCCCTATCCAGTCTTTTTACCACATTTATGATTTGGGTAGACCCTTTTCACATTCCCCAAAGTCTTTTCTATTGCTAGCTGAAAAGGTGTAGCTTAGGCATTTATTCTTCCTACAGAAGCCATTCCATATCTTCGATATCCCTTTTGTCCTTCTCTAAACCTTTTCCAACTCTACCATTTCCTCTCTTAGATGAAAGGACAAAAACTGCATGCAGTATTCAATGTGCAGCAACCACAAATTTGCAGAGTGGCATCGAGATGTGTTCATCTATTCCCTTGCTAATAATTCTGAATATTGGATTGCCTTTTTGCCTGTTGCTGAGCATTGAGCTGTTTTTATAAGTTATCATGACCTCAGAATCTCACTTCTGCCTGATAATGATCAGCACAGAGACTTTCATTTTATGTGTGAAGCTAGGATTGTTTTTTGACATATGCTTCACTTATGTACATGAATATACATGAGCTGTTGAAAACAGAGTCCCCTGTAGATATCCTGTGGATTTGTCCAGACTACTGAAGTAAGCTGGCTACTACATTTTATCTCTTTTTTTAATCATCACCTTAGGATAGTGAAAAATGAACACTTTTAACTCAGTAGTTAGTTAAACCACTGCAGTTTCTCCAAAATACGTGCCTTGGCTGGCTAGGAAAAAGGTACTGACCTGTATCTGTATGGGAAGTCAAGCTCAGGTCATTGCTAGTGGGGAAAACAAGTTAGTTAACACTGACCTGTTCTGAGCCACTTGTCCACATCTCAGCAGATCTTTTGTCTGAGTATCTTTTTTAAGTCTCCATTGGTTGTTGTGGGGTACCATGGACTAGGTATTACATTGCAATAATTTCAGATTCAATTGAGCAAAAGAACTAGCTTTTGTGCTTTACTTTTTTTTTTAAACAGACTTTGACCTTAATTCTCATTTATTCAAAATCCATGTTGCACCACTCACCCAGAATAAGGAAGGCTTAAAATAAGCGTAAATGTAACTTGAAGCTCATTTTTCTAGCATTATTGTTTAAAATGCTTTTGGTATAAGTGATAATCAGAGTCCTTAATTTGAACATAAAAATACAGAGTAATATTTTATCCATGGCTGAAAAACAAAAAGCACAAAGTATAATTGTGTTCTTAAGAACAATGTGAGGCCATTTCTAAATGAAGTTTGCATTACCATAAAAGAAAAGAAGTACTGCTATTCATTTGAGTAGTGCATACTCTTTTGTTGGATGTCTCATTAGAAATTAACACAAACTGAGCATAAATTTTTTTTTCCCTCTGAATATATTTTAGCACAGAGTGTTTCACTTTCCCACTTTTTGTTTTGATGTATCTACAGATACAAGTGTCCATTACCGTGAAGTACCTGGCCACATCTGCAAGTAATTTTCAAGCTTTTGAATTCTCCTAGATCTTTTCATTTATTAGTTGCATGCAGGTTTGCCATACTGATTTTATCTTTGTTATATTTGTGCATGATATCCACTCAAACAAAAACCCCATAATGGTGTTATTTGATGAACAGCTGGGTTGTCTTTTATAACAAGGTTTGCCTTAAAACAAAAAAAGGGATGAAGAAAATGTATTAACTCTTCCTGCTGAAAGGAAACAAACAAGAGATTGTAGAGTATTTCTCCTCTTATGCTCAGGCGCCTAGGCACATTATTACACCTCTGCACCTTACTTGATTCCTTAGGACTAATCATCAAAAGTAAAGTTACCTCTGCTTCCAGGGCTGCTTATATTCTTTTGTAGTAAATAGTCCAGCTTTGGTTGGAATTTTTGATGTATTTGGAAAGAAGAACAAAAAAGTAAATGTGAATAGTCTTATCTGTCCTCCTATGTGAGTGCATTGGCTTCTCTAGCCTATGTTTCTTGTTCTGTGTCTCAAGGATACATGGCTCTGTTTTCCACAAATGTTAACATTTTACAAGTAGGAATGGAAAAACCTCACCTTGGTTCCAGAATTGTCTGTAAGCCAAGGTCAGGGCACTCTTCTGGGTATGCACTAGGAAGCCATCTCACTCTGGCTGTGCTAAGCGCACTGACGACTTAGCCACTGGGAGCCAACACCAGCTTTTGTGGTGTCCTCTCCTCCCATTCAGTTGCTTAACTACCTAATTTCAGGGCCAGTGCTAATCTGTGCACCCCATTCTGGCCTCCCCCTCTCTGCGGACATGGGCTGGCTTCTACTCTGAAAGCCCAGCATCATCGTATTGAGCATCCTTTTGTGAAGCAAACCCTAACTACATTTTAAAGTCTGAAAGCAGAGAAATGCAGGTTAAAGACGTTTTAAAGCCTCCTTGTAATGTCAGACTTATGTGGTTGTCGTTAAGCAAGAGTATTTGTGCCAACTTATGGTATCTCATGAATCATTCAAATAGCTAATAATGGACAATCTGTATTCTGTAGATTGATCACATTTATTTTTTTGTAATTCTTAGGGATGAGGCATGAACGCTACTGGTACAGAATGTGTCTCATCCTTGTAGACAATAAAGGAGCTAAAAAACTTCAGACAACTCATTAATTCAAATTTCCAGGAATCAAAAATAAGGTGAACCCTTTTCATTATGCACGAATAAAACTTAGTAAGCATCCATTTCTCACCCACTTGACTGTCTTCTCTGTCGTACTGTTTTCCTTGAGGGAGTGCTGCTGCCCTAGGGGTGAAGTGGATGTGTTTATCATTTGAAACAATATGTAATGTGGACCTCCAAATCATAAGCTCTGTGTCAGCTGCACAGGCAGCAGAGCAGACAAATACTTGTTTGCACTGAGGTATTTCTCCTTGGGGTGAGAATACAGTGTGGTCTATGAAGATAGCAAACTAATGGCTGGGTTATGGTGTTGCATACCACTATGAGCTGAGCTTCTCATCTCCACCATGCTTGTATCTGGTAGGATAAATGAAATGAAGGCTTTTGAGGACATCTTCCCCAAGGCAGAGGGCAGCATGGAGCCCTGCTGAGATTTCTGGGCCATATTACAGAGATTCTGGTGATGACATCCCTAGCTCAAGTTCTAGGCTTCCACCCGTATCAGTTATTTCAGTGACTCTTTGTGGCCCTTTAGCAGCATCAAAAAGGCCCTAAAGGGTCTTTAAGCCACTTACTTCCCAATTTCTGGGTTGCATACCATCCTGTACCTCTGGAAGCATAGCACCAAAGGGTACCCTTAGGTAGCTATTTTGTATGACGCATGCTCAGGACCGTACTTAAGGGTATTTCAGTACAAGTGAAAACAATAAAAATTAAGACGATTATAACTAAGTAACTTCACGTATCCCAGGCAGCATAGTCTAAAAAATATTCTGGACTGTGTGTATTTAGACAGGTACTTAGAGAGTTTAGTCTAAACAGGAGAGACCGTGTTGTGTGTCGCTACGGACCCCTTTAGTGCCCAACCCAGCCACAGAATTCCCTCCCAAGGAAGTAAAGGCCCTGGGAGATGCTGCTTCAGTTTCTGTACAAAATTCTTTTAGTGTCATTTCCACACAAAATACACAGTTAGATCAGACTAATAACAGCAAGAACCTGTTTCACAATTAACTTTATGTATCATATAACTGTTCTTCTTCCTAGCTGATATAGTAAAGTTCTTCCTGAGCCTGGGTTCATTGCTTCCTCCATTTATGTCTACAGAACAGTCTGTCTTACACCTCCCTGGGCAGTCATCCTCAGTGAAAGAAGACAGTGAAACATGATTCACTTCTGACAGTGCCATAAAGCTGAAACAATTGTTCTATACATACAGAGGCTATCCGATTTACTTCATGATTTTAGATTCACAACTTGGGGATCTCTAGAATTTGCTTCCAAATGTTATACGTAGATTAATTTACTTCAGATATTTTAAAGTACAGCAAAGACTATATTGTCTGCAGTCAGATACCTGCATAATCCTCTTAATTCTGAATGCCATGAACACTGAAAACAGAAGTTTCATCCACAATAGTGTCATTTTAACTACATTCAAAATGATATAATGGTATATCACTGAAACTTTCAATGTCATTTTACTATGGAAAACTATCTTCCACAGACAGATGTGTTTCAATCACTAGAAGTAATTTAAAAAAACCCTACGTGTTTCATTAGAGTTGCCTTGATAATTATTATTTATAACAAAGAGCTAACTGTCTCTCCTTAATCACATAAGTTAAATCACAGTGCACATCTTACTCCAGTGGACCTACTCTCTTTTTTTGATCAAGTCACTCGTGGCATTATAATTCAGAAGATCCTACCTCTGTCCTGTTTATAAAGCTATTCCTCAGCATGCTCCTAATAGTTTGCTTGATCATGCTGGTTTCAGGATCATTTTTGTAGAGGAACTTCTTTACTGGATTATCATCTGTGTATTTTCCCTTCAATAATGCAGAGAAGCATGGAAAACATCTGATGGGCTTCCTCTTGAGTGTGATCTTCTTTTAAATTGCTACAGTTAAGACAACAGCTACCTAATGGTTGACATAGGCCCTGTATATCCTCTCAGTATTGACTTTCATGCTATTGCTGGAATTTTTAGTAAATTTGAAAAGTAGCACAGGGATTAAAAAACCCAGCAAACCCCAAGCTAGAACTTGATGGAGTCTACCTCTCAGTGACATCCATCTCTTCCTTGAGTTGTCATAATTTCTTGTTAATGATCAGGAGTGTGTCTTTATGTTCCTGCTGCTGTTTCGACTGCCAGTGATGGCATAATCCGTTGACCTTCACCATCTTTATTCTCAGTCCTTAGGTTCAGAATGAGATGTAAGTGGAAATTATAAAAGCAAAAAAAACCCCAAAACAACTTGATTTTTCTTTTGTCTCTTAATTTCTGTTGAATGGTTCAAGGTAATTTTCTTGCCCACTCTGCCAGCTTTCTTTGTGTCAACAGTGTCTCTAAGGATACAGTGATATTGATACTGACCTGTTTCTTACCAGAGGGACAAGGTAGGAGTTCATAATTCTCTGCTGATCTAAGTGTCAGATCTTGGTTTTATTTTGTTGTCAGCAAGTTTGCTGACAACACAAAGTTGTGTGGTGTGATCAGCACGCTGGAGGGAAGGGATGCCATCCGGAGAGACCTGGATAGGCTTGAGAGGTGGGCCTGTGTGCACCTCATGAAGAGATTCAACCAGGCCAAGTGCAAGGTTCTGCACGTGAGTCGAGGCAATCCCAAGCACAAATACAGACTTGGCAAAGAATGGATTGAGAGCAGCCCTGAGGAGAAGGACTTCGGGGTGTTAGTTGATGAGAAACTCAATGTGTGCCAGCAATGCAGGCTCGCAGCCCAGAAAGCCAGCTGCATCCTGGGCTGTGTCAAAGGAAGCATGGCCAGCAGGTCAAAGGAGGTGATTCTGGCCCTCTACTCCGCTCTCGTGAGACCCCACCTGGAATACTGTGTCCAGCTCTGGAGTCCTCAGCATAAGAAAGACATGGACCTCTTGGAGCAGGTCCAGAGGAGGGCCACGAAGATGATCAGAGGGCTGGAGCAGCTCTTCTGTGAAGTCAGGCTGAGAGAGTTGGAGTTCTTCAGCCTAGAGAAGAGAAAGCTACGGGGAGACCTTATATTGGCTTTCCAGTAGCTGAAGGGCACCTACAGGAAAGATAGGGGAGGCCTCTTTATCAGGGAGTGTAGTGATAGAATAAGGGGTAATGGCTTCCAGCTGGAAGAGGGTAGATTTAGGATAGATATTAGGAAGAAATTCCTTTCTGTGAGGGTGGTGAGGCATTGGAACAGGTTGCCCAGGGAAATTGTGGATGCCCCATTCCTGGAAGTGTTCAAGACCAGGTTGGATGGGGCTCGGAGCAACCTCATAGAGTTGAAGATGTCCCTGCCCATGGCAGAGGGCTTGGAACTAGATGATCTTTAAGGTCCCTTCCAGCCTAAACCATTCTATGATTCTATGATTATGGGCTGCACGCAAGTATCCCAAAAAGGTTAATAGCTGAAGGTAGTAGTGCAAAAATGAAGTTCAGAGTGGAGATGTGGAGAAATAATGACCCTGTCTCCCCTGTCCTCTTTTCCTCAATACATCTGTGACAATGTATAGTAGCCGAGGGTCTATTTCATTAACTTCTGTGTCAAACAGCCTCCAAAAGCCTTATTTCATAACACGCTGAAGTAGCGAAGAGCCATCACTTGATTTATAATGTTATTGAACAGACATTCATTTCAAGGTTACATTAAAATGAATTTATTAGTGAAATTAGTGTTCTGAAATGTGAGTCCAAGAGGTACAACCTGCAAGTGAATTGGCTTAATATCAACCAGAATAATTTTTCTAAGCTGTATGAATAGTTAAGCTGTCAGCATCCAAACAGATCTATGCACGGTTAGCCACTTCACGCCTGTTGGAACTGTGTGTATGTGTGTGCATAAATCATACGTCTTAGAATAGGCGGTTGTATAACTGGGTTTTTAATTCTTATTGGAAAACAAAATACCAGCAGTTGCAGGAAATGCTCATTTTGATAATTCGAATTGGTTTTGGACCATCAGAAAAGTTACTCTTCATGAAAACGTATTATCAGAGTGTTCAGCTGCTCAGAGCTGTAAGAAAATGATAAATGTTTCATTGTGCTTTAAACTTAAAATATTTTCTTTGCACGCTCACTTTAAAACCTGTTAATACAAAATATTTGGAAACTAGCTTGAAAATATTGAAATGTTTTGCTGGACATTATTGCATTGTTAATGGTAGTTGCTAGTATGTTGATTTGTAGTTTTACTTGGAGGTTAATGTCTTTATTCCAATTTGCATTGCAAGGCAACTTTCTGTCGGTGAAAGTTAATTTTTGATCTTGCTTTAGCTTAAACTTTTCTTCCTGATGTTTAGAAAAGAACCCATTAAGATGTCTGGAGGACATAAAGCAAGGTTTTCTACTGAAATACAGAATACAAGTTAATTTATTTCAAGTGATAGTGAATTAAAAAAAAAAAAGACATTCAAGTTTTTATTGAGAATCTGTGTACTTTATAAGCCTTTCTATAAAAATTGAACTGTTATAGATGAAATTAAAAAACCAAACCAAAACAAGATGTCTCTTGATTAATTTTACTTTCATCTGTCCCTATGTTAGCTTCAAAACTGTATTTCTGGCTAAACATTTTCCTATGTGTAGTGATTCCTTAAACTTGTTTAAATCAAAGTGGGACCTAGAAGTAGACATACAATTTAGCAGTCCCAGTTTGTCATGGTTTTTTTCAATCTGCTAGTGTTATAAGTTCAACTAACAATGAAGGTCACTTGTAATCAGAGGTAGTGAAGGAGAAAATAAACTTATCTTTTATTCAGAATATGCTCACTTTGCGCATGTGGTTTATAATATACCCTGTGCGCTCAATAATTTTTTTTCTGATTTATGGGAGATTTTTACAGAAGAAATGTTGAAGAGAGAAAATGAGAAAATAAATAGTATAACTGCAGATACTACCTGGAGGAATTAGACCTAAATTGTAGCTAATTTTTTTTTTCTAAAAAAATTACTAAGATATAAAATTCACCTTTCCTTTAAAACTAGTCTGTCTATTTAAACATTTTTCTCTGTTCTTCCAAAACATTATTTCTTCTCATTTAATTCATAAGCTGGCCAGAGTATGTTCATGTATTTTGTAACGAAGGTACCTTTTGCAATCTTAGGGGGTTGGGTGTCTGATCAACCTAGGTACATGTTTCCGTGTGTGTCCCAACCTTTATCCAGTCGTTAGTTATGAAAATAAGGAAGACATCTTTCTAATGAATAGAACAACCACATCTCGCTTAACCTTGCTGTTTGGGTAGTTTTTCAACCAGAGTTTAGGTGAGGAGGAGCTGGCTACATCCTAACCTAAAAGGTATTGGGGTGATACCTGTAGGCTGTGGGCAACAAAAAAGAAGGAGTAGAAATTACGCTGTACTTTTCTTCCCAGGCTGATGATTTAGTAGGGTTCTTAATCTCTGTGAGCTCAAAAATACGGTTTCTTCAATTGCCATGTGGCTCAGGAGCATCTGGCTTTTGCAGCAGCAGTAGAGTGGTTTGTGGTGCACAAACCTGCGGCTGTTGTTCCAGCTTCAGTGATATCCTTCTTTGCTTTGGGGGTGGCATGTGCCTGTGTGTGTGCCTGTGTGTGTGCCTGTGCTGCTCTGAAGTCAGGATGGGGAAGGGGAGGGCTGAGTTAATCTTCATCTGCCCCGCTGTGGGTGGAGCATTACTGATACCTATGGTTTGCCTTACCTGGGCAGTGTCCCTAAAAACTCTCCTGTGGAACTTTCTGAAATGTGCATTGTTTAGGGCTAAACTTCCAAACCCCTGCTTCTACCTTTTCCTACCCATTTTTGGTTTTTAACTTGATGTCCACTGCATCAAACTAGGTCGTTGGTCAGCGGAGGGAAATAAAATTTAAAAATGCGGTCTCTTTTCCAACAATTGCAGTGCTAAAAACAGCCAGAGCTGGGAAGGGGAATTATTTCCCTGGCTTAAAACATCTTTTAAAAAAAGTCTGGTTTGAAGTGCTAGTACAAGTCCTTGTCAAAATGGATTAGTGAGCATGGGACACACGAAGCCATCAACGCGGCGTTAGGACACAAGAATGGCCATGCCAGTGCAGAGCAGAGGTCTGTCCAGCCCAGTATCTTACCTCAAACACTGCTTGCAGCAGCCTGTGAGGGCAGAGGCACAGAGAGGGCAGGCATGCAGCTGTAACTCCCCAGAGTATTCCCCCCAGCTCCCACAGTTTGTGGCTCAGGGATTTTCTGGGACATGGTGTATCTTTGGCTGCCTTTGCTAGGCAGTGTAAATGTGTCACACAGGCACCTGCCCTACAAGCATGCTTGCACGTGTATTAGGACACAGCTGGTCACTGAACCTGGTGTGCCCTACAAGGAAACATCCCTATGTGCAGGGGTTAGGAGGCAGCAGGTCGCTGAACCTCGTCAGTCACTGTGAAGCATGGTCCATGTGCTCAGGGGCTGCCGTGTTCGTTGACATCTGTATGAAGATTCATGCTCATGTTGCATTTTCCAGGATTTTAAGAAAAAGTTGTGGGTTTTTTTAAAAAATAATTGTATGCATATCTGTCACTCTCTTGTTTTGCAGGATGTGAATCCTGAACCTTGCATACTTTATTAAATTCTGTTCACTTGAACTTCAAGTGTGTACAGTTGTTTCGCCCTCTTTAGTTCACAGCATAAGACCCCGCAGTGGGACAGAACACTGTGGGATGCTTGGCCCCATAATTTCCTGCAAACTTAGCGCAGAAGGAATCACTGTGGAAGCTGAGTCATACCAGGGTGAGAGCCAGCTGGCTGGTTGGAAATGGCTGCAGCTTATTGTCTGATTCACGTTAAGTACTGCAGCTGCACTGGCTGCAAAGACGACCCACCTTGGTAGACAAGTTTGTAGCTGGCTTTCTCCTTTCCTAGCAGGGAGGATGTGAGAGGGAGATGATTTGCTTCAGTCTTTTAAATGTAAGCGACAATACTTTATTGACTGAGATACTTGGGAGCTACCCATCTTGCTTTCCTTCTTTCAACTGCATGTCTCAAGTCCATTTTGTGCTCCCCTAATTGGTGGGAAAACGCACTTTGAGTCTAGTAAGGAATGTGAATAGGAAGATCCTACCCTGGTTTTCTTTTCCTACCTTCTCTCTCAAACATACAGGATACTACCATCTTTCTACATTGTGTGCGCCCACATAAAGAAACTGCACCTTATGTACTTTACACATCTGTGCAAAAGAGTGTATAAGGGGATGGACAATATGACATGAATGTTACATTCACTTTTCAAGGTGGGTATAAACCGCTTTCAGTAAGCACAAAGGCATCAAGAATTAGAACTTAGAAATCTAAAAGCTATAGTGGAAAACAGTTAGACAAGCATGCACTTAGATAATAAGTGATTCCATGTTGAAAGAGACTCCCTCTCAGGAGTAGTGCTGGAGCTAGAAATATCTTTAAAAACAGGAAGTATTTTCTAAATGTGACCATGCTACATTCACTTAACTGTATGTGACATGTCTTTATCTTCAGGGATTCCTCGAATCCTAACCCTTACACTGTGCATTCATTTCTTCTTAATCAGGGTCTGGCAAGTCATAGGTTGTCACCATTCCAGCAACCATTCTTCTCACATTCTTTTCATTGAAAGGTCTGGCATGCTGTGACTTACCGCTCAACCATGTCACACTCATGATGTCACACCTATAAAGTATATTATTTTATTGATTTTTTTTCCCCCTAATATTTTTGGTGCATTTCTCTGCAGTATCTGAAGCATAGCAGCTTAATACATTGACAGGAAACCTTTAAGGCAATGTTTCATACAGGGTTTTTCTGGCAGCAATTTTAAAAGAAAGAAAGCAGATCTGGTGGCATGATAAAGGGCATTCAGGAGGAAGAACAGAAAGGAGGAATGAGAAGAAAGGAGAAAAAAGAGGGAAGGAAACAAAAAGAGGGAGGGAAGCAAAGCAGTCATTTCTCACATGAGGAAACAAAAAAAAATAATCAATTAGTAGGAGACCTAGCACAAGTAGTAATTACTCACAGAGCTACAGGATTTTTCATATAGGCTTGAATCAGGGAAGACTAACATGTGAAATGGGAATGGTAAGTGAATTTTAAAGAAGGGTGTCCAAAGTCATACATTCAAAAATATGAGGTTTGTGGGGTTGTTTTGGTTTGTTTTTTTTTTTTTTAAAGAAAAGGCATAATGATAGCTTGATTCCTTCCTGGCATTACTCTGATTTGTTGTTTTATCTTCTATGTTTTTATAGCTATATCTTATTTGTCCATTGCTTTTCATCTATCTGTAGACGTCTGTCTGAAATAATGAGGAGAAATGTTCCATAATGTGCAATATTTTTTTATCACCTACATAAATAATCCTGGATGCGAGCAAGAAACAAACTCTTTAGCGGTATGAAATATGCTGCGTTGGGCACCTCCACAGCGAAAGCAGAACTGCAGGTTGCATATGAGCAGGAGGGCAAACAATACAGATGTGGCCACAAACCCAAGGATGTGGTCTGTGATACCTCCGTGCAAGTGTTTTGTATGATATGTGCTGGGCTTTTACATCATGTAGTTTGCTAAAACTGTTTGCTAGATGAAAGGATCCTGGCCACTGCTGTCAGATAATGCCAAAAGCATTTCTCAGCTAACCACGAGGGTTATACATTTTCAATCTTTTCTGAAAGTTGGCCTGTATTTGCAAAAGATACTCAAACCCATTTAGGGCCAGGGAAGCACCACTGGGATTTGAAAACATTAAGCAAAGAAAGCACCACCTCTGTTTGTAGCCAAGTCCTTTTGTAAATTGCCCTGCATTTATCTTTGCTTTTTTTCATGCGTCAGCTCCTTCTGTATATCTCATCTTCTACTCTCCTCAAAAGACCACGCATCTGCAAATCACAGTCCTTTACAAGGTCTCCTGCACTCTCTGAGAGCTTGAGTCTGCTGTGGGAGTAGTAAAAACAGCAGGTCTCATCACTTGCAGGCCCCCATTTGGAAAATCGCATTGTTACACAGCATGCTGAACTATCAGTCTTCGTCTGGAACCTCCAATGTGAATAACTCAGAAAACAGAAAAATTATTTTGTTATTTGAGCTTCAGAGGGCTCAAGCAGTGAAAAATGAATGTAGTTCATACATACTTAGCTGAAGAACTTTAGTGGTACTTTTGCACTTCTGCACTCGTACCTTATGTGTAGTCCATCATGTGTACCAAATTCTCTGGAATAAAGGGACTAAAAAGTACAGAAAGGATGTGGCCAGTTAAATTTGAAAAACTTCACACTCTTCAGATTCATGAAACCACTGTGTGTGTGACAGAATCATAGAACAGCCCAGATTGGAAGTGACCTCAAAAGATCATCTGGTCGAACCTTTCATGGGAAAGGGAGTTTAGATAAGATTATCTAGCACCCTGTCCAGCAGCATCTTGAAAATCTCCAGTGGCTGGGTCTCCTCTCACCATGTCCCTAGGGAGGTTGTTCCAGATTGCCGAATGAGGTCTTAGAATTGGGTTATGAATAGTCTGAAGAGGAAGCATTCGAGAAGAAATGCTGAGAATTGCCCTAAGGGAGCACTGTTTCTTTTTTTGGGTTATGTGTTACAATTATCTAAGCAGACCAAATATCTGCTAAGATGAGGTGTCTTGTTAACTTGTGTTCATTTCTGGAGTTCAGAACTGATATTTTACAGCTTATAAATCATATGCTAGATTTCACATTGGGCAATTAATGGGGTAGTGAAAGCTGGTAAAATGCCATCACAGTAGATCAACAGAATAGAAGACAAATGGCTGCAGGTTTTCAATGCAGGAGGTATAAATTTCAAGGCTGCACTATACGCGCGTTTACTTTTTAATGGAATAACCTAAATTGCAAGGAGGAAACTAATTGTACATGTTCTTGATTTTAGCAGGATTCCACTGAGAAAACATGCTGCTGTAAACTTAAAATGAGGCTGGTTTTACTTGCTAGAATCTGTCTGTTCAGATTACATGGAGATGCTTCTGAGACCCAAGGAGTCTTGCTAAGGCAAGAAACATTAAGAATTACATACAGTGTTTCAGGCCAGTGAATGGGCAGATTTTACCCTCAGAATTTACTTAGTAGTCTGCACTTTTCACACATTGCACTCAACTCCCAGGTGGAGCTGGTGCTGGAGAATACAGCCAGGTTTGCATAAATTCTTGATCTCAGCTAAAGAGTTGGTCTTTCTGAAAGATGGAGTCTAGATTCTCATCATTAGAAAGGAGAATCTGTGCTGAATTTGATAATATGAAAGGCCTATTGGGAAAATAAATTTGTATTTCAATTCATAGTATATTGGTCGTAATAGCTGCAAGTTTATCAGCCAGATTTCAGAAAAACTTCTCTAGAGGTGGTCATGAATATTTTTCTAGAAACCACACCTCAGATTATGTCAGTTGGTAAAGAAAAACCTGCATCAGGGTTTAGAAACCTCTTTGATGACTCTATGATGTTGAGGCTCACCCAAGAGGAGAAGGCTTAAAAAGATTTGTTATCTCTCAGCAGATTTCAAGGGTCTCAGCAAGGTCAAGGGCCTCTCTAGACAGAGGAGTTCTCCAACTTGAGTACATCTCTTGTTATGCCTGAAGGGCTCAATTGTGATGTTTGAGATCTAATTTTGCACCAAAACCCAGATGCTTCATGTGTTGGATAGTGCTTCTTTTAAGAAAATGAATTGCCTTAGGCTGCCTTCCTTAAAATATGACTCTTCCCGATGCCAGTTTTCCTTAAAGGAAAAAAAGGCTGGTATCTAAACTGGCTAAGCTTAGCGAACGCCTCTCCCCAGAATTCCTGCAAAACCACTCACTGCAGAGCTGCCCCATTTCAGCCCCAGGCTTGTGAGAGATTTGCTTAGCACTTGAACGGAGATACAAGCTATTTATTAGCTCAGCATAGTTTTTTATTGTGAAATAATAAACCCCGCACTGTTAATGAATGCAAGTAAAAATACAGATGTATTTAATGTCATATCCATAGTCAAAACATTGGCAGGACTCTCTTGACAATGGGGCATCTCTATAAGGTTATGTATTAAGGAAGAATGGTGATGGTGGTGAAACAGACTCCCAAGTGCTTCTCAGTATTGAGTGGTTGTTTCTGCCCCCAGTCAGCTGCAGACACCAACCATCCACCCACGGCTAACATCTTTCAGACAAGCACATTGTTCTTCCCATGCTTGAGAGGTACAAACTGCCTCATTATTTTCATTTTCATCATCCTTTGTGCTTTTCTTTTTTTGTCATGTCTGCAAAAGTCATCGGTGGCTAGTTTGTCTAGCTTCTGCCCGTCTTGCTGACCAACAGTAAGTTACAGTGTGCACACACTGTCAGCTTTGTCCTTAGCCTTCTGTTACTTCTTGCCTCATACCTAGATCTTTATCTGGACAGAAGCCAGCAAAGCTTTTGTTGTTCCCAGGGACTCAAGATAACTGTTGACTACATTCACTACCAATAAGTGGAGATTCAGGTCATCTTTGGATTCTGTGAACTCTTTCTAGGCTGACTTCAGCAGAGATTTCCAGTAATGTTTGTGGTTGTTCTCGTGATGAGCAGAGGGTTTATTCTCTTTCTTAGTATGATTCATCATTTTTCTGTGTTTCTTTAAACACTTCTAACAAAAATTGTCTCTGTGCTTGTGTTGCAGGAGGAATATATGTGAATAAGCCTTGCAGCCACTATCAGCCTTGAGACAAATAGGTTTTGTCCAATGCATGCATCAACAACCTTTGACAAAAATAAATGCATAACATGAAACGTCCTGCAATTCTTCTGCACTTGAGCATTTCAGGTACTTTGGCTTCTCGTAAGAATATCTTCTCCATCCTTTGAGAAAAGTTATAAATTGTTCCACTGAGAACAATATTTATGTGCTTTAAATGTTTCCTGGTCTTCAAGTCTTGTTTGTAGACTAAAAGGTGTAGAACTGGGTTCTGTAGCAGTGACAGCTCACAAGCAGAACGGTCAGCTTCCACAAGAAAAGCAGCAACACCATTAAAAAACGTGTAAATTTTTGCAAGTGGCATCTCCATCCTGTGATGGTGATACATAGTGTGAGTAGCCTGTCATCAAGAAGAGAGATTCTTTATGGTTTAGAGATCAGATGAGAGCTTACTTATCTGTGGCTTACTGAAAAAACCACTAAAATTCCCTAAGCTCCTTTAGGAGGTTTCTTAGGAACTTTTACATTCGTGGCACGAACAGGTAAAAATACATTTCTCTGTCTGCAGAAATACATTTAACACTCAGGTACATCCAGTGGATGTAAAAGCCTCTGCTGGGACCTTTTAACATCTAGTCAGAAACAACAGCAGGAAAACTTTGTCCTACCAGAGCAAAGCCTTAGGGTTTTTAATCTTTGCTGCCTTGCATTAGGTGGCAAGAAGCTTTTTGTACTGGTGTACTGGTGTATAACCTGAATTCCTGGTTTTGTCCAAGCTGTTTGGGAGTGTCTCAAATATTTTTTGAGAATCATCCCAACACACATTGAAAAAAAACTATATACACTTGGGAGAATATAAACTTGTGCAAACAGATGACTGTTGACCGTCAAGGTCTTCCACATCCAACTTCTTTGCATTTCTACAGCATACCTGTCATCAAGGAAATACTGTGGTCTGTGCTATATAAACATTCATCATGGAAAGATTTTTATACAAGGCTCTGTTTATCTCTGAGCTGAATTCACAAAAGCCCATCAAGGAGTTCTAGATGATTTCAAATTGCCTCAGATGTCATCACTGTTAGAGGCTTCTTCTGGCAAGCCTGTATTATTGGCTCTATCAATTGCAAGTGAAAAGGGATTTTTCATCTTCTCAACCAATTTTGCTAACAAGTGTGGCTTGACAGCTCCATTCGGGATGCTGATAGCTTTTATTCCAGGCTTCAGAATACAGTGCCCCAGGGAGCACTCAGTGAACTACAGCAATTACAACTTTTAACTGTTCTTTCTTTGCCGCTTAGTTTCAAGCAGAAGGATTAGCTGACATAAGTCTTACCCTGTCATCAGGTGACATAATTGTTTTCCAGGGTCTCGGGTCACTGCTTTTGGCACACCGGCACACACATCAGATCTCCTGGTGTCCATGAGTTAGATTATATCTATTCCACTTGAAACAAATTGTGAATATGCGTCCAGTTTAGTGTAGGCTCTGGAAGCCCTACAGCTATGTTTACAGAGTGCTCTATCTGGGCTAATTTACCCTGCCTCTCAGACAGGCTATTAGGCTTAGGTGCCATATTAAGGTGCCAATACCATGCCCAGGACCCAGTTTAGCTAACTAAGAATTAGTTCTTATATCTCCACTAATATCCATCATGTGGAGTAGAAATTCTCTCAACTGTTGTATAGGTTTTGTGAGACAGAACTGTATATTTAGCATTTTTTATTAAGATGATCTTAGGATTTTTCTTTTCTTCTTGTTGCTTGACATGGGCATACATCTGCGAGCCAAAGAGTATTTCTGAGTTGAAAGTTTTCTGTCATGATGAAGTATCATGAGTTGCTGAGTAATGTGTTTTGTTCATATTTTTCCTTTCCCTCTAGAGTGTTAGATGGTTTTGACTTTTGTGTTCCTTCCTGGCAGCAAAGGGATTTAATAATGGCACTTGCATGAGAAGGAAGTTGTTCAGGTGTGCTAATAACTGCTTCTTTCTGAGGCCAGCAGGTTACGTGTTACATTTAATTGCCACTGCCCCTGCCTGGCCGGAGATTTTAATTACAGATACGGACTAGCAGGGTCAATGATTATGAAGTGTTTGCCCACTGTGGAGTCCTGTATTCTCCTTGTAAGCATGTGTTCCTAGCCACAGCACAGGGGAGGTAATACATTGGTGGACCTGAAAAGAAATAATGTTCTCTCAGACGGATGGCGCTTTTTTATCTGGAGATGACTATTGAGTACTTCCTGAGCACTCCCGAGAAACATTGTCACTATCCAAATTAATAGTAGAGACTTTCCTACTAAGTGCAACTGTGCACAGGTGAAAAGCATTACTTTCTCTCCTAGCAGTTCTATTGATGACATTTGTTCTGGGATTTTCATACTGTATTAAATCTCTCAAACATGCCTTTTGATGTCAGCTAATGGTAAAAATTTTTCCACTGTGACCTACTTCTGGTTTGCTTTTCCTGCTGCCTTCAAAGAAACCTGTGACATTGGGAGCTTTCCCAGAAGTCTGTTTTCAATTTTCTCCCCTTTTTCTTTTGCCATTTGACACTTACTGAGGTAACTGGGCCTAGTCTTAAGTTTAGGAATAGTAAATCCAATCTGAAAATACAACAACTTGAATATATCTTGGTCTTGATAACATACGCTTGATCAGCAAGAGAGAAAAGAAGTAAAAGTTTGTGAAGGTGTACTCCATACCTTGAAGCACGCAGAGGAAGTCAGTGCAGGGCAATCCAGTACCATGCAGAGGGCTGCACAGTAGCCCTGAATCCGTCTGCTCCAGAGTCTGGAGCTCTGAAATAACTTCAGTTATTTAACGCAGTGCCAGGCCCAGCCTATGTGACCTCATCAGGGGATGGTGCTGATAATCCACCTATTCATGCAATACTCTTTGGTCTCACCAGATACCTGTGCCGAAGTCCCTGTCATTTGTGTAGAGTTACCGGCCCACGTGGGTATTCCCAAAACAGTGCTCACCACTCTGTTGAGGTATACCCACAGAGAGCTTTCAAGTTAGTCCTTTGCCACCCACGCAGCAAAGCAGTACGTTATGTCTGTTATCATGTGTGATGTCCCACATTAAGTTCACTGAAGACCTTCCTTTGACTTTCCATGCAGTGTTCTCAGGGAAGTAGCACACACCATCTATTAGTAGCTAACTTGGAGGATGAGCAGGGAGCAGGTGACAAGAGTACAGGGTTACAACACTTTGAAGACTATTCAGAAGTTCATAGGATTTGTTTGTATCTCTTTGATCTTTAATACCCATTTTACTATGTAATCTCACAGTAGTGTTCTCAAAATGAGTGGCATTGCTGGTATGTGATGGTGGCATGAAAGATAAGAATTCAGAACAAAGTGTGTTATGTCCTATCAAAAGGCACACATAACATATTTTAGGCAGCCTGAGTGTTATTCTCATTTGCATTAAAACCTCTTTCTGTAATTCTAGCAATGTGAAGAAACATTAGAAGGTATTTTTACATGTAGTTTATACCCAGAGAAACGTCAAAGGGTGAAGGGAGCTGGCATGAGTGTAATTAAGACTTTCAGTGGAGAAATGATTCAAGCTCTTGTGAGAAGTCGGCTTCATAGACCAATGTAGAGCACTAATACCAACTTACGAGAGTCTCCCTTCCTAAAGATAAGTTGGGAGCTCAACTTGGCAGTGCTGTGGAAAAACTTTCTTCCTTTTTCAAGCCTTCTACTGGCATGTTTCCTGTAAGGGCTTTGGAAGCTGGTAAGGCAGCCGCAGGGGCTGGAAGAAGGCCACTGCTGCAGACCAATGTGCCAAACTGCTGGAGTGGAGCTGTGAGAGACAGCGGTGGGAAGGACAGAGAAGTACCAGGAGTAAGGAAGGGATAGGTGGGAGAAGCCAACAAGAAGAGGCATGAAGACTGTGCTTAGGAGGAAATAATGATAAAATTTTTACCCCATTTCTGTTACTCAATATTGAGTTTGTTGATTTAACACTGAAAAGTGGATAAACCTAAGACTTAGCAGTCCCAGGAGAAGTAGTTTGATATAGCCCATTGAGATTTATGCTGAAATGACTTTACAGCATCCTAGCAGTTTCAAGAACTTCTTAAAGTTGAGGGAAAGATTGTTCTTTTTCATTGTTGTACTTTTTTCATCCTACCAGAGCACCTGGAAATGAACTCAGTTTGACTCAGGATCAAGTACATTTCTCCATACCTAAAGCTGGCAGACGAATGGGTCACGTGTAACCTGACACTGACTGTGTAGGTTTCTGTTCGTATTCCTGGACACCAGATGAGGGAAAAAGACTTTTGCTTTCTTCTCAGGACAGCAGCAAACTGTACAAAGCAGCAAACAGTACTGTGCAATACAGGAGCAAAATATTACGCCCTTCCAGACCCCAAATCCTCATGCTCACTAAGTCCCTGACACTCCTTGCAGTGGGACTGTTGCATGGCTTCTCTTAATAATCACCTTCCCAGTCAAAGGAAGTGAAAAAATGGGCTAGTATGTACATTGTGAGACTTACGCACATGGTGATGCAGGATGTGCAATTATTTTCCAGGTAACTTTTAGCTGTAAGACTGAATGAGCTGACTAGGGTGAGAGATGAAAAATTAATGGGGGAGTAAGGAGGAGTGGGATTTGTTAGCATCGTCTTGAAGTCTGAGACTTAGTGAAAAAACCTTGCTATCCTACCGTTGCCATTTCTTGGTGCATATTTGGATGCTGGGAATGCCACTGATGAGAAGGCCTGCTGCTCCTCCTGCTTGGAGGATCTGTTGTTCATTTCCATTTCTAGCTAACTAGCTCTCTGAGGAACTTTAAGGTCTCATACCTTTTGTCTTGTGGTGAAAGAGTAGGTGTAGATTTTTTGTTTCCTTTACTCCTTCTCTCTGTTGGAGGGCAGAAGCCTTTCTAGTGAGTTGATTCTCCAGGCCCAGATTTTTGGGACTATATACCCAGGCTTCCATTGCATTTTATACTGCACTAGGAAATTCAGTACCTGCATCTGTTACTTTCTTGGATGTTCAGTATTTTAATCACTAGACTTTCCAGAACTGCCAGTCAGAAATCCTATGAGAGGGAGGGCTTGAAAATCAGTAGATGTAATAATAAAGTAACATTTTATTGGTCTTCATTTTATCTATTAATTTTTTTATTTTATGGCTGAGTCCCAGAGTGCACGTGCGTCGAGTTTTCAACCTTTCCCCCTAACCAACAGCAGCACTAAGAATGTTTTTAAAGGTATTTCAGGTTCTCACAGGGACATGTCCACAATTGTGGTGGAAGGAGAATAGCAAGTGAATCTCCATGAAACTGGGAGAATTGACAATGCTATAGATTTCCTTCAAAGTATGAGCTTAATGAAACAGGTATGACTCTTCACACAAAGATTTCATTCTGTTTATTACTGCACTGGGATTTTTTGCAGCCAAAAGTGCATGCTGCTTTTTCGGTACTGTGTTGCAATACCCATAGATGCATTGATACTTCCTTCTCCTTTGTAAACTAGCTAACAGGTAGTTGATTTCTTTTAATTTTATCTTAAAAATCTGAAATTTCCAGAGATATGCCTCACAGGCCCCCCCATATATTGTAAGCGAGAGCATTCCCATAGGCTGTTCTTGCTGTAATATACTTTGCGTGTCTGCTTTCTAGCCAGAAAAGACAGTTTAGCGCCTTCTCATTACTGAGACAATATGGTTTTGAGGCTATGACAACAGAGTGGGAGTCAAGCCTTCCAGATTATAGCAACCTGGAGCAATTCAAACAGCCGTGTGGCTGCTCTGCCTGGGCTCAGAGCCTAGCAAATGGAAGAGGGTTCAGTTTATAAGCTGTACCCACGTTCAGCTGAGCTGAGCCGTTTAGCAGATCCACAGTGGTCTGCACCCAGCCTTGGGCATAAGCCCTGAGATTCTCTTGCCAGCGCTGTCACTGTTGCTGTCTGGCCCGAGATCACTGCTGTGTCTTTGGTGTCTGAATGTCCCCACCTGCAACAGAGGAGACTTTCATCCTTCTTTGTAAAGGGGTAGAAATGTTCACTCTCCTTGTGGATGGAGGAAAACATACATATGCATGCATACATACATACATATATATGCATGTATATGCAATATACGTGTACATACATTTACATACTAAGTATCTAGTTCTCCAGGATTTATTTTGCTCAAGGATTGAAAGTCATAACTCTAGTTTTGTTGTTTTCTGTTTTTGAAGCAACCATAAATCCTGGCTGATTTTGATCTCTTATTTCTCAGGCCCCAAATCATCATCCATTTATCTTCAGAGTTCATGCATTGTGTGATCAGGAATGTTCTGAGTTTCCAAACGGCTTCCATAAATTATTTAGAACCGAATATGTCATGTTAAGAAAAGGGAAATAAACAGAGCATCTCTACTGATGATGGAGCCCTGAGAATAAAAACAGAGGGGTTTGTGCTCCCTCTTCTGGCCATGGCCGGGAAATAACCGGTCAAAACATCCCGAAGCCCAGGATAGCAAAGTCTTTGGCGTGACTGCATGTTGAGAGGGTCCACGTGTCAGGAGACTTTTCATACTTCAGGAATAAAGTTGGGGTTTTTTCAGCCACAGTCCAAGTTTAGGGAAAGAGAAGATGACAGCTTTCCTGCAAAGAGTTTGCTAGCGTTTGGACTGATCTGCCAAAGGAGTATGTGTGTACAGACATTTGGTTCAACATATCCAGGTAGGCAAATAGTAATGGAATTCCACCAGTTGTAACAGGATTACACAGAACACAAGCTCAAAGTAGCTGCAGGCTCCAAGTCTTTTATCTTGCTTCCGGTCTTCTTCCCATCTTGCTTTATGAACTGCATTTTTTTGAATCTCACAGTTCTTTAAAATAACTGGATTGTTTGGTGAAGGACGGTCTTAGATATTCACACTTAAAATACTGGAAGTTCTCGTAAAACTTAAGAAAGTAAGGTGCGCTCTAGAGTGGAGGGGAGCAAGGGCTGTCAAGTACCATGTGTTGTCTAAGCTGCTTGGGCTGGGAATGCTCGCACCCCTCTGGCAGAGTTGACAAAGAGAGTCACACTGGGGCTTTATGGTGAGAGTGGTTCAACACTGGCACAAGTTGCCCAGAAAGGTTGTGGAGCCTCCATCCTTGGAGATACTCAAAAGACCATATCATCTGGATATGGTCCTGCGCAATTGGCTCTAGCTGACCCTGCTTGAGCAGGGGTTGGACTAGCTGATCTCCAGAGGTTCCATCCACCTCAGCCCTTCTGTCAGTTTTTGATGAAAGTGGCCTTTCACTTTCTGGAATTAGTGATCTAACTGAAGTCCTCCTGGCTGGAAATGACATCCAACAGATTGTCACTGGAGTGAGGACATTTGGTGGGCCCAGAAGTGCTGAGGAACAGCAGGTCAGTACTTAGCAGTGTCCAGCAACATTGTTCATGCACCTGGTAACAGCCAAGTTATGGCTGGTGGTGGTGCTGCTCATGATTCTGCATCATTCTGCCATCTCCTGGAACAGCAGCTCTGTGACTCCTCCTGCCTCAAGCTGCCTGGAGCCTCTTGCTCAGTATTCTGTCCTTACTCCTCCTCACTAAATCTCAGCATGTGACAGTAATGTCAGTGAGGATGCTAGCAGGCAGGCATTCCTGTACGTGCTGTTTTGGAAGGTCAGTGGCAGGGAAGGTGCTCATGAGTTGAGTAAAATATGAGTTTTAGAAATCTCTGCCTCATGTTGTGTGTATTGTTCCCCAGGAAAATGCCCATATGACTTTGAAAGGGATCCTCTTGGTCTCTTCTCTCGAAAAACACAACAGGAATGAGCACTGCCTAGTGATGCTCATTAGGAAGAGTGGGACAGAGCAGTTAACCATTTAAGCTTCTCCAATCCTAAGTTAGTAGCAAGCGCTGCTACATGTTTGATGTTCATACAGCAAGGAATGAGATGGAGCCCTGTGCCCAGCTAAGCCTCTGTGTGCACCCTCAACTTCCCAAGGCTGCACAGTGTAGTTGCATCTCCTACAAATCTGCTGCTTTCTGGGTTTGAGAAGGACATCTAGTTCCTTGTAATATTGATGAATTGACCATAGTAGGCTCAGCTTCAGTGGAATTCTCTCGCTTGTGCTGCAAGTTTCAGGATAATTTTCACAGGGATTTTTTTGATAATTATTTCCTATACTTTCCTCTCTGGGATGCCCTGGAATTCTTCAAGTTACCTGTTATAGAATAAAAAGGACCTACTTTTGTTGTACTGCATCGAGAGTGACGGCTTGCCTGTTCTCACGAGAGTTTTTTGCAGTTAGAAATGAGCTGTTTATAAATTCCAGCATTCCTATGTGTAGAGAGAGATGAAGTCTGGATCTATCTTGTATATAGATCTTTGTGACCTGTTGTAATCAGATTGATGTAATTTGCTTGAATGTTTTTTGCAACATCCTTTTCTTGAAAGTTTCAAAACCCAGCAAGTTCATCAGTCCAGGGACTTTTCCCATTTCCCAGCTTATCATGGAGTGTCCTGACCAGCGGGTACTGCTGCGGCTTGAGGTGTTTCCTGGCTCTAGAAGAATCTGGGCTGTGAATTGAGGTCCCTGTAATTCCAGGAAGGAAGTTAATACTAAAATGTGAATGAGCAGCTTCTGCGATGTCCAAGGAGGTGTTCAGTTGTTAAAATAGTCTTAGGATGAATCAGTTTCCAGGGCTGGAAGGTTTCTTTGGCACAAATAAAGGTTGAAGATTTGGTAGGATTAGGAATTGTATCTGAACACAAGGTGGCACTGCAGGAATTAATTTTTTTACGGTTTAAGTAATTTTCTGAATTAATGCTCTTTGCAGTGCTCTTAATAGGCCCCACAGAGTATTTTTGCTTTCACATCTATGCTTTCAGGAATTGGTATGGGCATTTGAAAAATGAATAGGAATCAACCACAGCAGCATGGCTTAGCTGATCACAGGCTCTGGAGCTTCTGCTCTGAAAAACCCAAACAAACACAATGCAAATACTACCCTCTTCCCCGCCCTGAGAGCTCTCTCTGTCTTTGATGTTTACAAAAATTGAAAATACAGAGGCTGAGGAGCAACCAGGGGCTTGACTTGCTGAGCTGGACTTGTTTTCATGTTCTTTATCATCCAACTCCTGGTCCTCTCTGTTTTGCTTTTTATAAAGTGTAAGATCATTGGTCCAGAGGCATTATTTTCATTTTACTTTTTATAGCGTCTCACAGGGCTATCTAGTATGTGATAGGACATCTAGTAGTTTTTAAAATAGACATCAGTTGCACGTAAAAGAACAATGCTTTCAGTTATTGCCAGTCTCAACAAGTTTATCTCAAGGACAAGATATATGCAAGTCTGTGATTGCCAGTTAAAAATTTGTAATTTGAAGATAAACGTACTTTATTGCAAACTCAGGTCTGGTGATTTCTGATCTCTTTAGTTACAAATGTAGTTGAACAATATGTTCTATTGACTTTGCAGCTGATTTTCTGAAGAGCTGCTCATTCTTTCATTGCTGTGTCATGTGATGCTTATGAAAACACTTACATCTGGTCACTGTTTTCCTTGTTGGATGGCATAAAATGTACTACGCACATGCAGGATTTGGGGTGGGGGAGTGTGCAGTATTTTTTCTCAAAGTTTTCGTGAATAGTGTTCTGATTGATAGCGCTTGGAATACTATCACCAGCCGCAAGCACTTAGAAGCCGGAATTGCCCTTCACAGTCAAGGCATTATCCCACCAAACACAATATGCTTATTTCTTCTTACAGTCCTGAGTCTAAATGTTGTGACTACGTTTTCTGAGCCTGGTTTCTAAGGGCAGAAAGTTATGTTTGGGTGGTGGCTTCGAGGCTTTTTTTCACAGCGTTATGGTCTATAAACATCTTTTGTTGCAAAATCTGAAATGCTTACGATCAATTGAGCCATGAGATGGAACTTTAGCAGAAGGAAATATGTGATACAATAATAACTGAAACAGATGCTCAAGATTTTATTCACAGAACTTCCACAGCACTGAAGTGTGGAGCTGTGAATTTCTCTGTATCTTTTTAACCAGACGCTTTAGCTATGGCTGATTGCCTTCAGACAATTAGAGGATACTTTCATTCCCCAGTTTTTTAGTCCCACCACTTTCTGCAACGCTTGCCAATCGTGGTATCACACAATGCTGGTATCAGCAGAGTGGCTAAAAGCAATGCCGCTTGTCATGTGATGCCAATACCTGCCAGGGAATAACATATTCCAGTTAGTACTGAGAAAGATCAGAGTCCAGCTACTAACTGAAGCTGAAGACTTTCCGCTTATTTTTAGTCAACATTTCTGAGACATGTCAATGAGTCCACATCAGATAATCTTACCAGTCAAGTTCTATATGATTTTCAAATAAAAGCTTAATAAAAATGATGTATGATACCCCACAAGGAAGTTGTGGGGTTGACCATTGATCCAGAAGGCTTGGAGTCATCTGGTCTTCACTGCTGTCTTTTAAAACATCTCTAGTTTGAACAGTGTTTCATAATCTGGAGAGAGAGACATTGTGTAAGGTGCTGCTGAGACCTCCCAACTCACTCTTCGTGCGCTGTTTAACTGAGCCTCCATCAGAGCCCAGGCAGTCTCTGAGACCCTCAAAGCCATTTCTCAGCTATGGCTAGTCCCATACTTAAAACTTGTAGGTGTCTACCTGTCTCTCCAAGACCATGTGCAAAGCCACCAGCATGCTGAGGAGGCCTCACAGCTGGAAGGCAACAGAGACACTTGTCTCAAGGAATAAGCTTGGGTGCTGGCAAGCTGTATCCTCGTACTAGGCATTTTCCTGACTCAATTTGACAGAGACAACTGAACTTGTTACGTTCACATTGTTCTGGAAAGAGAGGTATTACCTAGAAATGCTTGTATTTCTTTTGGCATATGAGAGAAAGCTGTCATTCCTGTTGAAGCTATTTCATGGGATATTTATAACTATACTATTCGTTCAGTCAGAGAAAAGGACTCTGATTTTCTAGTGGTTTGGGCACTTTTTTCAGAAACAAGGTCAAATTCCTCTCCCAATAAGCACTTCAGCATTTATGTAGAGTGGAGAAACTGAGAGAGGTTTTCCCTTGGACTCAGATGGACGTGGGAGATCTGAATGTGGATAGCTGCTTTGGACCGAGGGCTTGAGTGTGATACTCCATATCTCTGGTGAATCTTCTGATCCTTAAAGAAACACACATCCCATATAATTCGTTGAGTTCTGCATCTTGTATAGGGACCCACAAAATTCAGGCTCACTGGCAAGGCTGGAGATGGATCACTTCACAGGACAACTCTTGCTTTGGGGTTTTAGCTGGATCTCTGAGCAGCTAATTTGGTCCCAGGTGGCACTAGTCTGGAAGACACTTTGTGCTCAGCTCAAGAACCTGTGACAATGAAACATCAGTTTTGAAGGTGGTGGTGATACCAAATTGGCATATAAGTACCTTCTCTGTTCTTTTTATTTTTGTGATCTGGGCCTCAGCACCTAGGAAATCATTTGTCCAGCAGATATTAGCTCAGTGACATCTGCTGGGAAGGCTTGGACAAACTCTGCTTTATGAGGATATGGGTTTGGGAGTTACTCATAACTGGATAGTTGCAGGCTTTTTTCTCAAACTACTTTGAAATGTGGTAGCAGCAGAACTAAAAATAAATACAAAAACTATATTCCTTATGTTTTTGGATTTTACTATTTCCAAGTATGTGAAGATAAAGCCTGGAGAAATTTATGTGTATTTATTAAAATATTTAACTAGGAAAACCCTAGTGAAATGAAACATCTTGTCTCTTATAGTATCAACAGTTGAGAGCATCTTTGACATTATCATATTGAGAATGGAACAAAAATATGTATTTACTAAGTTGTTTTTCTTACCAAACGAATTAGGGAAGTGTTCCAATTGTTTGCTCTTGTTGACAGCTGTCTAATTTTCTTGCTGGTCATAGTAACCACCAAGTTAAATTAATAAGTCTTACATGCTAAGTGCAGCAATCATTAGTTTAAGAGAGTTTGAAGATAATAGCTTCAGTTTACTCTTCGACACCATCTAAAGCAGCTGAGAGTTTCACATGGCATCCATTTCAATCTGCAGCCTCTCTGCTTTACAAGGAGACACCTGGTTATTAAGTAATAAAACTCAAAAAGTGATACTGGTAGGCTTAACTTGCAGGGGGTTTAAAAATCGTAGGTAAAATGTCAGCAATCAGAATTTCTCAAAAAATGAGAGTGCCTAGGAAACAACAGAAAAGATCGTCAGTAGAAAAGGGTGAATTCCCTTCTTTCCTGATTTGGGCTAGCAGGTACGTTAGGGGGTGGGCAATAAGAGAGGCATATTGTTGTGACTTAATGAATCAATGTCAGTCAGCTGAGCTGCAATAACTACCATGTGCACAATTGCACGTTAGAGCAGTTTCACTGGGGTCTAAGCTAATGCGTTTTGTCTTCCAAGGAAAGGGGTTGGTGAATGCACACAAGGTCAGGTGCAGTGACTGGGCTGGTAGGGACGGGCAGCACCTCCCCTGGGCACAACTGTGTGATCGTTAGTCTCAATTAACCCTCGCACTTAGGCGGTACCCAAGCCTTGTACCCATGATTGTACTGGAGTGATTCTTACCTGGAGCATTCCTAGTTGTCAGTAACAGAAAAATGTAATCATGAAAATTAAAAGTGTATGAATTTTGCTAATGATAATTCAGTGAATCTCAGCTTTTTTCCTACAGGTATAGAACAACAGCATGAATTGCACAAATGCATTTCACAGGAATGAAAGCTTTTAAAAATAAATGTTTACAGTTGCCTCTTGAAAGCCTTGCAAATGCTTTTGCTGAGTAGCTGAGGGAGAAAGATTTTATTTGCTCATTATGTAGAACATACTTTGGATCAGTCTGATTTTTTTGTAGTTTGAATAAAGTCCACTGATCCCTCTGTTGATTTACACAAGAAGATGCTGTCAGCTTTTGTTGGAAATGCTCAAAGATATAAAGGTCTATCTGTGTGGAAGGAAAATGATCAAATATAAGCCCAAATATCATTCCTGAATTCCTCTGCTTTGTTCATGGCAAATCAAAAAGAAATTTGAAAGCAGGAAGGTTTGAACTGATTTGCAAGAAGTAGATCTCCAGCCTATAAATAGTAATTTCAATTGATCTGTGCTAGTTAGCTGATCATGGTACATTACTTCTAAAGATGAAAATTGAAGTGTAAGTTAGAAGAAGCTCCATTTTTCAAGAAATAACCCAGTCACTTTTTGATGAGAGGAGACAAAATTTCTCTTGTGGTCAGGACATCTGCAAATGTCCTTATTGACCCTGGCGAGGCTTCCCTCTGAAGCCTGTTGTAGTGCTGCTGTACAGGGCCTGGGCTACTTGCTGGGGGCAGGCGCCAGCCCAAATGAGAGCCAGCATAGAGCCCTTCCGACCAAAGGGCTTGGAGTTGGACCCATGGCCGGACTTTTCCCAAGTCCTCCCCTAAACTTGAATATATGCTTCTATACTGTGTTTAACTACAGTAGTTTATGCTTTTCAGGATCTAGACATCAATATTTAAACTGAAGTATAGCTGCTCCGTTCCTGTGTTACAAGGATACTGTTTCCTACTCGCTTTCTTTTTGGCATTTCTGTATTCTGGCATAGAGATGCCCCTGTCCCTCTGCCTCAGGTTTCTGTATCTTGGAAGAATGGAGCATGGTTTGCTTCTCGTAACACTCTTCCCATAACATTTGGGCACGCTGCAGCTACAAAAAGAACAAAGGGGAGGCAGGGCAAGAACAGTAAAATTACAAAATAAATTACTAAAATTACACCTTTCTTAAAACATAGGAAGTTTTGTTCAGAAAGTCTATGAAGTTTCTGTCAAGATAATAGGGTCACTGTTCACTCCAGCTTGTTCCTTTAGTAATTCTTGTTGTGACAATAGAAGTCAAGGCACCTATCTTGAAATAATAGAAGTATGTGATATACGAAGCTCCATTGTCTGGACGACATACTTAGGCATATGGTTTAGTTGTAGGTAGTCCTGCGAGGAGCAGGGAGCTTGTGACTCTCTGATCTCACTCATCTCCTCAGTCAGCCTTGCCAGGAGTCTTAGCTCCCACAGTCCTTACTACTTTGCTGTGCCTGGTGCTGTTTCCCAGCAGGGACTCAGCTGGAATTCTCACCAGTGTGCAGGGAACAGTACTGAGGCCCAAAGTGAGTTGTGTGCATTGAGCCTTCCCAACTCAACCCCAGATGCTGGGGTCCTGCCTCTGGACCTCAGAAAAAAATGTTCTTACATACACTTACATACAGGCAGAATATCATTTATTCTCTGTTGCACTGAGGGGAAAAAAATCAGATGGAGGTTCAAAATACTTGCTTTGGGGATTATTGTGTTTGGTTGTTTTTTTTAATTGTACAAACAGTAATATGTGTAACAATTTTTAGACAATGTTTTTGCCAAGTAGTTCCCTAAAGTCATGGCACATTCGTATTTTAAGTTTGAAGTGGAAAGCCTTTAAATGGAATTTAAAATAAAAACAAATGAGATTCCTACTTTAAATAGTTAAATTATTGCAATATTTGCTCAAGAGGTTTTATTTTGGTTGTGGTAAAAAAACCCCAATTGTTTCTTAGTAATAGCATTGCAGTTGTGATTTCTAATTAGTACCGTGCCTGTGGTGAGTAGTATACAGTGATGCTGTTTCATTCTTCTAACACGAGACAGAAGGTCTTAATATTTTGACCTTCTTAATAAAGACAAGACTATGGGTTATTTTTCGTATTGAAATTCCATTTTCACTGGAATGACACAAAGGATCACAACCTGCTAATGTATTCCCATCATTTATTGAACTTCTTATTAGTGAAGTTTCTGGGCATTTACAATCTTACGGTAAAGAAAAGGGACTGAGCAATCAAGACACTTCTAAAAAGTCTCACAGGAGATTATTTTCCAGGAAGCTAATACAGGGCCATTTTGCAAGCAATTTGACATAAGCAAACACTGACAGAACTCACAATCCTGAAAAACTGATTCATGTTAGTAAGAGCTCTTCTGATTACCATTGCCAACACTGTTGGCTTCCATCACAGTTTGTGTAACTTGTACCCCTTGCAAACCAAAAGGAGAGCAAATGTAAATTCACATTTGCAAGGGGCAAAAGTTACACAAACACTGATTACAGAGGCTAAAGGCTCTATACTTTTCACCTCTCCAGCATCAGCTGAACACCATGCGTGCATTGGGACACAGGAGACAGAGGTACCCTTGTGGCCACACAGACCCTTTTTTTCCAAGTGTCCCGCTCTGTAGATTCAAACCACATCATCCGTCTTCATCCAGTTGTCAAATGTCCCACAATGGCTAAGCCTGTTAAAACAGCCCACAAATGCGCTCAGACAACTTGAGAAGAGGGAAGGTGCAAAATCAGCTCTTCTAAGCCAGTTCTCCCATCCACCTCCCAGTTAATCTGAGCTTAGGCAAATGAAAGAGGTAGTTCTGGGGCCCTGAGCTCACACTTCCAGGTAAATTACTCAGAGACTTTGAAAGTTTTGGATTAATAAAATCCACGTGCATTTTTTGACAGTACCAGTTTCAAAATATGAGACTAGCTCCAAAGCAATACAGGTTTTTTTGAAAGGGATCTCAAGGATCACTTGGTCCAACCTTTCTTGGCAAGAGGTTGGACCAGACGATCCTTGAGGTCCCTTACGGTCTGGTATTCCATGATTCTATGCTAATTTGCAGCTAGTATATCACCTTTTCCCTGTATTGAAACAAAAATTTTCAACCCCTGTTGGCTATAGCTGGCATCTTAGAGCTGTGTTCAGTCATCTCAACTCCTTACAGTCTTTTTGGTCAAAAATTCAGGAGAAGAGTAACAGAGTTCTGGTCAAGAACTTATTACAGCCAGCACTGCTGAAAAGGAGACTACATACGTAGGGGTGACGGTACAGAGCAAGGACTCCTTGCCTTATTATCTGTGAGGCTCAGTATCCAGGTCTCATACTGCCTGTCTGTCCAGCTCCTTAGTGCTGCAGCACAGTGAAGCACAGCATCTGCGGTGCAAAATGGGGTCAGTTCCTGAATGAACTTAGCAAATGCTTATTGGTCTTTAAGAGGGGAACAGAGCGAAATGAGTGAGCCAGAGCTGCGTTTTTAATCCTGGGGGAGCAGACTAAGATAAATATCTGGAGGAATCTCACGACATAAGCTGGAACTATTTAGCAAAACAAGGGAGTATTCAGACCTAACTCCTACAGCAATAACCATTAGCCTGTTTTTGCTGAAATGTCTGCTGAACTGTACATCTTGAATCCACAATCAATTTGGGGAGGCTTTGAATCATAGAAGTAATTGGAGCCGCAGTGTTTGGGTAGTCTGTGGGCCTTTACAGCAAATTTATGTCATCCATAAAAATGAATAGTATAAACCTGCTTGCATCTGAAGAGCTATAATAATGTTAAAGCTGATTTGGTTTTGAACTAGTCAGACAGTCGTCAGGTTCTGAACAGTGAGGAGAATCATCTCTTCCTATTTCTTTCCTAATCACTCACCTCTCAGGAAAGCAAGGGTAGATTTCTTCCAAAAAAAGAATAATGCTTCCATTCAGTGCCCTGTGTTCCTTAGGACACTACAGACCTCTTCCTTTCCCTTTTAATGTCTTAGAAACTTAGTTTTCTGCTTTACTGATAATTTTTGGTAGTAAGTAGCTTTTGACTTTGCTGCTCTGACAGTGTCAGCATTTCTCAAGAGCTGGAAGAACATGGAAGATACAGGTGCTGATAGAATTATGAAGGCAACTTCAGCAGTAACTGTCACGTGCATATCTTGTAAGCAACAACAGAAACAACATTGTAAGCAAGCTCTGTTTACAAAGGAAAATGCTTGCTCATTAGTAAAGGGGCAACTCAAATATGTGTGTCAGATAGGTATCTATTGTATCTGACTAGTAAAACCTACAAACTACAACATCTTGTCAGAGGAAGATCACCCACAGATTGCTATAGTGAATGAGCAAGGATGAACCAGAGCCAGGTAAAATTCTATTAGAAACATCTATTTTTATTTAGTAACTACAGGAAAGAGCTCTCAGTAAAGAGCTCCCAGTGAAGAGCTCTTCATGAAGGTCTGACAGGTATTTGCTTATGCTGGCAATGTCTCCTTTTTCTAGTTGCCCAAAGAAATTCCTATGGATCCAGTTAGAAACTTTCTCATTTTCTTGATATTAATGTCGTGGCTTACATGCAAGAATCTTTCATTATTAAGGAGTTAGATTTGGGAGACTTAGAGCATTTTGGCATCCCTGTCTTGTAAGATTATATTGTAACCATCCAACTCTTTTTTGCTCCCAAGATATTGACGTCCTACTTTATTTTCAATTTCAAGTATAAATGTTTTTTCACCATTCACACAGGCATAAGTACACAAATTATTGCGTTTGTATACTAGTTGTCTGGGCCCAATTGAATTGTAATGAAAGAGGAGCATGTACATGGATCTGATTATTCCACCTCAGTTGTCAGGGAGGAGTTCTTAAAATGTGCTTGTCATGTAAGTCCATTCAGGTTTTTCAAAGTACACGGAGATCAATACTACGATGTCTTTACTGTTATTGACATGGAGCCGAAGACTTGTTTTGAGAAATTGGCCCATAATAGGCAACTGAGAGGGTAAAATAGTAAAGAAGAGAGAGAAAGGAAAAAATATTTGAGTGGCCAAAAACTCTGCAGCTTCAGCAGCTAGGGTGCAACGTGTGCTTTTTGGTTGATCATTTTCAAGAGCAAGATCCTGTTGGCGCTTGTTCCGGTATGTTTGCTTTAATCTTCAAAATATTCAGTTGAGAAGAGGAGGTGTGTCAGAGTAAAAGAATGTGAATTAGCAGCTCTTAAGAAGCCCTTTAAAGAGGTCTACGAGATATATTTGAATTTCCATACCCTAGAATTCTTTGAGTTTCTTGGATTTGTTTCTTTTCTTTCACAATCTTCTTTAGAAGCTATTTTGTTATTTAGGTAAATCGTTGACCTTTTTAACACTCTATTGCTCTTGTTCTTATGAGTCATCACCCTTTCTGAATCACTTAATTTTCACTGTTTAATTATTTTTGTTAATACTGATTCCCCCAAATTATATATATAGACATTTCCTTCCTCCCATCACGTCAAATTTAGAAGGCTTGCCTTAGGTCAAACTGTTCTCATTATTCCTTTGCTTCTGGCTCCAGTGGAACTGTCTTTCACAGCTGTTAAAGAGCTCATTCTCCAGGGATCAGGATCTCCGAGGGATGAACCGCCTGGATGTATTCACAAAGCAGACTCAGTTAGGTAATCACTACGGTAGCCAGTTTCCCCCCCTGAGAGTGGACACCTCATGCACCCGCTCTGTTCTGCCCTCAGCTGGGTGTGTTTGTGTGTTCACATGTGCAAAGTTTTATACCCTGTTGCATACCTAGCGATGAGTTTGTGGTGGTGGCAGCTGCAGTGCTGTTGGACTACTTAGGGGTTTGCAGGTGGGGCTTCAGCTGTGTCAGGTCACCAAGAGATACAGAAGTGGAGGACCGCTGAAGCATCCCAAAAACCAAGGCAACAGCTGTGCTCTTGTTCTGCAGTCTCCACTGCAGACACATGAAGGGCTGCCAGATGTGCACAAAGTGTTAGGCAGCTGATGAAGCCTCTAGAGCAAGTGCTGTCCTTGAAAAGCACAGCTGGGGGAGAGGAACTTCACTCAACCCAGAGGATGACTGATGTGAAAATAAATTTACATACAAATGTAGAATAACCCTTTGGAATTTAGGTTGTGATTATTTACTTCCACAAAACTAATTGCTTTCTAGAAAGCCCTTCCCATGTAGTTTAAGTTTTAAAAGTTTACCAACAATAGGAGATTATTTCAGTGATACAATTTGTGCCGTATTTAAACATTTCATCTGTTGTTATGAGAGATAACAGGCAAATACTTTATGTGTTTCTATACTGTACCTTGGAAAAGTAACTTTCAAAATTAGTAAGTCTAATAATATGTATTTCAGAAATGACAGCAGGAATTAATTTGCTTCCCAGAATATGCATTAAATTCTGGTGAGTAATGCCTCATACTCACAGACTGATTAGTCTTATTTTTACATCTCCCACAATTTATCATGATTAAACTCACTGCCAAGTGCCAAGCATATTCAGATGTATTCACAGAACAGCAGCTTTTGCTTGACAAAGCTATCTGCAAAGTGGTGTACACCTCCAATTGACTCTAATCAATTGTTATTAATGAGACTTTCAAATACTCCTTTCCATTGCTTTGGAAGATGTTTCAGCACTCCGTTGCTTCATTTTATTTGAAATCTTAAGAACTTTTTAATGATATAAGATACAGATACCAATGCTACCTTTTATCATCCTTTTTAAAGGTGCATAGCCCTTCTTTCGGTCACCCCATGAGCATAAATTCAGCATAAGTGTTCAGCATAACATCTAAGAGAAATGGGGATGTGTGGGAAGTGCAACCTCTTAGGATTTGTGAGGCGTGTTAGAACAATGCTGCGAGGTGCCTCTGCAGAACAAGGACTAGGTGGGGTAAGGCAGGAGTCTGGACAGCAATCCAGTCGTCTGATACCATCTGAATAGCAGCTAGTCAACGGAAAACCTCTGATACAATAATTTCTTGTTCCAAAACCAGAACTTTTTTTGCAACATGCAGAATATATGTACTTTTATCCTGAGTAAAAGAATTTTTTTACTAATAGTGAAATGTTTCCTTTGATTTTACTATTTTAGGTTTTAAGTTTAGTGTATCTTTTACTGCAGTTGTGGTATTTTATGCTTGAGTGATCTGAAATTTGTATCATATAATTGTTTTCCAATTTCAGCTTAAAATTTTTGTTTTGCAATTGTTTCACTCTCTTTCCCAGGGCTTCAGAGTGTCTGCTTCTTCATTCATTTGGGCATTCATATTTCTTGACCTCCTTTTACTGTCTGTACCTCCAGGATGAAGTTGCCTCATTACTTTCCTTGTGATGATCCAAATAGAGCTCTGAATTCCAGTCTCTGAAACTTTTCTTATCAAGCTGTTTTTCACGTTGACAGCAATGCACAGTAATTTTCCTTACCTATTTAAATTTTTAATATTTAATAAATCATATGGAAAGGCTAAAAATAGTTCAGGATTTTAATGGCCATATTTGAAAGCAGAAAGACAACTGAGAGCAGAAAGCGAAAGAGATTTCGCTTTAAGGCTATTCTACTTTCATAAAATGTTAATCACATGGGATGAGATCCAGTCTGCCAACCCAGCTTGCATCTAGGTATTGTAACTCTACATCTGACTATCTAGCTTGGATCTGAATTTTAGATGTCTAGTGAAGAAAGCCTCCTAAAGTAAGCACCTGCATTCCCTGTCAAACAAATGGAAATCTCTAAAGTCCTCCAGAGGGGAATCCTATGTGCTTGAATTGAAGCTTCAAAGTAGGTATTTATCCCTCAGCTCAGCGGCTGATTTGAAAAGGTAAATTTTACTTTTGTAATTTAATAGGTAATCTCTCACTGGGTGCAAAAATGAAATGAGCAAATAAAGATCTGCTTATGCAACAGTCACACCACTGGCGTGTGTAGAACAGAAAGTAGGACGTGCTCTGTCCATAATTCCACCTAGAAACATTACCAAGGGCATTTTATCCTATGCTGTTATTGGCATAGACAGTTCAAAAATGGTTATTTGTGAAAATTTGCTTTAGCTGGAAACCAGATAAACCAAGAGAATTGCTCCTTAGAAAACACACTTGCCTCACTTTAAAGGGCAAATATCTTTTTTAAAGTATTGTTTATAACAAATTAATTATGGGGTTTATGCTAATTCAGCAGTAATGCGTGTGCATGTGACCTTCACTGTTTTTTATAGTAGTCCAAAGGGAGCACTGTCAGCAATCAAAATTCCATTTATACAATAGTTTCTGATTGACAGAAAAAAGGTGTAAGGCTCTTGGTGGTGGTGTAATCTTGATAACTTAAAAGTAACTTTTCAGCAATATTTTCCAATTACAGATATGAGAGTCTGTCCTCAACAAGTGACAAGCAGAAAATAGATGAACTTTTAAAATACAAGTGTGAATCTTAATAGAATTTCCCATTTTGGGGCTTTGAGGCAAACCTGTTTTTCCAAAGGTGATGGACAACATGGGTCTCTAAGCCAATTATTTTGAATAGATATCAGCTTGACACGGGTTAACATTATCAACTCCATGGATCTGAAAAAGCCTGAGTCCAAAGAACAAACCTGAGTTTTAAAATTAATAGTAAAAGAATACCCACAGAGTGATGTGTTCCTGTTACTTCAATCAGGTTTTGATATGCAACTTTTGTACAGTAGTTCTTAATTTTAAAAAAGGTTGCCATCATAATGAACTCTGTGAACAAAACATAAGATGATGAAGGACTGCTGTGACCAGTCCTGCACAGGCAGAGCCCAGTATGAAGGGCAGATGAGGCCCCTTGGCCACGGCCAGCTGGCTGCTTGGCACCATAAACTGTCTGAACTACTTTGGGGAGAGGGTAGGAATTGCTTTCTTTGGCACTGCATTTCTTGTTTCTGTCTTTCTCTTCATGCCTTCAGTTTGAAATGAGAAAGTACTTGACCTGGTGAACAACAGGATGACCGTGAGCCAGCAATGTGCCCTTGTGGCCAAGAAGGCCAATGGCATCCTGGGGTGCATCAAGAGGAACGTAGCAAGCAGGTCAAGGCAAGCAGGTCGAGGGAGGTCATCCTCCCCCTCTACTCTGCCCTGGTGAGGCTGCGACTCAAGTACTGAACCCAGTTCTGGGCTCCCCAGGTTAAGAAGGACAGGGAACTGCTGGAAAGGGTACAGCAAAGAGCTACAAAGATCATTAGGTGGCTGGAGCATCTTTCCTATGAAGAAAGGCTGAGGGAGTTGGGTCTTTTTATTGTGGAGAAGAGAAGACGAAGGGGGGATCTCATCAATGTCTACAAATATTTAAAGGGAGGGTGCCGGGAGGAGGAGGCCAGTCTTTTTTCAGTGGTGCCCAGTGATAGGACACGAGGTAACGGGCACAAACTTGAATATAGGAAGTTCCATCTCAACATGAGGAGGAACTTCTTTTCTTTAAGGGTGGCAGAGCACTGGCACAGGCTGCCCAGAGAGGTGGTGGAGTCTCCAACTCTGGAGACATTCAAAACCTGCCTGGACGCCATCCTGTGCAACCTGCTGTAGGTGGACCTGCTCTGGCAGGGGGTTTGGACTAGCTGATCTCCAGAGGTCCCTTCCAACCCCTGACATTCTGTGATTCTATGATATAGGTTGATATGGGCCACAAATGTGTTGCTGTCTAGTGTCTGTCCAGAAGCCTTCCAGTTGAGAGATAAGTGAGCAGGAACATCCCCTCCCAACCCAGGTTGTTCCTTTCCCCGCTTGCCTCTTCCCGAGGCTGGCAGGGGCATCCATGTTGGCAAGCAGTGGCAAGGCTGTCAAATGCATAGGCATACAGACCACAGACTTGTAGAGAATACTGCAAGGAATTTATACTGCTTTTCCTATTCCTGCTTTGTTGAAGAGCGGAGAATGTCGTCCATGTTGCAATTTCATGTTGCTTTCAGATAAAAAGTAATTAATTTTTAATTCACTTTCAAGGCAAAATCCAGCATTTCTTTTACTTCCGTAATTCTATATTTCTTTTATTTTAAGTTTTCTGTGTTTGGAAGCTTTTTTCATGAATTAAGTATGATTTTGCATTAAGCATTGTAAGTCTATGGAAATGTGCATCAGATCTATAGCAAGTCAGTTAAGATAATACATACAAAGTACAAAAGTAAAGCTATTGATTTGAAATGTTTATTGGGAAAGAAGCTGAGAAGCTGTGTGGATATTTGTAAATTATGGATGTTTCTCATACCTAAATATTGCTGTAAGCCTAGTGTTTTCTCTTTTACATTTCATTTCAGTTTTTGTATCTTTTGTAACACATCCTAGGATGTAAATAACCCAGTGATTTCTAAACAGGATAGTCACTGGTATGCTCTGTTCTAAGATGAATGTCAATTCAAGTGCAGAAAGCAGCAACTGTTAAAGAGGATTATAAAAGTCAATATTTAGACTATTACCAGTGTCTAATAAAGCTGATTCTAGAATACATTTAGCAGGTATATCAAGTGTATTGAAGCAATGGGCCATTTGTCTACAAAATGCTTAAAAGAGGAATATTACTGGCAAATACTATTAGAATAACTAGCCCTACGACAGTTCCTCCTGCTTGATGAGTGTGTGTGCTTATATGAAATTAATCAATTTGTGGTGATATTTTTGTTTTTAGTAGGATTAAACACAGTTCTATTAATTTGATAAGCATCTGTCTATCCCATGTATCTATGTACCCTTGACAAACTTGCCCTTCAGTTATTGTTACTTTAAAAGATTCTTTGGCTCCTGAATTAGTCAAGGAACATTTGACAATGTGTTTCCTTGTAACTTTTTGAATTATTTTTGTAAAAATATTTTGAAAAGCTTTTGTGTGCTTGATCCATCTAACAGTTGGAACCAACTGCTGAAAGCTGGATTTTATGCCAAGCATTTAAAGATAGTGAAGGACCTGAAGGTGCAGAGAGGTGCTTATTGTTATTGATAGAGTTTGGGATCGTAAGTCTCTTATACATCCATTAATTTTAGTGGAAATAGGGCATATTACCAGCTTCTGCAGTTCCTAATCTATACATACCAGTGCCTTCAGGTTTCTGACTTTTAACTCTCTGACCCTCAAGGCACTTTGTATTTAGTTAACTAACCTTTGTAATCTGTTCCTTGAACTTAGCCATTCTAAATTCTTTTCGGCAAGATCAGCATTAGGATTGCAATTACTTGGTCTCACAGCATTTCCCAACTGAAAGGTGAAATACTAAGATGCCGATACTAAGATTTTCCTCTGCATGTCCTTCTCGGTCCCGCACACTGTAGTGGTGACTCCTGTTCAAGAAGGATGCTGTGCCCAGAACAAGACACTCTGGGGTGCAAAGATGTTGCAGGAGCACACATTCCTACTGCAGTGTACGCGGCTCCTGTCCTTGGGAGGTGGTCTGCACCTGCCTCGGGGGGTGATCAGAGTTGCCCGGTTAGAACCCCTGAAATGAGAGGAAAAGAAGACAGCATAAGTGGTGGAGAAATTAAGAAAGAAGGGTGAAATACATTTTCCTTCTAAAGACCATTTGTATTCTATACAGAGCATGCACTGGCATGCCTCAGCCCAGTGCCTACCGTGCAGAGGCAATTTTAATAGCTATCCATCTCTCTTCACTGCAGCTGCAGAGCATCCCTGCTTATACTGTGGCACGCTCATATGCTGAGAAGTAAAAAACATTTTTATGTTTTCTACTGTAAAACTGAATTTCATTCAGTGACTCATTTCTTTTGAATTATCCCCAAAATTCTGTCCCTGCTATCAGTTTGGAAGCCAAGTCTAATGATGGCTTGGTTAGACCTTCCCATCTGTAGGCTGCTTTCTTTTATTCCTCTCCTGGGCTTTGCTCATTTCTTATTACTAACGTAACAGCAAGCCCCTTTCAGCAGTTCAGTAGACAAGAACCCAAGTCATATGTGGATTGGGGTGGGAAGAGAAAGGAAGGGAAGTTTGAATTATTCCTTTCACACAATTCTGTGAAATCAGAAAAAAGAACTTGGAGAAAGAGGCAATTTTAAATAATAGATTTCAAGATTCAAAATAGTCTTCTCATGACAACTAAGAAGTGCTGCTGCAGCTCATTTCTTAAGAGTGTCTGTGTAATTGGAGTGAATGAAAAAATCAGTAAGGGAAGGGAGAATCGTTCCTTCAGCAGTCTGCATTAAAGGGAGGACCCCATCAAAAAAATCTAGGAGAGCTTGGCTGTCACCTTTTTAGATGAAAACCAAAAGTAGTTAAAGCAAATAGGATTCTGTCAACTCAGAAGTTACAATAAATAGTAGTACCTAACCTAAATTATTTGTGGCAATAAAATGATCTTGAGGTAACATGTTTTAAGACTTATAGATAATACTGAAAGTCACTGTATATCCTTAAAGACCTCTGAGGATGCAGTGCACCTCGGCTGTTAATCATTGATTGTATTTTTATCTGAAAGAGATCCGATACAGCATCAGACTTACAAAAGTCAAAGACAGTGCACGTGTCACCACCAGCAGATCACAGCTGTAATGCTGAGTTTGAAGTATCTGGTTATGGATTGCTGTCAGGAACTTCAGAAGGAAAAGTAACCAGTAGGTTCAGGTTGTGCAACTTCTCAGCACATTTGCTGAGGGGAAGGCTCTCTGTTGTGTTTTAATCCCAGGCTGGGGAGCCAGGAGGTCTGGATCTTATTCGTGGCCCTGTGCTCTGACCTTGAGCAGGTTAGGTTAACCTCTCTGGGCTTCTGCACATCCGATATTATATCTATGCAAAAGCACTTGGAAGCGTCACTGTTGTAGTCACTCCACTTCTTTTCTGAGGGCATCTTTACTTTCAAGGCGATGGGAATGCTAGGAGGACAAGCAGTTTGGGGTTTTTTCCATGTGTAGTCAGTGTTAGTAACCTCTCCAAGTTCACACATGCTCAGCTCCATGTCTTTCTTCCAAGGAGTGTCACCCTGTATGCAGATGGATCAGGACCCCCTTCTCTTCACATCACCCCAAAGCTTAGGGTCTCTGACAAAATGTCACTCCTCCCCCTTTATGTGGCATCTTTTTGGTCCTCCATCCAGACCTCAGTCAGCAGGACACATCGCCTAAAGGCTCCTGCTTGAGCCTGATATTTTCCCAGGGCATCTCTGTACAGGAAGGGGATGTGGAGGGGTGGCTTGTAACCTGTTCCTGATCTCAATGGATTACAGAAGCAATGCTGCTTATGGGGCTGGGTGGTTTTTATTGGACATTCCTCACAGACTGGCCGCTCCGAGGCAGATGTTGCATGCTCTCACATCCACTTGTAGGTCCCCATGCAGACATCCAGGCATGCCTAGACTCCTAAGGGACCTTGCTGCAAAGCCCCAGGTCTCAGTAACCTGCATGGCCCTGGCCAGCTTCCATGGGGGCTTGGCTGTTTTCCCCACGCAGGGGAAGAGATGGGAATAAGCTGGGTGTGCCAGCCTGGTTTAAAACAACTGTATTTCTGTTAGTTTTTACTTAATCTAATGGAATTACAACCTTGATGTGGCAGTTGCAAAGGCTGGGCGCATGTGGTGGCTGAGCAGGGCATGTCTAGCACATAGTGCTGTGAAACCCATGTTTGCATGCTCTTCAACAGCAAACCTGCTTGTGAACTTCCCTGCTGAAAGAGAGAGAGCTTCTGAGATGAAGCAGTGGAAAGACACTCTCTCTCTTGTTTGTGGGCACTAGAGGGCAATATAGTAATATAGTCCCCTAAATCTCAACAGTAGTGCTTTGCGGCTCTGAGCTTGTATTAGGGATTGACATTTTTAAGTGCTTGCCTGAATCGTTGTCAATCCATGTGTTGCTAATCATACAAATCTCTGGTGTTAGCTACAAAGGACACTCACTCTTGGTTCTACGTTATACAATACGTGACTAAGTAACATTATTGTGTCTGTACAAGGCAAAAAGAAGGGATCGCAGATTTGTTTGTTCTTTTCGTGTTGCGGCTTGTTCTGGCCCCATCCCCTCCTGTGCTGTGCTTCCAGGTCAGGCGATGGAGGAGAATTTGCACAGAGGTGACTGCACCTTCCCCTTCTGGCCACAGAAGGTCCTGCGTTATGGAAGCTGGTATTTTGCTTCGTCTCTAGCCGAGCACTGGATAGTAATAGCTATGCAGAAAGAAAAAAAAAAAGTCAGAAAAACTGGATTACTGAAGCCACTGGAAGATGACAGTGTTCTTTTTGCAGCTCCGGGGGTAGCTTTTGTGCAGGAGGTGGTGGGTGGTTTTGATTTTCCGCTACCCCGTGACGATGGGAAAATAATAGTTGGAACATGAGAATTAAGAGCTGTTTTCTTTACTGTCTGAGACACAGAGCTGTGAAATTCTGTCAATATTAATATCACAAGGGATAGAGCAATGTTTTTATTAGGCTGTTCTGCTACAGTTTTTCTTTCCTGCAGCAGCTCCGACAGACAGAACAGCAGCAGGAGGTAGAAAAATAAAAGAAATTAACCTGAATTTTTACTGCAGGGTTTTCATCCCAGAACAAGAGTGGGAGGCAAAAATAATAGGAGCATACTGCCATCAGGTAGAAAATTAATAATGTAGAAAACTGTGTAAGATCTCTAACATTTGATGTCACATGCTGTGTAATGGGTTTAGCTTTCCCTGGCACTCATAATTTTCAAAGAATAGCTGAGAAGAGGCCATAATGCCCAAGATCGTTGTGAACTCCGGCTTTTCATCCTGAAGCAAGTTCTGGAACTGCTGTACGAGTTACAAATTTTGAGTGCATTTAGTTCATGGTTACATGAAACACCGGAATATAGAGATCCAGAAAACATTTCACCTCGGAAAGCTTTTGTCTGGTTGTCTTGACACCAGCCTCAGTATATTTGCCTCCACCTCACTGTCACATCAGACCGATTTTAGCCAAAGTTCTTGGTTGTTTCTATAACCCATAGATTAAATCCTGCCCCCCAGCAGTCATGCCTGCCACTGTCTCTGCTTTAGGAGACTTATGTCTTTGGCAGTTCACAATTCTGTGACCAGCGGGTTGCATGGACTTCTGTTACTTGGAATTCAAAGCCAGATCTTGCCCTGTCTTTCTTTTGCAAGTTTGTTTGCAAACTCAGCCTTTGTCTCTCCTAAAGAAGGTTTTGCAGATAGGTCTGTGCTGGTAGAGTGCAACCTTGCTAAATTTACTTCTGATCAGGAGGAGTTTTTTGCCTGTACAGCTTAATCCAGTAACAAAGTAAGGGAGCAAAAGGGTTTCCTGCCAGTATGACAGCTGTACTGCACCTTTTTCTGGTACGTTTGCATACTTTGTGACAAGATATTTTTTCACAGTCCTGACTGGTGCAATCGTTCTAGTAAAGGCTCCAGCGTGTGGGTCGGGTCTCTCTGATGCCGGGGCAGTACCGAGCAGCAGCAGCCTCTCTGCTCCACCGGGGCCTGAAGAGCAGTGGCAGGCGATGCCTCCTGTCCCTTTTGGAGGGCAAGGGAAGGAACAAACTCCAAATTTTTCTGCTACCACAATCTCTGCTGGAAGAAACAGGGGACATGACCATGCATAAAATGAAGGCGTGCTTATTAGCTCCTTTTTGTCAGCTCACTCCAATTAGCTGTGAGGACATGGCTTTTAGCACACAGAAGCAACCAGCCTGCATACCAGGATCCCCGGAGGCCGCTGCTCCCATGGCCGGCTTGTGCAGGAGCTTCTGCTGCTGCTGCCCCTTCCCTGCCACGGTTAGCCGGACTAGCCTGGCTGACCTGTCCCTGGCACCGGCCAAGCCTGCCCTTGCTCCGAGGTCCTGGCAAGCCCTCAGCACCTTGCCAGGAGGGACAAACAGTCTTCTGCTCCACCTGTGCATTGCCGTGATTTCTAACTTCTGACTCCATGCGTTTTGACAGTTTGCCCGCTCATACTGTCCCCCTGGGTAGCTGATTTTTTCCTTATGCATTTCAGCGTAGCCAGGCAGGGTTGCTCTAGTTTGCTTTCTCTTTTCTCACAACGCGGGCCAAATGATGATAAGGTCCTTCACACCTGTTTTGCCATCAAAGTCTGCTAGATATTTACCCACCTCTCAAATTATAGTTTAAGTGTTTTGTTTCATCCTTAGGTTGTTAATAAGTTTCGAGATGAAGCCTTTTCGCAGATGGCGTTGCAAATGTTATTTCAATTACACACTAATGCATTAGTGGCACTTCCAGTGGGGCGAGATTGCTTGCCAGAGAGAAAAAATGTTATTTACAATAAAGACACTTAATGGATGTTGGCATATGTTGTATCTACACAACTGCCGGTGAAAGCCAAGGTGAGCAGCAAAGGTTTCTTTCCACCTTTGACTCTCCCACTATTCAGCGGAGGCGAGCAGACAGCCTAGCACTCAGCAATACTAAACCCATCACCCTTTGTACTGCACAGGAGCAAGGGAATGAGGCTTTCAGCTGGCATGTGTGCCGGTTGCCCGTTTTTTAGCTTCTTGAAAAAATGCAGAAAAAAGCCACGGTAACAGAAATTAGTTATGGTGAAACTTGTCCTGGAGACTGTTTCCTGAAAACACTCTTGAGGTATGTTCCTTAAACTGACTGAATAACTTTAATCCCTCCTCTCTGTGGTGTTTCCTGAGATCATGTTCTGCAGTGTGGTTTTGCTACCGTGCACTATGTACTACTGATTAATTCCTAGCACTAAAGAGCTGCCAAGGCGTTTCAGAAGACACACACATACTCACATAATCTTAGACAGGAAAATTGAGGTGACAAACCCAAACTGAGCAATCACCAATAGATTTACAAATCTAATGTGATTGTCTGTCAACTGTGATGCGGTAAATTTTGTCCAGGCATGCATGATATTCTGAGAGCTTCAAGTGCATGAGGTTTATTCCAGTCACTGTCTCAAATTCATTTTCATCTAAAAAATTAGTCTTGCAAATAGGATGTACCTACACTAATACTGAGAGAGTGTGTCACTCAGTGGATCTTGTTAAAGACCGAAAATTGGAAGTCATATATCCTGAAGTAAAACAGTATAGTAGTGGGCCATATGGAAACAGTTGTGAGTTTTATGAAAAACTGATAGGATACAAATGTCTTTTTTTGTCCCTTCCTTTAGTAAACACTTACGGAAAGAATCCAGCTTCAAATCATACACTTGCTTTGTGTTAGTAATAAACAGCCATTTGTTAACAATGATCTGTTTTGATAACTCTGTTCTTTGACATTTCAGGGTTTCTTCCTTTGAAATTGTTCCTCTGTGCAACCCAAACTGCAGTTAACTCTTCTCATGTCACTAACAGAATAACTAGGAGCTCATCTCTTGAAATTCGTTCATGCTGCTCCATAGCCAGAACATTTAATAATCTCAGTTTTAACATCTGCTGCCCCAGGGTGCTTCCCAGCACATTCAGCAGTGCCTCTTTACAGCTCAGGTATAAGGAAACGCAGCTTTCCAGCCCTTGTACCCTGGGGAAGGTTGGAGGAGGAGAGGGTCACGCTGCAAAATCATTGGCTTGAAATTAAGGGACCGCAATGTGGTAGAAGAATGGGACAGGAATGAAGAGAATCATGGTTGTCATAGATTGAGGCACAAAGAGGTCACCCAGCAGACACAGCACAAACTGTGATCTGCCATGGGACAGTCCAGAGGAAAGCTAAGCAGAACCTCCTGCATGTGGATTAAAAAGTAGGGATAAAAGCTAGACAAGGCAGGCAAAAGAAAGGATAGAGGGAACTACAACACATAAATCTGCCAGTGTGACACAGTTACGTGTTATGGACAGCCACGTAGGCGCTTCCTTGTCTCTTTCTGTACTCAGTCTAGGGATCCCAAGGTAAAGCCTGACAGCCCAACTATAACTAAAGACAGCAGCCTATGGCAGAAGATTCGTCAGGATTTTAGCACCTCCAGTATTAAGTACTCGCCTAGCAGTATTACACAGATGCATTGGAGAACTCTCTGACACCTTTCCCGTACTTACAAGGTGAACGAAGGTGGCAGGATCATCCAAGTGCTCTGTGTTTTCATGCTAAAGATCACACCACCGTGGTAACTCTTAACAGTACTTCACACTTTTATGAACACTCACCCGATTCCCACTTTCATTAAATAGTTAAGGAGCAGGGGGGATTTAAATTTATTTCTGGTTGAAGGGTGAAATCACGAGCAGAACAACATTTACTTCCTCTGTTTAAATTTCAGTTGCTTTGTTTGAAACTGAAGCTCAAGGCAGAAGGCTTTGAAGCTTACCTTTGGTAGGTTATTTTAAGCATTTTGTGGGCTGCAGCAGAGTAGGAGGGTATCACTGGCAAATAAGCTTTGTATTTTTGACAGGGAGTCTTGTGACATTTCACTAAGTTGGATCCTTATGCAGCAGGAGGACTGATATGTGTAGCAGCATTTCTCATGTGTGAGCTTCTTCATCTGGAAAAGAAACTCCTTCTTCTGGTAGTAAGGCAGCTTTTGCATCATCCTTGCAGGATGAGAAAAAGAGACTTACTGTCTCAGATCCTGTACATGATAACTTCATACAGCATGTCCAAGAGACATACCATTGATTCTGCCTGCAGATTTGTTGGCAATCTTTAAAAATGGGTCAATGTAGGTTAATTGTTTAAGGACATTTTAAAATAAGAGCAGAATTGACACCGTTGGGCAAAGCTGTAATTTAGGATAATATTTTTTTTAGAGTTTCCATGAACTTGGATGTGTCAGGACAAATGATTCACTTTCTCAATGAAAGTTTCCCCTTCCCTCTCCTCTATAGAAAGCCTAAAAAGCAGCCAGCTACTGTTAATCTGCCCATGAATCTTCCCTGCAAGGTCTGCAGAGGTTTCAACCCAAAACACATATCAGAGAGAAACTCCTTATTAAGTTCATAGTAAGTTTACGAGAAAAATATGGTTTGGGTTTCTTTCTGAACTATAAAGTCACTGGGGATCTTATGCAGGAAATATTTCGACACAATTACCTGTACTACAGCTACTCATTATAAAGATTTTTTTTAAGTGGAATTTACCTGGAAAGGATTATGTGTAATGTGCAAGGCAGAACAAAATTTCCAGTGGTTGCCCTTAAAGCTGTGCCAGCTCTGTAGAGAGCAAAGACAAATAGAATTTGGCATTTTCACCTGAAATGATTGAGGAATAGGGCAGGAGTGTGTATTTTAGTAATCACTTTGCTGTGTCTCAGTAACACTGGATAAGGAAAGTTAAAGATGTACTTGAATTCTGGACTTTGCAGTGGGCCATAGCCTGGACGTGGGGAACAAAACGAAGGACACTTATTAAACGTGGAGAGTTTGAGGTATTTGCACCCAGGTGTCACTGAAATGAAAAGTCAACTGTACTCATTCCTAAAAGCAGAACTTTTTTTATGAACACATGTATTTTTGGGGCTGACTATAGAATTAAGCTATGATGACAGAAGAGGATACCACAGTATATTCAAAGTATCACAGATATAACCCAGTACACTAGTTGATAGTTTTTGTTCTACGGAGTTCACAGCCCAGATGAAATACCTTCTTCTTGAAATCTTAATGGGTTACTAAGGCCTTAAAAAGGATGAGTCAAAATATATTTTTAGCTGGTCATTAGGCAGTTTTGGGGTTTTATTCCTATCCCATGCATTTGTTTCACATTACTTATTTTTCCTACCTTATAAAAGCTGTCAAACTTATGAATGGTGCTGCTAAAATTATTTTTGCATCATATTTCTTCTAAAAATACATTATTTCAGAAAATACGAAGATGGATGACTAGTCCTTAGTTTGAGGAGCGTAAGGAGGGGCTGCATGTTCGGTACTACACTGTTCAGACCATTTCCTCACATAGTTTTCTTAGTGTAAATGTTATCAGTTCTATAGCTCACTCAAGCATGGATTTTTTGTACCTGTAAGAGAAAGCTTCCCAGAAGCATACTGCAGGGTGTCTACCTACTGTCGCTCTTAAGAAAATTCTTTATTCCCAAAGATCTTCAGGAGAAGCTCCTGATGATGTCTAAAGAAGAGGTGAGGAGGAGAATGGAGATGTGTTATTCCTGTTTGAAGAGCCCACTGAGTATAACCCTTTCACCAGCTGCTCATTAGATGAAATACTTTCCCCCACAACTAAAGCACTTCAGTGCTGACACAAATTTCACCCAAGAGTTTCTTCCACTGATGCTAATTAGCTTTGGATCATACTCACTGCATGAAAAGATTGTCTTGGAAGACAGCAGAGAGGTAATTTCCTCTGCTAACAGCTCTTCAGAACAACTAAAACTCAAATTCCACTTTACAGTATTTGTAGTATGGTCTTTTGATCTGTTTTTAACACTGTCAGCAACGGGAGTGTTTCTACCCTTCGCTGCCACGTAGCCTACTTGCAAACTAATTGATGTACCCTGTAACAGCTTGGAATAACAAAACTCTGCTTCTGTTTGCTCTTGTAAGGAGAGATTACTCATTTGTCTTCCAGCCTTACAGGTTTGTCCCCTTTTCTAGGTTTCTGGAATACACATATCTTTCCATGCAGAGATATTTTTATTAACCTAAGGGTCACCCAAGGTGGTAAATGATCTCTTCTTGCATGCCTTTGACTGTGAGGTGGTGGATAATAAATGGCAGGGCTGATTTCTCCGTAACACCTGGCAATAAGCACCTCCAGTGCCTGCAGGTCCCTTCATAGGTGGCAGGCTGCAGGCACGAGGAGATTTCTGCACACCCCTCTTGGTTTGGATTCCTGACTACCCAGGAAGTAGAACCAAGGGGCATTAGGTTGTCCCAAATCTGTTTCAGATATTAGCCTAAAATACAAACAATGTGTTTGCATAATGGAAAACAAAACCAGAAAGAGAAGCAGAAAACAGCCCCCTGCAGTGTGAGAGCACCCCATCTGCATGGTGCTGGGGCTCTGGGTGTGGACTTGGCAGCAATAGCCAAGGTGTCCTTTGGCAGCAATCCGCTGCCCATGGAGTGGGTCTCTAAAACTACCTAGCAGAACAGGCAACTTAGTTGGCCACTCTCATTTGCTTTGGGAGCTGTCCTACAGTTTGAATCTAACCAGTTCCTCTTTTTAGGATGGATTCTCCCCTTCTGATCTGTCATGCCAGTACTGCCACCCACCAGCAGGTAAATTCTGTGCTTATGAGCGAATGGCTGTGATGAGGCAGCCTTTTACCTTCTTCTCTGGCACCAAGCTCTGAAATTAAAAAATGCAAATATAGCTAGTGAGACCTTTCTTTCTCCCCAGGCTTCTCTATTTTATAATCCTACTGTGTTTCTTAATTAGCACATTCCTTCAAGTTTGAATGCTTATTGCATTTTGTGAAATAATAACTGCGATAGTTACTGATGGTAACTACATTTCCAGGACTATATCATGTTTATAAATCACTTATCTGAAGTATTCACTATGCATATCCTAACAAACTCGCAGTTCCCTGTTTGTTTGGGATTGTTATTCAAAGACAGCACACACAAGGTATAGCAATACAGATGATGCTCCTACCAGTACTCTTTCCATGCACCATCCTCACTCCACTTCCCGTCAGGGACTCGCTATCACAGCATCATAACCCTTTCTGTGCTGAGTCTCTGCTTATGTGGCTCCACGCTAACAACAGCCACTCTTGGCTGCAACAAATGCCAAATACACCTGGTAATAACTGCAAGCAGAATGCCTTGCCTGAGCTCTAAAAGGCGTAACTGAGAGACCCAAATCAGAACAATCTCAAAGTGATTGTAGCAACCAGCCGAAATGGTTGAGCGAGGAAGAAAAGGCCTATCATGCTTTGTGTGAAAGTCTAACACACTTCGGTGACTTAAAGTCCAATTCTAGTGCTTTGACAAAGATTTTATTAAAGGCAGAGCAGCATTTTATGTTGCCTTTATGGTAAGGATCAAACCAAAGTATTTGATGTAGGCCATATCTTAATATGCAAAATAAGTCACTATACAGTATGTCATTGGCAATAATGCGCCTATGTGAAGATTTTTTTACAATAACTTGTAAGATGTCATATGTACAGGTTGTAAATATGATGTTCTGTATACCTACACATTTTCATAAAGTTTCCACGTCATTATTTTATCTGAAGATCAGGTGTCAGGTAGCTGTTCACAGATGAGACAAGCCTGGGTTCTTCAATCTCTTGCTGTGGTTCTTTCAGCTTCCACTGAAAACCCTCTGCACTTTCCAGCACTCCCAACATTCTAATTCACAGCTGAAAAAACACTGCTTTATTTGAACCCTTTGCTTCTGAGAAAGTAATGTATATGTCTCATGAGATTTAAAGGGTGGGCAGGCATAAAGTAAATGAAAACAAGTGTTGACTATCAAAGCAATAGGCTATATTCTTGATAGACCTGAAAACATTGTTATAAATAAGAATATTAAAAAAAGATGTGACATAAGCCCGAAGATGTATGTGAAATATTCTTTTAACTAAGCTGTCTTCTAAACTTTTTCTGAGACAACTCTTAGCTGTTATAGCCAAGGGCTAATCAACAGATCCAGGATGGTGCATTGTAGACTATTATAAATCATGGGCTCTCGGCATACAGTCTGTGTTGGAATTTCTGTAATACTTAGGAGCTGTCAGGATGACAATGTGTACAAATGATATGTCAAAGCAATTCTAGGACCTCCGCTTTCTTATTAATCCATTTAGGGAAATGTATTTTATTTGCAGCCTGGGTTGGCTGCAGATGTGCTTGAGACATTATAATGGATATAATGAATGTGCTTGTAATATTGTTCAAGCCTCTCTAGGCTGGGCTGTGCAAAGCCACTCTTCGTAGCAGAGATGACTTTTTACAACAGGCATATCCTCCTGCTAATTATATTGCAGTCACTTTCTGTCTTAGACAGAATGATTTGTAATGTGAACATTTCCTCTTTTTTGTAGGAAAATGCAATTTACTTACTATGAAAAGCAATACCTGTACAGCATTGTGGTCTCACAAATACACTTACAAGAAAGACACTTAGACAACTATTCTCCTTAACATTAAAAACATTAAAATACGACTTAGTATTTTGAGTTCCCTCTTTTCTTTGTCTGACTTTTGTCAGAGTTATTGGCAGGACTAATCACATTAAGTCAGACCACCAAATTTAAAGAAACAGTCTTCTCACAGAGGCTTTCTGGGTTCTGTACTGAAGTAGCGTAATTCCCCATAACTATAAATCCATGATTTATTACATCAGATTTGGCTGTTGTGGCCAGTTTTAGTCAACCTTTCACAGACCAACCACAGCGGGAATAGGAGAAACATGAGGTGGGAAAATGCGTAGAGTCACAGAGAAGTTCCAGAATGAAGAGGGGATGGAAAGACAGAGTTGTTTCATTTAGAGGAGTGTTAAATAGGAGAGAGCTGGGTGAAGGCAAGCAAAATAAACAATTGTTTAGGGACCATGTTTCGGACTTCTCCTGTTTGAATTTTATCATAAAACAAGAAAAAAAGGGAATTGTTCTTCATTACTTACCCAGTAAAACAGATAGGTTGCTGCTGTGAAACTCAGATTAGTATTATTAGTATTTTTCACATGGGGCAAAACTAACTTCTGGGACTCCTGCAATTAAAAAATATACCAATACCATGACTTCAGTAGGACTCGGGAGACGATGGGAATTTATGGGTGGAGTTACACCGTACTCCTAACAACATCAGCTGAAAGAATGTGAAATGCATGTGCTCTAGGATTAGGTCAAATAGGTCACGTGGAGGGAGGGAGGCTAATCAGCATCAGTAAAGCACCAATGCACATTCTCAGTTTTAATTATCTGCTTAACCCCACTCAGCAAATCACTTTGTAGGCAGATACAGAACTCTGAAGATAATGCTCAAGTCGCTTGAAGTTGAAGCTTCATTATTTGGCGCTTTGATTATGTGCCTGGGCAGTTCTCCATAGTGTGAGGCCTGGAAATGAAACATGCTGAGGGGTGATGTCAGTAGCGAGCATACTATGCTCCACGAAATTATAAACCATGCAACACAGCAGAAAAACACATTAAACATATACATCAGAAGATGTAATATTTGAAAGCAACCCTTCCATTGCTATTGCCCTGGCTTCAGCTGATGAAACATTCAGCTTGCCAATATATATGGTTATTGTCAGCAATCAGGTCACATGACGGACATGGGAGATGAAAATGGATGACTTATAATATGCTAATTTCTGTGATTATAATAGAAATCATTTTGTGCTGTGTTCACTTTCCTTCTTCCTTGTGAATCTGAGGCTCAGTTCAAGTCATTCTTGGGATCCATGGCAAATCCCTAAGGCTCCTTCACATTCCTTAGTAGAGAAAGTCTGAAAAGAAAAATGAAACCCACAATAAAACAGGCCCTTGGATGAGATTAATAATAAACCATTCTTACAGACTCCTATGTCTTATATGTTATCCAGGGTTGTTTTGCTGCTTACATCCAGGTGTATTTTAACTCCCTCTTACTCAGCTTCTCTTACTTAGGCTTTGCACTCTCATCATCTTCCATACTGCTGAACAACAAAAAAATTTTCCTGCAAGCCTGGAGGTCCCTGTTCCCTTTCATCCATCTGTATTATCTGCAGCAGAAGTAGCAGTGATTCTAATTAAGGAATTTCTGTAGTCATTAACATTTTGTAAATTATCTTGTTTCTTCTTTGAGATGATCCCATTCCAGGCAGCAGATAGTCTTGGATTCCCCCCTATTATTGGCAAATTGTTAAGTTTTTGGCATTCGGCACCCAGTGGAGTTGCAAAGAACCTCCCTTCCCCCATTTGGTACGTTCATGGGTATCACTTTTCTGTTAATCTTTTTTTTTTAATTTTTTTTTTCATGTTTGTATGCAGTATACAAGCAGGCAGGAAAATACCAGAACATTAGTATCTAAGTGATGAGAAGCTGTAATGATTTCTATTTGCTCTTCAGTGCCTTTCAGCCCAAAGTTTTCTGAATATTAAAAAAACCCCAAACACAGAAACCCAAAATCCTCAGCACTGGTCAGGCAGTCATCGGCAGTCATTTTGGGTAGCAATTTCATCATACCAGATGCATTGTACTTATTTTGGGTTGGAAATAAAAAAGCATAATTTCTCCAGTTAAAGCACAGAAAAAACATGGGATTCCTAAAATTCCTAAATTTCATGCTGAATGGGGTAAAAAGAATGAAAGACAGATATGAAAGGCAGAACATAATGACCCTGGTTGTTGCCAGTATATATTGACGTCTGCATGAACATTTACAACAAGGTCTTTGATGAATTTGAGTGACTTCCCCTGAAGCAGTGAAAACAATTTTGAAAGTACAGACTATCTGGAAGTGAGACCAGGCTGCCTGAACTTATTATGCAGCTCTGCACACTGAAATGCAGTCATTTTGCTAGTAATGCAGTAGGACGTGGTATCTTTGCAGTTAAAGACTCTTTTCAGGACATGCTGTGCAAAACAAATAAAAAAACAACAACAATCACACACCCCCACCCCCAGATAACAGTAGGAGGGGTAAAAATCTCTGTGAAATAACATATACAGAGTTTTTTCACTTTGCATGCAATGATCCAGTTGGGGAGTCAATAGGTGGAAATGGAATATCCACACCATGGGTGTAGGCCTTTTCAATGAACACAGGCTGCTGAACACTAATTCTGGTGGTATTCAATGTTTAGAGCATATGATGAACACATGACACTACTGTTTAAGGGTGAATCGTTTAAGGTTCTCCATGATTAGCAATAAAATATGATAATTATGTGTGATAAGATATAGGGGAGATAAGGATATAGTGAGATAAAAACTTAAAGCTTGGTTTAATGCTAACGTGCTTAGGATGACCAGATGGAATGTTGTTATCTAGATCTTGTCTTTGCTGAGAAATAGTATCTGTTAGAGTGGTTGTATGATCCTATACAAGATAAAGAAGGCTGCTTTTTAAGCAAAAGGACTTCAACCAATCTTGCTCCGTAGGGATTTAGACAGTTACCAGTAAGACATTAACTGGCAGTTAAAATGGATGAAGCTCAGTGTGGGTGGTATAGATTGACTAAAGTGCAAACAGCTTATTTTCTTATCTTTATATACATTATACACTGCCAGAGGAGGGAGAGTAGGGTCAGAACTCTTTAAAATACATAGCATTAAGTTAGATGAAGCAGTGAGTAGTAGTATTATTCTTGGTTTACATACACTGAAACATAGAAATTAAGGGTCCTTTTTCATCTAAACATATCATGCTAAAAGCTAGAGGTGTAGATTAGGGGATTTCTCTGCAGTGTTTCTGCATTTACTGGGAAGAAGCTGGCCTAAGGGATCTGCATCTGCATTCTGTCCAGACACCAAAAACATTCTTATTTTTGAAAGTAATTTTCAAGTAAATCTTTACACTCCTGAAATAATGAAATGGATGCAGGCTATCTGTGAATATCTATTTGGATGCTTCTTGGGACTGAGCTGTATTGCATTTATCTCAGCAAAGCCAACTTGCACTCACAACTTTTGCCTTGCTAGTATTTCATGTCCTCCCTTTCTGTAGCCTTAAGTGCACTAGTAAATTCTGTATTCTTCTGCCTGTCTTCTGCCTTTGGATTGTTATCTTCAGCTGATGCCCTCTTTGCTTCGTCAGACACAAAAGTATCATTCAAAAAACTGTCTCCCACAGATACGCCTTCTATGACCTTATTTTACACAGTGATTATATGAGTAGCTCTTAAATGTTGGGATGACAAAAACTATTCTGAGTTCCAGATTAGCAAAGCCAAGCGTCTTTCCTCCTGTTTGACTGGCAAGAACTTGTCTCAAGCTTAGTCATGCAATGGCCTTAGCTCCTTGTAGATTTAAAGCCTTGTTTTGATTCTTTCGTCCATCTCATGAAGCCTTCCAGGCATGCTGCTTCTGTACTCGCAACCTTCCTTGTTCATCCAAACACTCTGGAAAAGAGTACAAGATAAGCTTTTTGATGGGAAAAAGAAACCAAGAAAAAGCTTGTCAATTCCCTTATACAATCATCTGTTCTGGGGAGTATATATGTCTTTTCAATTAGGGGTTCTGAAGTTCCTTTAAATGTACTAGCTACGTCCTATACAGTGATTAAAGGCTTCAGTGAATAGGGCCTGAGAGGCCTTATAACCTTGCAGTCTCCTATAATGCATTTGCTTACTGATTTGCCCTTCTTTTCTATATGCATTTGTTGTTGTTTTAATCCTCTCTGTAAAGTCAGTCCTGGAGAAATGCCATTAGTGGGGGAAAGACTGAGCAAACAGCAAGTCTTGTATTTATTTCTGATGAAGTGCTGGCTTATTCCCAGAGATGTCTGAAAGAGCCAGAGAGCCTGGACTCGGTCTCAAGCTTTATTTTTTAGGTCTCCATGAGCAATACTCAGTTTGTTTTACGTTTTGCGCTGGAAATGCTAATATCCAAGCCAAGTTCAAATTGACACTGAATAGTTATTTCTTTTGAGTGAGTTACTACATGAAAGAGCTATAAGTTACTTGCAAGGTATTTTATACATAGTTAATCAGAAAAAAATTGCTTGGTGTTTGTGCTTTTTATATGCATTAGGTGGTATGGGACCTAGATTTATGTTTTGAAGCTTTAAGGAACTGTGTGTTGCATTGCTGAAGGCTTTAGACTGTTCTATGAAAGAAAAGCAGTTGAAAAAATACATGCTGCTGCCTGAATTATTACACGTATCTGAATAACAAGGCCACAGCCACATTTGCCTCCTGCCTGTACTGCAATAAAAGGTACTTGTAATTTTAATTACTCAGAGCCAAATTCAAGTGATTTGTTAGTATCAACAGAACCCTAGGACAGAATTATAGTAATGTTTTATATACACTTGGGGGAACACTGGAGGAAATAATATGCAGGATATAAATCTGCTTTCCCAGTGCTTCACAGTTCAGTGGAAATTTGACCTGAGGTCCAGACCTGCATCTGCTGGGAGTGGGAGAGGGAAGAGGAGCACAAACAGCCACCTCATGGGGGAAGTTTCATTTTCCCAGATCTTGGGAGGATTCTGCCATCAGTGCAGATGATCCAGAGCCTGGAACCTGCCTAATAGAGGCTCAATAAAGTCGAGAGGGAGATGGATGGGCTGTCTCTCGCTCTCAGGTCCCTTCTCCTACCATCGTCCAGGCATCTGTCCAGCTCCTAGCAAAGATCAGAGCATGCTTCGTCCTGCTGTGACACCAGAAGCTGATGTTGCCCTGGGGTTGTGCTAAGACCATAGGGTACCTCAGGTGAAATGCCAGTCTTCTCCCCACTACTCCTACTTCATATTTGTGTGCCATCCAACGAACACTTCTGTGTCTGACAGGTTTGCTTTGCGTGACGGGAGGGATACAAATCTGCTGGATTCTCCAAAGAATTTGTCCTGGTGGCCATGGTGAAAGGATCAAATTGCAGCTAAAGAACAAGTTGAAAGTCTATTTGCACAAGGATATGTGTTAATCCCAAACAACCCACTATAAGGCAAGGAGCCTGCTCGTAATCAAAATCAGTGCTTTCAGTAGCCTATTTTTAACTCCAGCTGAAAGGAACGGGATCTGCTGAATTCTCACACTCTATCCAAAGCACACATGGACTTTCCGCACAATAGGCAGGTGCTTCAGTTTTTCTGAAGTAACCCAATATTCTTCTTATTTCTGATTCCAGGTTTGTTGTGTATTTGTGTTCTGATGCTTGTCTGAACTACTGTCCATCTGTTTGTGGCTTATCCTGTTTGGTGGCCCTCTCTTTCCTTCTCTATCTTGGATATTTATGCCTAATGTTTTGCCCTCTTTTAGCTTTCCTATAGATTCATAGCTTATCATGACCCTCCCTCCTTCTACTCTATAAGCTAATATTTTTAATTTGTCTACTTTTAAAATTTAGTTTCCTTTTAAGCTTTATTTATTATTACTGTTTTATCAGCAATGACAGTTCCAGTGTTGAGTGTATTGAGTGCAATGGCAAAGTTCCCGTTAGTTCAAAAGAAAATCGAGTGAGTCATGGGAATGTAAAACCATGTGTGTAATCTTATTACAGATATCCCTGGTACTGTTAATTAATGATCCAGATTCACTCCCCAAAAGCATTAACCAAATCCAGTCTAGAAGTTGAGGGATTAATGATAAGCAGCAGAAGGTCTTTATAAAGAGCTGTCTTATTATTGTGTAAAATACAGGGCTTATAGCATAGAATGACACATTTTCAATGCTCACAGCCATTGTCACATAAGTGTGAAACTTGAAGTTTCTACTCCAGCATTTTTTAAAATCATCATGCCTATTTTAACAGAATCTGTACAGATTTAGCAATTACTGGCTAGCAAGAGACAGCAAGGACCCTTTATACCTGCTTTCTTCTCGTGCAAGAGAAAAACAGAGAAGATCTACCAATTCACATCCCAAAGAAGACTGTAGAAATCTCTGCTTTTCGCAACAATATGTAAATTGAAAACTGCTAAAAGTTGGCAGGAATCAAGCTGACAAAAGATGAAAGTTGTGTATCATACAGAACCTCCACAAACAGCACACATACCTTGTGCCTGAGTGGGTGGGGGGAAAAGAAGGTATCTGTAGAAAATTTGTGTGCCATAGTATAGTTCCAGCTAAAAACAGAGGGAAGTACAAGAGTGACTAAGAGAAACCGTCACTTTGTCCCTCGTCCTTTCCTGACCTCCTTCCCAGACCCTCACACTGTGGTTCCCCTGTATCTGCTGAAATCAAAGGCAATCTATTAGACCATCTGATCAATATTACTTGATTTCCAATATGAAGAATTAAAAAACCTCACAAGGTTTTTGCTTATTTTAGGCAAAATAAATTCATCAAATAGAACACATAATGTTACAATCCTGCCTTGTTTATTCAAAGTATTTCTGTTGGAAAAAACTTCCAGTTTTCCTCAGTCGCATGACTGTTTTTTGAGGGCTACTACAAACATTATGTTACAGTCTAAGTAAAAGACTGAATTCAGTGCCAGATATTTGGGGTAGATTATACTCTTTGCTGCCTGTTTGTTCATCTGACATGGCTACACTGAAGTCTGTGGAATTATCCTAGTTTTACATGGTTATGAATCTCCCACCTGTATCCATGGTCCTTCGTATAAGTACCTCCTTTTAAGAGGACAGAGCAGCCCTCCTAACTTTCCAGCCACAACCTCGAGCTTGTTTCCCATTTTTAACCCCGCTCTCTAATGAAAACTCCCATGGCTGGGAAGCAGCCCAAAGGACTTCAGACTTTCTCTTTGGTGTTTCCCATGAATATGAGGCAATATGCCTTTGCTGTAGGTTTTCATCTGACACTGTATTGTTCAGCAGTGCACTTGTGAGGTTAAAATAATTCACTCTATAAAGATATATAAGATTATGAATCAATCTATGAACACCTAGAATATTTAGAGAGGTACTTCTTGATCTACAAAATGCTGTTTCACTGTCTTTTCAAAACCTCAGATTTAGTGTATAACCCAAAGATTTTAATTATTCTTGCAGTAGTGACAAATAGCAGTAACAATACATTCACCTTCTGCTCTAGTACTAACTCCATCCTCTTTATTAAGAAAAGGTGATAAATTGTAAGTAGTAGGCCGGTTAGATATACTCCAAGTGTTTAATAACAGTAATGCTTGGCTGTTTTCAGGACTTTTCAGCATAGGATCTCAAAAGCCCATGAAGGAAGTTGCTAAGTTAGTCCCAGGGTACTCCTGATTAACTTGTGGCAGAAACTTAACTCACGCCCTGTGTGACAGTAATGGCAGAGCCTGAAATGGAGTGGGAGGATGGCACTGCCACTGCTCGTAGCACACACCAGTAGGTACTTTTAGATTTTATAATAGGCATTCCCACCCAGCATTCTCTCTCTTTTCCCAGTACCTGAAGGCAGATATTCTTCTAGGAAGCAGACTTATGTTGCTGTCTAATATAATAATAAAATAACTGAGGCCCAACTGCATTAATATCTCCCTTAATAGCGGTTGAAAGAAGCAAGAGGAGAAACTCCCCAAAGACAGTGAAATAGCCAGCGGGCTCAAGAAGAAGCAAGTAGCCTGTCCAAGAGCAGGAGACTAGAGTGATTAGAATTGCAGGGTAGGGAGGATATAATTTAAATGGTTCATCCTGTATAATTCCTTTTAAATAAAATCTACCCTTGAAGGAGGAACTCAGTGTGCCGAACGGAATGGTCTCTTTGAGGGCAATCAGCACAGCTACTTACTTTAAGCATTTCAGTGAGAGGTCCCAGGAAAATTAACGTGTTGCTTCCAGGGATCTGAATTGCTGCTTCCCGAGAATTAACCCAGAAGCCTGCTCTGCTGGACCTACCTTGGAGCTCCTGTAAGGAAGCAGGACAGACTTGGAAAATTTGGGGAGAGGCTGTGCCTAGGGCATTATTATTCATCCGCACCTTGAATTCTAGACATAGCACCGATAGTGGGCACGGGTAGAAAGTTTAAATCACAGAGCAAAGGTTAGGTGAGCTTGAGAGGTGCACAGCTTCTGGACAGCTACAGTGAATTTACTTTGAAGCTGTAAATTGTGAGGTCTACAACACCTCCAAAAATCCCAGGACTAGGTATAAAGGGTTGTGATGGACATGAACAATAAAAAAAGGAACCCACAGTTAAATGCCTTTTTTCTGTTTGTCTGTCTGGCTTTGTAAGTGGATGTGGCATTCAGTTCATATTACAAGTTTTTTAGTGTTAGCAGTAGGAGAAATTTGACGCAGGAAAGACATGAAAGAGGAAAGGAAAAGACAATGCAAAGAAAAAAGAACACAAGAAATACATAAAAAGTAAGAAGAAAGAGTAAACAGAGGAGAACAGGAAAAATGTAGTGATTTAAAGTGTTTAAAATCAGTCTTCCTGGTAAAAGGGCCACACAGGAATCGGTCTGGACCTGCTAGATCTTATGCGTCTTTGGATTTTAGATAGGCAGCAATTTTCTTCCTGGCAAATATTCGGCAAGTTGTTTATGTAGGCTGAAACCCTCTCCACTCCACAAGCCACTGGGAGTGCTTACATCATACCTAATCTTTCGTTCAAGCAGCTGACAGTAAAATTTAAATTTGACAGACATCGTGATTTTCATCCCAGAGCACTGTCCATAAAAAGAGTGGCTTGAAGTACAGAATATATTTGTTCGTAAGTGTCTTTACTGTTATTTTCTGAAAGATCTTTGGATGTCCCTTTTTCATCTCATTTTTTGTTCTTTTCCTGCCTGATACTACTTGGGAGGGCAGTGCAGAGTTCTGTAAATATTCAGTGAGAAGGAGAAATAAAATATGTTTCTGTCTTCAGTTCTCATGATGTCTGCTTGTGTGTTTGAGGCTGGCAGGGTATGCTTATTTGCTCTGTCAATTCTGAAGGAACCTTTTCTTTGAGGACAAAACTTTGTCTCACAGATGGAACTTATTTCTTTTTTTTCTGATCCAGAGTCTGAACAATAGATTTTATAATCCTGTTTTTAGGTTTTAGATTTTTAAATTCTCTTTTCATATGTTCCAACTTCAGATTTCTTTCACCCTTTTTTTTTTTTACAATGCTAGAAGCATGAGCTACCACCCAACATAGTCTTCTAGCCTTTACATCTTTACTAGAGGGGTCAGGTCCTCCTAAGCTGGGATGTTAGAGCTGTAGAGGTTTAACACAGCTTACGCTCTGTTTCTGATGGTGCAAAGCATGCACAACTACATTTAAAGTCACTTCACATCCAGTGCTTTACAAAGACAGCTGGCCAGGAGTGGGCTGGTGGTGAGGAAAGTAGAGGTGATGCCCAGTTATTTTTAATACTGTCTATATCCTAGATAATAACAGGGTTAAGAAATAGTTGTTACTGAATTGTTGATATTGATGGCATAATGACGTATTTTGTACAATTTGGGGTCATTAAGGTCTTGTAGTTAGACAGTGCCCCATCTGCAAATATGCAAGGAAAAGCAATTGCCTGATAAACCCAGGAGGGTCATTAGAAAAAACTGCCAGGCTGTTAGGATATGAGAACACCAGCCACAACTGCACAGGGAACTACCAGCTTGGGGAATTGATATTTGAAATGGCTAAAAAGTGACAAGAGACAGAAGGAGGGTTGGTGGAGCTGTCAGGAGCAGCTAGCAAAGAGCAGCTTCTTCCGGGCAAAACTGTTGAGCTTGTTGGAGTTCCCAGGGAATGACAAACCGCAGGAAGACAAATGGGCATCTTAAGTGTTTTACTGGTTTATTCCTTCTCAGTTTCTCCTGTGTTCCCACCACTAATATCAAGAAATGCTCTATATTTAGGTAGCCTGATCGCTATATTTCGTTATAGGTCACAGGTCCTAAAAGCAAACCTAGCAGGTGGCCTCACTGAACAATCACAGTCACCAGATGATGGGTTGTTCCTGAGCCACCTGGTCCAAAAGTGGGCAGTTCCCTTAAACTGCACCTCTGGAGAGGCAAAGGTGTAGAGCCAGTCCACTGAAGGAGCTATGTGGGCATCATGTAACTGTGACAAAAGCCATGCAAATTTGCATTGTATTCATGGGCTATTCACCTTTAAACACCTGCTCTCAATCTACTGTTGGTCACGGGAGACCCAGTGGCCTTCAGAAAATGAATAGTCTCTGCCACATTTCTCCTGCGTATCCATTTGTGAGGAAGTATTTCCCTGGGCTAATACCAGTGCTCATTTCCCCTGTGTTGCCAAAGACAATGAAGACTGAGACTGAGAGTGGCTTTGGGATGCCCTTGACTCCCAGCAGTGTCAGACAGGTTTGAAGCAGCTTGGCAAACGTCTGATTCCCTTGTAAATGTAAGGCTTCGTTCACAAAATTTCACAATCCCATACCTGCCCATGGGCACTGAATTCACTTTTCTTTAAAATTCAAAGTAACACAAAAATTGACAAGATGTTTCCCTTCCAAAACATAGTTAAAATGTTAACATTTCCTATCAAAATTATAAAGCACATGTCTGAAAGTTAAAGTTACATACTCCAGTGTTGAAACTCTGAGACTTAAACTAGCTTTTTTTCTTACATTTTGTGGAATTTACCAGTATTATTTGAAATGCAGCTGTTCTTTATGCACAAAACCAGGAGAGCTTCTCAGAAAATAGTGGAAACAGTTAATATTTTATGAGATTTGGAAATAAAATTCATGAGTGCTGTCTCCTCTAGTAATGCTTACAGCAGGTATAAACAGAAGGTTAAAAAAACCATGAGGAAGATATTCTCCTCAGTACTTTGCATCTGTGTCTAGGAACTGTTGGATATAGGGTCATATATACAATCTGCAGCCTTTATGGACACCTCTGATTTGACTGTTATCTGTAGCACTGTATATCTGATGAAATTTGAAGAGAAGGCATTCGGGTGTAGCAGTAATTCTATAGCAGTGTCTGTTTGGTGCAGTCTGGCAAATGCTCTAGCTTGTTTTTAATCCTTCCTCTTCCCTTCACTGCCTGGTTCTGTGAATTCAAGGTATGATACTGAAAGCAACTGGACTGTTTTGGAACAGGGGATCATAGAATCATAGAATGGTTAGAGTTGGAAGGGACCTTGAAGATCAGAAGACTGGAAAGATGTCATCCTTACAGCTAGGCTAATATTGCAGAAAAAGACTGTATGTAAATTTGACCAAAATATGAATTTGTTCTGAGTGGAGGTTGTGAATGTAGGAGACGCGCAAACAGAACAGTCATGGATGGTCACCGGACGGCATGTCTAAATGCAGATTTCAGAATGATTGCAGGACAGCAAACATCACTTCCAAAATAGCTATTATTTGTGTGCTTTTGACATCTATGGTTTTTTAGTTGGGAAATAAAAACAGATTAGGAAGTTATTAGACAGTAGCCAAACAAAACTAACAAGCATTCGAGTAGAGCAAGCTCCTCACAAACAGACTAATCATTGTTTGTGGGGAATATTCACCAAATAACTTCAAATAAACTAGAAGAAAGGGTGATCTGTTCCTGACAGATTGTGGGCAGTGCAGGTTTCATGCATGTATTTGACTCCTGGCAGATGAATTCATTCTGGCATGAGATGGAGCCTGTTAGGAAATTGGCTACACAAGTAAAAGTCTCCACTCCATTTCCTTTCAGGTTGCTAAGCACAACAATTATTGCCCTCAGTGGTAAGGCAAGCACTTAAATTAATAAATGTCCTATTAATGAGTACACTAAACACAAAAATGACTGAACTGGAAAAATACCAACTGTGCATGTTACCAACTGGGTGTGTGTTTCACGTTGGTTAAACAAACTGGCTAATAGGATAAAAGTCAAAGGTTGTAGCACACATGACTATGAGAATTTAGTCTTGTCTTGAATCTACATTTCTGTGTCAATAAGAAATCTTTCAGAAAAATGGTGATGATACATGAGCTTAAAAGCGGTATGATGTTGGGTGTTAGCACACTCGTATATAGTTTTATGTGTAAAAAATACCCAACCCAATGACTATACTTTCTTAATCTAAAATGAAGAAGGGTAACTGCCTGTAACAAAACCACTTCCATCAAAAGACAAATTCTTCAAACTGGGCAAATTCTAACTATCTCCTCCTGGATTTTTAATCCAACCTTGCCTTTTTCACGTGAAGCATCCTTGTGCTTGATTGGAAATGAAAGTCTGCTTTCTCTAGTTTTCAAGCTTTGAGAGTTTCTGCTTCACATTGTAAGCTTTCTGCAGCCCAAACATCCGCCAGCTTCTGCTCTGTTGCCTCTTGAATACGGGAGTGGTGTTGTAAAGGAAAAGAGCCATAAATTTTACTTGAAATTTTACCCTGAGTGCATCAGTTTTGCATTGCTTATAGTGTAAGATGCTTACTGTAAATTAAATTAAATGTGATCCAGCAGCAAACGTGTTAAGGTTTGGGGAGGTGGGGAAGGCTGCAGCGTGATACAAGTTACAGAAAGTAACAAGCCTGCTGCCAAATGCAGCTCTGGCTGTAGGGCCCTTGGAATACAGTGCTCAGGCAGCCTAGCCTTCATTAAATAAACACAGCTTTTTGTTATTGTGATACGTAGCTGATATTGTTACGCACAGTGGCCTAGTGTGGATCTCTGGTGTAAGTGTGTGCGCCTGTAAGGGCAGCAAGAGAAATCAGAGACTGATGGAGTTAAAATGCCCTGGGATCAGGGTCAGGCAGAGCCCTATCAGACTGTGTTAGCCCCAATGAGCTATGCTTCACACACGTATTGGGCCAAAGATCTCTGAAAGCCCACAGTGGCTGCATGTTCTGTCCCCAGTTTGAAACCAGTCTTAGTTGGATGCGAATTGTCCTTGGTGCCTTTAAAAGCTTCTCTGGGGTGAGTAAACTGAACACTGAGGCAAGGAGTCTTGAGTGCTGTGGTCGTGCAAGGCATCATCAGAGGAGGAAGGAGGACGGGAGATGCCTCCTAGCTCTCTCACAGCACCAGCTGGCAGAGGTCCGCTGGTCTCTGCTAAGCAGCACACTTGGACACCACCTTCATCCAGGCAAGCAGAGGTCTGGCCAGCTGCAGGGGGACAGTTACTGCCATACAGGTCTTTGACATTTGGAGTTCTAGGCTTAAATAGAACATTGCAAGTCTGAAACATGTTAAGAACTCTACAAATCCTGCAATATTAAATATATACAGAGATAAAATAACATTACATTAAAAAAACCCAAAACTGTCTTGTTTTGGATGTAATTCTCTAGGTGAGCAGCACCATCCTGCAGGTAAAATAATGTACTTGCTGTGTCTTTCCTTTAAAAAATAAAAGAGCATAAATCTTGCAGAAAGGAAAGACTACAAGTGCCCAGTAACAAAGACTTTTTAATAAATATCCTTTTAATTCTTTTGAATGTCCCATTGATTACAAGATATAGCCAGTAGAGAAGTCTGATTGTCCTGCTTTGCACAGCCATTTACCTCGAGGAAAAGTAGGCTAAATTTGGATGTGAAATGCTGATTTAGTATCTTGCTTAGGTGGCAGAGGCTCAGATGATCCTGGAAGCTAAGCTCAGAGCAGAAGCCAGCCAGGGTTACCCAGGTCCTGTTCCTCACTGATGTTACGTGGTCAACTGAATCTGAGGGAGTCACTTACATTCTGTTGCCGTATTTTACCCACCAGTGAGCCTGAAGTTTCTTCACAGAGGCAGTGTAAAATGAATTAATATTTTATAACATGCTTTGAAATCCTCAGATAAAAGGCACTGCAACATTGCAAAATATTTCATGGACAGAACCATCCGAGGTGAGATCTGCCTCTTTTTATGTAACTTCTTTCAAAGATCAGAAACTAATTGGACTCTCAGATGAAATAATGCTGTGAAACAAGATGGACCCACAGTTCCCAACATGCCTGTGATCTGTAACATCACAGGAAGCTGAATGGATCAGATAATTCTACTAAGAAGGCCTGGAAATAACCATGAAAGCCAGGTTTTTTTCATTTGACCAAGCCAAGCTTTTGTAGTCTTAGCACTGTGCACAGGAGTATACTCTCCAGAAGGGTCATTTTGAAAGGAGATGAATGATTTTTTTTGTGAAGCTCATCCCAAAGGTTGACGTGGAAGAGGCATAGGAAATGCAAATGACCCCTGAGCTTTCTCAGACTGCAGATCACCAGATGAGACCTGTGCAAACTAGCAGTCCAGATCTGACCCACCAAAAAAGCTCACCTCTTAAATGTACAAGCGGTCCAGGCAGCGCAAGTAAGGTGGTGTTTTCCCACAGTTTGCTAACCTGTCTGCCGGGACTGCTTTTCAGTAGCTAGTATTTATATAATTAACCAATACTTTGGAATGTTTGTGGAGTATCGATGGCTGCCTGGTCTTGTTTGCAAAGTACACTCATTTTAATTTGACCAAATCTTAAGAAATGTTGAGTATTTGCGTCTTTGCCGACGCATCTCGTATCTAAACCTGGTAAACGTGCCAAGTGTTTTCATATCCATAGATGAAATCACTAGGAGTAAAGGGTGCGGAGCTCACCATGCGCAGCATCTTGTGCAACATGATTCTTTGCTTAGAGCAATATAATGTTTTGTATACGTTTCATATTTATTCATTAGAATGTGTGCTCTCCTGGATCCACGTGCATTAAGTATTGTTAATTAGTAAGAGTTAGACTTTTGCGTATCGGCAGAAGGGTAAATCTACCACACGTTGTTGGTATGTCATGACTGGGGGTTTTAAAATTATTTGTGGGGAAAAAACATGACTGAGGGTCTTAAAATTATTTGTGGGGGAAAAAAACACCCACCATAAAAAGTTGCTACATACGAGCAGCATCCAGTTATGAAATACCCCAGTTTACCTAACTTGTGTGGAGGTATTTTGTTTCGTGCCTCAAAAGGAAGTTGGTAAGCTGTGTTAAGAAAGCTGCAGGGTACGCTGCTGCAAGTATTGGGATATTATTGATAAATCGATGGTGTATCCTCTTCTTGAATGCTGGCTCTAATTTTGGTCTCCCTCTTGGAAAGGACACAGCAGGAACAGAAGGGCTGTGGAAAGAATGGTAGAAATTACTAAAGGCACGGGTGAAAATAGACCAGAAGGAGAATAAAGCAGGGATGTAATACGGGCAGATAATAATAATTAAAAAAAAATGGTTTGGAGAGTGTAAATTATCCTTTCCCGTCAGACAATCGAAAGGAACCGAAGCAGACCACGAAAAGCCAGGAGCCCTTTTCCTCCCCGCGGTGCAGGAGCCCGGGGTGCAGGTGTGGCGCCGGGCTGGCTCCGGGAAGCCCCGGCAGAGCAGCGGGGAGCGGGAGCCGTGTCCGCAGCCGCATTACGGTCGGGGCTCCCCGCCCGCCCAGCCGGGGACGGCGCCCCGCGGCCCCGCAGCGGACACGCCGCCGCTCCGAGGNGCCCCGAGCGGCAGCGGGCGGGCGAGCCCTAGCCCCCGCCGCCGCCCGGTGCTGCGGCAGAGGGCGGCGGGCCGGGAGCCGTACCGGGGGAGGGCTCCGGCGGCGCCAGGATGTAGGCGCGGGGCGGCGGGGAGCTGCCGCCGGCGACTGGCTCGCCATGAAGAAGCACTCGGCCAGGGTGGCCCCCCTCAGCGCCTGCAACAGCCCCGTCCTCACCCTCACCAAAGTGGAAGGTAAAAGACGCCGCTGGGAGCGGGACGGGGGCGGGGGGTATCCTGGGGAGATCGCGTACCGCCACGGGGGATGCTCCGGGGCCACCGGGTACCGCCACGGCGCGATGCCCGGCGGCGGGGAGCTGCGCGACCCGTGGGCGGGCATCGCTGGTGCTCACCCCCGTCCCGCTCCACGCTGGCTCTTTCCATCCCCTGCACTCCAGAGGCAGCGCTCTTCTCCTGCAGCTCCTCTCCCGGAGCTCCTCTCGGGCACCGGGAGTGACCCCCGGGGGACCCCTGGTAGGAGGGAGGGGAGGATGCTGGGCAGATTTGATCCCCAATGGGAGGGACACTGCCCCGCGTCCCAACCATCTGTCCTCACCTCTGTCTGCCAGTCCAGCTGCGTGGTAGCAGTGGGGTTGGGGTTCTGGGGCTAGGGAGGGACATGAGGAGCTCAACATCAGTTGGCAAGATCTTCAGGGACCCACGGGAACCTTTGGAGACTTTCAGGGACCGTGGCTGGGGACCTTGAAAAGGGCAGCGGTGTGCTCAGGAGGATTTCCCAGAGAGCTCTGAAGCTCTGGGAGTTGTCGGTGGGGAGGTCTGGGGCACGGAGCTGTAATCTTGGGTAGAAACCCATAGGCCGTGTCCTAGAGAGGCAGAGCAGGTGAGGTGGAGGGGATGATGTGGAGGCAGGAGGAACAGAAGGAGGGTGCAGGTCAGGAAGAGGAGGGGTGGATTAGAAGCTCAGTCCCTGAAGGAAGGGTGAAGAGGAAGCCACTGGTTTCGGGGATGCACTGGGGAATGTGATAGTTGGTTGAGAGAACGGGGTTGGTGAGAGATAAAAGGTTAGCTGAGACGAATGGAGGTAGGAGAGGCAGAAAGGGATGAGCAAGATGTGGCAAAGAGGAAGAACAACTCAAAAAAGGGAATGATTGAATAGTAAGAGGTGAAATAAAGACTCCATAGAAAACTCATGAAGAAAAAAAAAAGTAATACCGAAAAACTGAGAAACAAAGAAAGGAAAAGAAAAAATGGTAGCAATAGCTCTGTGGAGGAGAGAGTGAGAAAATGCAGAAATAGCCAAGAAAGGGAAAGGAAGTAAAATCGGCAAGTAAAAGTGGAAAATCAGGAGTACCTGAAGGCTGTTATTTTAGTTCATGGAGAATATGGCTGTTGCATTCCCCCAACATAAAAAACACCTGCTGTAGAGATAGGAAAGGGGATCTCGGTTTTCTGACTGAAAGAAGAGCAGGCCTGATCTTCATTACACTATAATTGCAATAAACAGAACCCCTTGCAGTTAACCCCATGCATAGTAGAGTGTTTCAAGGTTCACGTTGGAGGCTGCTCTGGGCAGGAAGCACGTCTCCCTTTCTTTTGGTACATTGCACATGCTTTTTGAATCATAAATAGTAATAACCCACCAGGTTCTAGCTTTGAAATGTGGGTCATCTCATTCCTCTTCTTCCAGTTCAAATACAGTTTATTACCTACCTTACATAGAAAGAGAAGCAGTGAAGTCTTTCCCTGTGCCATAAAATTGAATCCTTTCAAGCGTTTCCATGTCTGCTTTGCATACTAGCTCTCGGATACCCTATTGCCGCCCACCAGGGAATTTGTTGACCTAGTTGGACTTTTCCTTCTTTACTTCGGATTCGTTTTTTCTTTATCATCAGTGGCAAAAATCTACATTGCTGTGATGGTGTATGGTACGGCCCAGAGGTTGTACAGAGGCAGGTATGCGTTTCCTTTGCTGTTTGCTTCTAATGAAACAGATTGGCTTTGTTTGAGAGCTGCTCTTTCCAAATCAATTGACAACATTTTCTTTCAGACTAATACTGACTAATTTTACCAGCTGGTGTTTAGAGCCAATTGAGAAAGCCAAGATGTAGTTACAGGCAAAAATAAAGTGAAACAGTGGGCATACTGTGGACTGCTTGCTTCCCTTGGTCCAGCTGCCATGCCTTTGGCAAAGATCTGCCTTCCTCAAGTTCTCTGATAGCCCAAGTCCCTTGCAAAGGCATAGACAGTGCTACAAGAGCAGGACAGCAAAAACTTTCCTCTGCTTCATAGTTATTGTTATTTTCTCCCCAATCAGCCTCCAACCATCAAAGCATTTCAAGGATCTTTGGCAGAACCACTGAGAATATGTTTCACTCTAGGATAGTTAGCCAAGAGGAGCCTTTCATTGATATACATTGCTGTAAAGCCTTCCAGCATTCCCTCTATTTTCCTGCTGGTGCAGTAGCTTCTTTGCTTTAAAAGGGAGATAAGGACTTTGTGCACCTTCAGAAGCGTGACTGCCATTTTGAATTATTTCAGAGTTTGAATCATCAGTATGCTCTGAGCCTGCTGTACCACCACTTTTCAAGAGAACTGTATCTACATGCATCACTCAGGCAGGCAGTAACCATACCATGTGTTTTTTGTGCCTGGTACAATTGCACACACTTCACATTTTGAGAAATGTAGGCTCGGTGCCTGATTTGTGCTTGTTCATCTATCTGCTGTTGTTTTTCTCACCAGTTTCCAACCATACCACAGTGGCTATTCCTCTCAGTCCAGCCAATTGACTGGAGTCACCTTATTTATACATGAAAACACAGTGTACTTTGAGGACTTACTTCCCTTCATTGGGAGAGTAAGTATTTCCGTCCCTGCATCTTGGGATCTTCCAGAGATAGGTAACATCAGGTTTCATGAGGAGCTGCAGAACAATCACCTTGCCAGAGAAAACCCATCCTCCACTTAATTAGCCCCTACTTATTGCTATTTATTCCCAGGCTTACAAGGAAATGGTATTGAAGCCTCCCCATACAGCACATTTCCTCTGCGCTGTTCTGTCAGGAAGAGTGACTGGTGATATTCAGAGTTGCTTGTAAGGCAAATGATACTTCTCTGCTTTCAATGATTACACGTAACTGTCTAAACTGAGTTGCTGGGGAACCAGATTCTGCCACGTGCTCAGCTGGAGTAACCTTGTTGGCACCACTGGAGTTGCAAGGAATTTGTACAAATACCAAATGAGAAATGCATTTGGCCTTTAATGTATTTGCATGCTTGGAGTGAATTCATTAGAAGCATATCAACACTGTAATCATTGTAATAATAAATCTTTTTCCCTTCTTTAGCAAGCACAAACTGAAAATCCCAAGCACAGCAAAAACTTCCGTGAGTGGCAGTCTGCTTCCTTAAGAGATGCCATTCTTATTATCCTCATTTTGCAGATGGAGCAGTCGAGAAACTGCAGAATGAAGCAACTTGTCTAAAAACAAGCAGCACATCTTTTCACAGAGCAGGCAAGAAAAGACCTGCAGTAGATAGGCACGCAGCCCCGAACTTCCCACACATGTTTTCTGGCCACGGGATGGCACTGCCAGGAATGGATGCAATAGAGGTGCGAGAGGACTTCTTTTACTGTAGTCAATGACTTCAGGTTCCTACTAAAACTTCCTTTTTGAAATGCTGCATAAATATATCCCGGGATAAATACTGTGTAACTATTAGCAGTGTTCTTCTGGTGGCATCTGAAGGTTTTGGTAGTCAGGCAGCGCTTGAGCAGTAGGACAGATCCTATAAAAGTTTCACCCAGGAGTTAGCATTGTGCCCAGTGGTCTTTTTTTACGTGAGAACTGTACGTAGAAATATGCAGCGCTGGTGCGTTATAGAAGACAGAAGCAGCTGGAGAGCAGGAGAGGCTGGTGGTTCTGTGGCGCATTCAGGGCTGTGGGTTTGTGTGTGCATCCCCACTGAAGTGGCCTTTGCAAGGAATGCGTGCTGGCTTCTGTGGGGAGTAACGTGCAAAATGTTCACTTTTGATCAGCCTGTCTTCCTGCACAGAAGAGGGTCTTAGATGTGAACATTCAACCATCAGGGCAGTGACCATCAAACCCGCCTTGTGCTTGCTCCATAGTTGTGGTAGCACTTTGGCTTGCTCCTGACTGGAGCTGGGACGCAGTGAGTGATCTAGGGGTGAAGGTAATGGTAACAAGTTTGCATGCAGCTAGCGGAATGAATGAGGGGGTAAATTTGCTGTGTGTCTGCTTCTCCAAGGTACCTGCCAGTGTGCACTCTGTTATTACAGGGGAAAGTCAATACGACTTACTCCCCCGATGGAAAAGCTGTACCCTCTTCCATGTTTACTGTGGGTACCGAGTGTTAAGCACACATAGACAGTAATTACACTCTGGTTTTGCCCCAGGGCAACTTTTGCCCACTTGTCCTATTCCTTGCAGTATTTTCAATTAACACAACAGCATATTTGAGCAGATATCCAAGATCTTGTTCCAAGGCATGAGGAGTTTCTTGTTGCATAACACCTGGCTCCCTTCCCAAATGGCACCGTGCTTTCTTAGGCTTTAAACAGCCTCAAAATGAGCCGCTCTTAGCCGTGCTAGGCTTACTCACCGGGGATTCCCACCAGCTCATCTTTAATCATGTCCCACTGGTTATTTCGTATACCATCTTGCCTGTGCAAACCCCTAAGCTATAGGTTTGGAGGTGACTCATTATTTCTGCACTGTATGTCCCCTCCCCAAATGATACAAAAATAAAATGAGACCATTTTGATGTTACTAAACTAATGCCAGAGCAGGAGCTTTAATGCATCACGAAGCAGAAAGATGAGTTATTAAAGATTTATCCAAGCTTCCTTACTTTAGTGGCTGAAATGAGCCAATATGTGCACACTTTAGACAAACAATAGTTTCATTTACAGTGACAGAACTTAAGAAAACAGCAACCATTGGGTTGTCTTCTCAGACCTTTTGTAGATCACAGGCCATTACATTTCACCCACTTACCCTTAAATGAAGCAAGGTGCATTTTCTAGTCATCTTGAATCAATTCAGGCACTTGCTCTCAAAAAAATAAGCAGATTACTAATCCGTCTATGTAATTATAGATTTCTCCCATGAGAAATTGGAACAAGAACTAAGTAAAAAATAAGTCACCAGAATGTGTCATTCATTATCTCCTATTTTCATTTTATAATTCCTGTAAAAGAATAGATCATCATAGGTCATAGACTATTTCAGTTGGAAGGGACCTGCAATGGTCAGCTAGTGCAACTTCCTGACCAATTCAGGGCTGACCAGTTTAAAGCATGTTGTTAAGGGCATTTTCCAAATGCCTCTTAAACACTGATGGGCTTGGGGCATTGACCACCTCTCCAGGAAGCCTGTTCCAGAGTTTGACCACCTTTTCGGCAAAGAAATGCTTCCTAATGTCCAGTCTCAGCCTCCCCTAGTGCAGCTTTGAACCATTCCCACACAGCCTATAGCTGGATACCAGGCAGAAGAGAGCATCTCCCTCTCCATTTCCCTTCTCAGAAAGCTCTAGAGAACAATGAGGTCACCCCTTAGCTTCCTCTTCCCCAAACTAGACAAGCACAAAGTCCTCAGCTGCTCCTCATAGGACATTCCTTCCAGCCCCTTCTCCAGCTCTGTTGCCCTCCTCTGGACGCGTTCAAGGACCTTCACATCCTTCTCAAGTTGTGAGGCCCAGAGCTGCGCACAGTACTCAAGGTGAGGCTGCACGCACGCCGAATACAGTGGCGTAATCGCCTCTTTTGACGGGCTGTTATACTGTGTTTGACACACCCCAGGAAGAGGTTTGCCCCCTTGGCTGCCAGAAATTTTGTCCCCGTTTCCTAATGGCTGACAATGATAGGCAGTAGGATTTGTACAGAAGCAGTTCAGAGTAAGAGCCAGAGTTCAGAAAAGGCTAGTAGTTCAACATAAAAGTCTCTGATAGCTCAACTTGTATTCCCCAGCAATTTCCCAGTTATAAGTGTCATATATAGCATTACTTATGTTGTAGCTTTCCTAGCACATTAAACTCAGCACATTCACTTATATACGAGGTGGCTCCCTCCACTTGGCTGGAGTACCATTGCCAACCTTTAGTCCACAGCCCAGTTAATCTTTGCTAATTATAAACAGTGAGATGCCACTGCAGACCTGGATAGCATCCTGCGGAAGCAGGAATTTGGCCAATAAAAGAGTAGATTTACTTTGTAATCTTCACTGAGTTTTGCTGACAGCCACTGCGGTATAAGATCAAAGGCAACAGGAAACGAGGCGTTTTTAGCAGTGCAGAGATGACTTGCTTTTAGGCAGAGCTGCCCACCAAATGTGTTGGCACCCTGTGTTGGAGAAGCCAGGTACCACCTCCAATGTTAACTGCCCATTTCCAGGAACTTGGATCCGCTCTGCCTGGACATAATGGAGGGGTATCTAGCCTGGAAATTTTGAGAGTCCTTCTCAAGGCATGAATTTTGCTGTGGGATCTCGCACCCTTTTGTTATACAAAAGTTATATGTTGACTCTTCTCGAAGCAGTATATAGATGTTTTGCTCAGTTACACTATTTCTGGCCAAAACCTTCCTCAAATAAAAAAACCTGTGAGTCATGTAAGCATTGTAAGTCAGTCATGGAGAATACAGAAGCGAGGAAGCATGATCTAGAAATGCCAGTTCAACAATCTCCTCAAATTCCCTAGCACAAGTCTCAGCAAGGATAGTATTGTATTTATGGCTGAAAAAGGCATGAGTCTGTCTTCTGTAGCTGATTGAAACAAGTGAGGAATAAGAGGCTGCAAAAGCCTTTCTCACCCAAAAGAGGAAGAGGCAAGTATCGGACAGAAAATAGAGACTATAATGTATTTTTGCTCAGAGTTATGCTGAGTGCCTTGGTGCCAACACAGGTCTAGCCAAACCTAACTTTTTTTATCTAAGGAGAGCCAGCTTTTGCTGAGCTTGTTGGTGAGAAGGGAGGAGGCATCCTCTTCTTTCTTCTGTTAGATCCTTAGGCAGCAAATCACGTGGGGACTTCTCTGGATATATGTATGTTACTCCAACCAGTGTGAGCACGCTCAAGTCCATGTCAAGTCCACTCTAATATCCAGTTATTGGTTGACAGAGAACAGATGCTCCAACTGTCTTGTTCTGAACTCAGAGCCTCAAAAAAGCATTGTGTTTGAGGTTCAATAGCAGGTTAACTCTTTAGGTTCTAAGGGACCAAGCAACTGGAATGTGAATTCAGTATGCAATAAACCAATGGCTATAGCAAAATTTTCTGTCTAAAACTGTGTTTACTTGAAAGCCAAGCAGCTCTGAATTTTGGAAAGCTTCGTAAGGGAGAAAGATCATTGTCTTGTTTTTGATAAATTGCAGCCAGCATAGCCTCCACAGTTCGCATGAATTCACTTACTTCTTAATACAAATACCTGTATTATGTACTGATATAAATGTATTATTTATATTAGTATACGTAGTTGAATTCCCTTGGAGATAAAAGTATTACTCAAGAAAGACCTGTGGCAGTCAAACACCTGGCTAATTAATGCAGTAGTTGCCTGCAGAGAATCCAGTTTGTTTTTTTCACTAGAACAGGCAATCACCTCTCAAACCTTCGTTTGGGGTGAGATTTGCACAGACTCTGATTAAAATTTGCCCAGAATACAGTTTTGGTCATAGCTTATTTTTGTTCTAATGGAAGTTCTGCTTCCACAGAGATGCTGGTGTCCCCAAAGTCAATGGCAAAACTCCCAGTGACCTTGCGAGGTACTCACTGTAAGCTTCAGTCCAATTTTTATTCAACAAAGGAATGCAGAATAATGAGAAACACCCCCCCCATGTATCTCGTAATTCAGTTTATTCTTTACGTACTTTTATGGTTGTTACTTTCCAGTACCATAATGCTGATACTGTAATAAACACCCAGTATCTTCCATTTTCACTCTGGACTCCAGTCATGCATTCTGATTAATAATAAAAAGAACAGTATTTAGGGGAACTCCCCACCAAACAATATAGACTATCATATTTTAATAAGGCCTGTTCAAGTGCAGCACTTTTAATAGAATTTCTAAGCAGTTGTCTCTGAAGATAGATTAAATGGATTAAAGTCCAAATTGCTGCAGTATGGAGTTGATAATTTTTCAGCTCTGCCTGTATGAGTAACAGGAATGGGAATATACGTTTTTCGGGAAGCCTTGCTGGAGTATTTGACAGAGGAAGAAAGAACTATGTATGCTAAGGAGAAGAATTTAGCAAATCTTCAACAAATATGTGCAGATTATTTAATTCCAACTCTTAGTAAGCTTAAGTATAATATTTAGTACAGGATAAAATGGGAATTAATATGTGATTAGTGATAGAAAATGCCACATCTTTGCGTGATACTTTAGGGTCTGGGAGTAGCTGTTACAAGAAGCTTACTCCTATTTTGTACAAGTTAAGCTTATATGGATGATCTGGTGGTATCAGTGATACAGGACAGATTTCCACAGGCAAGAGAACAGGATTGCCTGTGATTTCCTGTGAGCCAATAGACCTGTTTCCTATCCTGTTGAAATTAAGGTGAGATGATCAGATAAGTTTGAACATCCTGCATAGTTTATCATAACACTTTAGTTTGTATAATTATTTAATTTATATTATAAATTCTAATAGCAAAACAGGATTTGAACTCAGACTGCATTCGTCTTGCTTTGAAGCTGTGTTCATGCAGATTTCCCCATTTCCAGATATCTACATCCCTTATTCTGTAGCCTTAAGCAAATTCAGACCTTCTGACCTATTATGGTAATACCCTGTTTTTGTTCTTTAATACAATCTCTACTGTGGATTTTAAAACCAACTGCTGTATTGATTGATTCTTAATTTAGTCCTGCCATTCCATGATCAAATTAAGTAAAATTATTTTTATCTGTTACTGTAAAAGCAAAGTATTTAAAGAAAGTGCTTTAAACTTTTACAGTTTCCCAAATAGCATCTAAATATCCATATGTGCAATGCCATTTTCACTGAGTATTCTCATTTTAAAACTGATTTAATAAAGGTTTATGGGGGTTTGTCATTTTCCCATTATGATACATTAATTGACATTCATTAAAAAATATAATACTGGTCTGTTACACCTCCAGCACCGACCGTGGTTGGAAAGTTGGGGAAATGTGCACAGGCAAACCCAAAGTCATTGCAGCACGAAGTGTTGCAGTCCAGCCTGCCAGCCACCCGCTCACAGGGACTCACAGCTTCCCCGTAGGAACCCAAGAACAATTTCTTCAAAAATCACACACACAGCCACCACAGGGGCCCAACCAAAGGTCCGTCTTGTCCTGTCTCCAGCTCAGTGGAATCAGTCAGGAAGGTGTATTTTCTAGCCTGAGATGCTTCTCCTGCAGTGTGGGTGTGCTGACAGCTGCAGTTTCCCCAGATGTAGGAAACAACTTTTTTTCTGGTTTTTGTTTTGCTCCTAGTAATTTTTTGCAGTTATTTTGTTTTTTTGGCTGCTCCTGAACACTGAGTTGCCGTTTTTGTGGAACAGCCTGTGAAGGGCTCAGGATGTCTAGTAGCAATGGCCAGAGCCCATCGCTGCATGTGCAGCAAATGGATTGTTTACTCCCACCTGCATCTTGTTATCAGCGCACTTCTTCTGCCCATTTGTGACCCAGTCATACAGTCTGTCATCCCTCAGAGCTGGCCCTTACCCCTGCTGACTTGCCTAACTTGTCGTTGGGAAATGTGTCACCTCACCACTCGTCCCCTTGTTCACGTTACCTGTGGTTATGGTGAAGAGTGCAGGTCCCACAGAAGACTTCTGCAGAGCTTCAGCTACTTCCCCCATTGCTCTATTTACTCCTCACTGGTTTCCTACTTGTACTGAGCCTCTTTGCCATTCCAGCACCTTCCCTGGCTCCTTGTTTTCTGTAATGCCCTTTGGAATGGGATTTTGTCAGAAACCTCTCAAAAACCTAAAAAGGGAAGCTGCATCTCCTTTATCAACGTGCCTGTTGACCCCTGTCAGAGGACACCAGTGTAGCTTGCCCGGCAGGTAACGCCGAGCAAGAGACCTGTGCTTTATGCCATGCTAGGATGGCCGTTCCTCACTATTGCTCTCTCTGTCTCTAGTACTTACCTCTCTGTTTCACAGTTGAGTTGGCAGCCAAGTGGCTGAACGCTTCAAACAGTGGAGGTGGAGCGTGTACTCCTCTTCAGTAGATCAGTACCTAGAGCAGCCTCCCACCCCCTGTGCTAGAAAGAGCAGGGATCCCATTTGCCCAAGAAGGTGCCCTAATCTGCAGGCTCTCCCAGGCCAGGGCAACCCAGATACCAGCAAAGCTGGTCTGCTGAGAATAGAACATGTCCTTATTTATTGGGAAAGTATGAATTGAGGAGGTCATTTACCTAGAGGAAAAAAGTAAGTCTCTAGGCCTTGTTCCAATGAAAAATAAAAGATGGAAATATTTCTCGGAGATGATCCTTAAGATGAGAGATGGAAACAAATGTGTCTTTGAATCCTGACGGGGTCTGGGTGAGAGAGAGGCACAAACCTGCTTACGAGTCATGATGCTTAGGCATGCCCAGGAGCAGATTCTTTGGCATCTGAGGAGCTCTAGTGGGGCTGGGGAGGAGGATACAGCTGGTGCAAGCAGACTTGGCAACGCTAAAGCTAATTTGGAGAAGGAGGGAATGTCCCTTGATGCAGAAGTTAGGCTGTGCCTACTCTCATTACTGTTCTGTGTAGCACAGGCGTAGGCCTTTGGAAAGGTTGATACATGGAGATTACTGGCTTCCAAAATGAAATACTAACAGTTCCTTAAAACCAGCTGTCAAGATGATGTGTGAGAGAAGAGATCAGTGTGGACAATGGCATGAGAAAGCTGCACTAGGTACTTGGTGATCTGCCAGGTGACAGATGAGTCCCTAAAACCTCTCTCTTCAACCTGATCGTGAAGAAAATGCCTGGGCAACATATCTGAATAAATATCATTTCAGATTTAGACAACTACAGTGGCAATTAGAGATGTAAATCTCTAATTTGTGGCATTTCATCTTCTCTTCGCAGGATGATGCCTCAGCTGTTTTTTAACAGCTTACCTCAAAAATCCTGGACAGCTAAATAATGCATAGCTAGTGTGGTAGTCAGGAATGGGATAAAAACACTTTGAGGAGTTTGGGAGTCTGCTACTGAGACAAATAGTATTGTGTGTTTGGAAAACCACCACCAGAAGTCCTCGTGTGTGTTCTTAGGTATGTTTGTAACTGGTAAGTAACTGTGTTGGAAGCAAGGATCTCCCAGTGATCTCTCTGTGTAGTAATTACTGGGTGAAAAGGAAGTCAGGCAGCATTCAAGGCTGTGATAATACACCTTGTGTAGTGTCCCGCTTCGATCCCCCTGCCTGTCACAGGTCTCCAGAGCTCTAACCACACTGAGGGTCAGGTGCTGTTACAGGACTTGCCTCAGCTCCTTCTCCCCTGTTTACGATAAGCATATAATATTTTTGCAAGCTTTACAAGCTTGTTCTGTGCAGTGCCCAAGCAGCTACAAAACATTTGAGAGGCTGGCAAAATGGGAATGCCTTGAGGATGGCTCATTTGTAATTGTCGGAGAGACCCGTGAGGATTCTTCCTTTTGTCAGAGTTTTTTCCAGATGCCTGGTGTAAGAATATCCTTGCGCTGAAGCACATTTGCAGGCTGGGGAAGCTGGTGGAGTTGTGCGTTATCAGTAGGCACGTGTTTCAGTCCCTAGCAGACAGGACCTTAGTCTGTGAGGGTCACTTTCTCACTCTGAGGAGCTGACAAGGGCAGCCGGCACTTTTGTAATACTACTTTCGCTCATTTGTTGCCTAGTCAGCAACAGCTAAAGCAGTTCACGAGTGACACCTACACATGCTTGTTTGGCCAGGCCCAGCTCTGAGCCCACCAGTGCTGTCTGCAGTGGCTTTACTATCTGTTTCTGACAGCAGCAGTGAAGAGGTGGGACTCGCCTCACTCAGCTTCAGACACCTACACTAGAGACACCTACTTCTGAGTTTGTCATCCCAGACTGTTTAGAGCTGGTGGAGAGAAACAGGAGCTCGGAGAGGGTGATTCATCTGGCTTGTTTTAATCGTCTACTTTAGGAGAAGATAAATTGTGCTATGGAAATGTCTTTTTTCTGTCTACTAACTATGCAGAAAGTGTAAATGACTGTCTCAGATGCACAAGTCTGCATAGCAGATGTCTCAAACTGGGAAGATGAATGCCACCCTTGTTTTTTATCAGTATCACATTTTTAATATATACAGTGAGGTACAGTGTGCTCCTATGGTAAGCCTTTAACTGGCTAGCTGTCACAGGAGTGGTGGCGCAGGAGTCTTAAGCCTTAAATCACTTTTAAAGTGGTCTAGACAGACTATTTCAAGGTGTAACCTCTGCTGGGATGCATTTTCTCTAACCCAGTGCAAGCACCAAGTGAGAAAGGGGATATTATCTAAGGCATCTACCTTACATGGGGTAAGCGGTGCCTTCCAGTGCCTGTTTTTCTCCATGGCCTCAGCCAGGAGCATGGAGTGAGTAGCTCAGGTATAGATGCCCCTACTGCAGGTATCTGAAGTCAGCTGAGAGGGGTCTCAGCCGTAATGGAGGAAACAGATGGATGGCTGTTTTCTGGGGTTGGAGATCCTCGCGGGTAATGGCATGGACAGTAGCATTGGCAGCAATTTCCTTCCATTGCTTCTGAATGCCATGGGAGAGACGTTGGCTGAAAGGCAGCAAAGAGGAGTGGTTCCAGTTGGGATTTATGAAACAGGAAAATGAATGAAAAAAGGGAGAATGAAAAGCCAGATTTAGTAAAAGCAAGATAGGCGTTTTTGACTCTATCTCATCATCTTGATTTACTCTTTTGGGGATTATGGTAGCATACAGAGCAGTCTGCGGCAAGGGGTAAAGGAAGAAGCCCATTAAAAGTCTGAAGGAGGATGTCCAGAAATAAAAGTCTTCAATGTCCTACCTCATCCATTCTGAAAAGCCATTTGCTATCTTTAAATTCATGTGCATTCTGTTTCCAGCTGGCCCTTGAGCAGTGTTAGAAAGTGAGGAGCTTCTCATCCATGTATGGGTTTGATGTCACCCCATCTGTGCACCTGTGACTTGGGTGACGAAAAACATCCTCACAGGGACACAGGGACTGGGCAGGGAAAGGTACAGCATGCCAGCTGGCAGGCAAGTCCACAACATGGTAAACGACAGGATGGCACTACATGGGTGTGTATCATCTGTGGCGTCTGCAATTTCCAAAGGCAGTCTAGCTTTTGGGGACAGATTACGTCTCAGGTATCTTCCAGGACAGTGCCACATCTACTGGAAAAGGCTGTGTCCATTTGTCATCTAGCACTCCAGCAACACAGGAAATCATGAGGCCATGATGCAGTTTCACTGATGAATAGCTAAAAGAAATCTCACCTTGTAACTGCTAATCACTAGGTCAGTGATTTTTACCCCAAAATATGGGGCCTGTGATCTTGAAACCCATCATGCCGAGGATAAGTTTTTACTCCATCCAGCATGTAAATGCATCCAAAGAATGAGCACCCCTAGAAATGCAGGCCTCGAGCTGCAAGATCACTTTAGAAGTGATACATGCAGTATTGTCTTTTGCTGAAAGTGAATGTTTCTGTTGGGGTATTTAACACAAAATTAAATGTACCTGGACAAGTCATTCTGTGTATGGAGCAGAGAAAACCAGTAAAGGTTTGCTTTATTTCCTAGGAAGCAATTGCCATGGAATAGAGTTAAAATGCAGTGATATTCATACGAGTTGTCCAAATGAGCTGCTGACTCACGCATATGTGCAATGAGGAGCAGGGTGGGCGGCTTCAGCCCTTGGTGGGGTCAAAGTCCTCACCAGTGTCTGTTGTGGGATGTCCACCAAACACTGCATTGTTTTATGTTGAGTCTCTGGTGGATCAGATGGTATAGTTGTGTTTTTCCCTCTTTTCAGTGATTGCCAAGACTATTGGCCCAGAGGGCCAGACACGTTATCTTGCTGTCTCAATGATCAATTCTTACTTTAGAAAAAATAACACAGCTTCAGTGTTGTGAGTCAGAGCACCTACTTATCTTGGGATATCATATGCCCTAGTGGCTTAAGGCATGATCCCTAGCGTTAAATATCTTCAGCAGGAGGGGTTTAAAATTCTGGTTTCCTGCTTCCTGGGGGAATAACTGCAGAGAAGATGGGGACGGCGGGTACCCTGCTAGCTGTCTCCTAGAAGGAGTAACATTTTTGCCTATGTCTCCAAGTAGTTGCAGAGATGCAAACTGTGAGTGGAGCGAGGCTCTTTCCTGCATTCACACAGCGGCACAAACCCCTCCTAAGCTCTCGCTTGGCATCCTGGCTGCCTAGATTCACTTTTTCTGTGCCCGGTTCTCACTGTAATCCGTGAGAAGGATGCTGAAGGTCGTTAGGGTGTGTGAAGCATTTGCCGTTGCAGTGACAACGCCCAGAAGAAAAGCTTGAGGGGAAAGGGAGAGTTCAGTAATCATTGGGGAACTTGTGTGGGGGACAGCGAAGAGAGCTCTGGCAGCTGCCCATTACGCGGTGAAGTTAAAAGAAATGAATGTACCACTGTTTGGTAAACTGAACCCTGACTGGTCTGTGCAGCGGGTGAGGCAAGAAGCATTAGTTACAAACAAGGTATCACAAAGAAAATGTATTTAAATGATTTTGAATGAGCTAAGGGTTCACAGGTAGCCTTTTTTCAGTTCTAGCTGCTTCTAACATTTAGCAGGTAGCTTGTAGTCTTTCATTACATGTTTTATTACGAAGCCACATTAACTTTGGATAATTCATTGGCCTGCTGGTGCATCTCCTGTTACGTGGGAAGCTGCCCACACAATCTTCTACTGAAAACTGAAATAAGTGGAGAGATCAGCAACATCCGCATCTCTCTTAAAGCTGCTCAAAAAGACTAGATGTTTATACCTTTACTGCTGTACGCTCTTCTTAGATTCCAAGATATCGAACAGAGGCCCCAGTTTTTCCTGTTACAAAATACAGCTTTACTAGGCAAACTAATGGTACTTTCACCTCAGATCATGTATTTCTTATCTATAAAGAAATAATTAAATAGTCCTCTCCATTGGAATAAACCTTTTCTTTAATAATGTATTAGCTCATGTAAGTGCAAATCTGGGTTAACCTGAAATAAGAGGTTTTAAGAGATTTTCCATTCCAAATACTGATTCTCACCAGGATAAGGAAGGATTTTGTGTGTCTGGATCTCTCTTAGTCTGCCTTGAACATATATAAATATGTGGCAATAACACAGTCTCTCATTGTCCTGGCTCTACTTGTATTTCTCTTTTCGCCTTTCAATGCGTGCAGTGACCTCTGGACACTTTTGATGTTGTAGGTTCCTGACTTTCAGCATGAATTACTATTACATCCTCCTTCAAGTGAACGAATCGACTAAACTGAAGTCGGCCTTTAACAGAAATCACTGCTGATTGTTGCATGCGGGTGACTGACAGCTTTAGCAGTTGTGGAATGGGGTGACTTTAAGAAAGGCAGGTGAAAGCCCTAAAGGCAGCGGTCTGCTGCTGAGGTCTGCCAGCATGTTTTGATCTAGGAAATGAACCACCTAACCTCACTGCGCTCGTTCATTCACAGGCTGCATACAGTATCTGCCAATAGTGGTACCTGCTAGGGCTATAACAATTCATGTTTGAGGATGCAAGGGGCAAGGTTTTTTAGGAGAGGAATTTCCAGCAGCATGCTAGGCTCAGTTATACTGGGGCAAGGTTCCAGTCCAGTCTCATTTGGTGCAGGACCCGAGCTAAAAATGTTAGGGTTGCCTAGTCTGAAACGCCCTTCAGGGCAGCCTGTGGGTTGGTCTAATTTTTGCCATCTGGCTACAGCCTCAGGAGAGCTGCTTTGCTAGGGAAATACTTGGTGATCCAAGTTCAGTATTAATCATGCTACTTACGTTGCAGTGATCATGCTTAATTGCAGGATTAAATACATTGTCCCCTCTTCTCCTTTAAGAAACACCGTGTTCCATAAGCTGCCCAATTCTGCATTTTCCAAGACAATAATAATTCCAAGTGTTATCATAATCGCCTTTACTTCGCCTTTACTACCTTATTAAACTCAATACCATGTTTTTTGTTCATTTACACCTCCTAACAGCATCGGTTTAAGTGGTGTGTTAAGCCTTTCTACATACATCAGAGCAACATGTAATTTTCATTTCCATTTTGTGCAGTGGCTCCTAAATCTAGAGGTGATAATTATTATTTGCCTTGTAATTATGCCTCAGTTGAACCAGAGGCTTTGCAATGATCTAAAAATGAAGGACATTTTGTGGCAAGATTTGGTGGGTTTTTTTGCTGGCCAAGCTCCGCGTGACTTCAGAAAGGCCTAGGATTTGCAAACTGAAGTGCAGGCTGGATTTCCTTAGTAAGCCTTGTGTTTTCTTCTCCCCAGGGGATGAGCGCTCCCGGGAGTCTCCAGCCCCAGCTGAAGCACAGATGCAAGCCGGGGCGGAAGGCGGTGGAAGGGTGAACCGCTGTTGCTGGAAATGCTCCATGACACAAGTCAAGAAGATTTTCTGGGGTGTGGCTGTGGTCCTGGGTGTCTGCTCCTCCTGGTCGGGTTCAACCCAGCTAGCAAAACTGACCTTTAAGAAATTCGATGCACCCTTCACTCTAACGTGGTTTGCAACAAACTGGAACTTTTTATTCTTTCCTTTGTATTATCTTGGACATGTTTTTAAGTCAGCTGAAAAGCAGTCTCCAAAGCAAAGATACAGGTATGGGAGCTTTTGTTTTTTCTCCTGTAGCTCTTGTATGTGGCTCTACTTCTAGCAGACATTTTATTCAGATCAGCCAGTTAAACCAAGCTTGCATTTGCCTTCCTCTTCAGGTTTGTTAAAGGATGTTCTGAATGCATTCTGTGTCCTGTGCTAGGTTGTATACAATTTCACTCCAGCAGTAAGAAATCTAGGTTTATTTCTGATACGTACAAGGCATATCACGGAAGTCCACATTTTCTGCAATTGCTTCTCAAGAGTTTTCTGTTCAAATCTCTGTGAAGATAATATTTTTATTAATATCTTCTTCCTTTACCCACAGCTGAATTTTATGGCAATCTCTGAGTAAGCTAAGTAAGCTTTTCTTTTCCAAACTCAGGACTAGTGCAGTGCCTTGAAGAGCCATGTAAAAAGCATTGCAGTATTTTCCTGGCATCGTGCCCCTGACATCAAAGGCCAAGCTCTGACCCCAGTTAAACTCGAGCTGTTGTGTTTATTTCCGGGAGGAAGCGCAGTCATAACCAAAGGCAGCACTTTGTCTTCAGCACACCTTGTCTTTATGGCAAGCCAAACCCACAAAGCCTGAAGCGCCCACAGAAAACCCTGCATGCCCGTCCTCCGTGAGGGGCTGAGGATGCTCTGGCTGCTTGAAGGACTGCCTCTTGGTGAGCGCTCCTTCATCTCATCTCGTTTTGGCCAGACAGGTGTCTGGGACAGATGGGATGACTCAGCCATCAAGATGTCCTGTGTCAGAGAGCTTCCCCGATACGTGGAAGGATGTGAACAACGTTTTCCCCTTCTGTTACACAGTGGGGCTCACGGCCTTTTAATGAAGTAGCTGAGAAAGTAAACAGTAAGAAGTACACATTTCTCAGCTTCCAGCTGTGCAGCAGTGAGGTGTAAACTCACTACAGGAAAAAAATCTAAGAAACCAGGGTACTTGGGAAATGCTCTATCTCAGATGACTAGGGTTAAGATTAAAAATGCTGAAATTGTGCTGCTTAGCCATCATTACATTTTCTTCATCTTCTAAATCATTCGGGGCTTTGGATAAAGGAATTTCACTGTTCACTGCAGGTCCTGGAGCTGTATCCAGCAGTTTTAAAGGCATTTTCATAAGATGCCATGCTTCCTGCACTCCAGTCTTCAGTTTATATTTGTTGTTTACTCTACAGCAAAGATGGTTGCTTCAGAGATGAGAGAAGTATGGACGTTAGCAAAAGCAACAGTTTAATCTAAAACCAATAACAAATGCCAGCCCAAAACAACTACCTTTTTGTTTCTTCTTTGGTTTTTAAGTGTTTTCCTTATTGTCTGCTCTCAGATAACGTTTTAAATACTGCTGAATTCTGGGGTGAGTGGTTGTGGTTCGCCAGATCTCTGGCGTTAAAACGAGTGTTGTACTCTTTTTTGCTGCAGTTAATCGATATGGTTGGTAGTTTTATGTCTTCTGTTTAATTAAATGATGGCTGAGTTTAAGAGCAGGTGCAAGCCCTGCAGCCTGTTTGGGACATCATTACACATAAGCTTGCAGCAGGCTTAGTGAAGAACGTCCATTTGTGTGTCTCACCAGCAGATTGAATAGGGTTAATTTACAGTTTTTTCTTTGTGTCAGGGTAGACTTGAGCATTTGGAGATATGGCTTTGGTTCGTAGCTTTGCTGCAGATTTGTTTTGTGGTTTTGACCAAGTCACTACAGACATCTGATTTCCTTGCACTCTCTGTTTGTTTGGATGAGACAGTCCTTCAGAGGGAGGACTGTCCCTTACTATGTGTTTACGTGGTGTTTGCTTTGGCACGTCCACTGTCTACACTATCTACCTTTCAGTGGTCCTGCATAAAGAGTTACTGTAAAAAGAATTACTGTTTATCTACCTGCTCCATTATGGCTGAGATGTCACATGGAGATGCATCTGAAAACCCAAGTGCTGAGTTCCAGCATCCCCTCTTAATTATTCCTCAGTTTTGCATATTTTATATATATGCAGAGAGAGAGAGAGAGACATACACAGAGACTTTGCAGCTCTATTTGAGACATTACCATCATCAGGAAATCTTGCACTCCAGGCACAGTTGGACATGTTAGGGTGGCATTGCATGGGCTTCTGGGTAGTTAAAATAAGGCAATTCTGACCTGGAACTAACAAGCAACTTGCTTAATCACTTGCTTCTTTTATCCATCCCTTTCATTTATATTTTATATACTATCTAAGCTCTCTAGCAGGCATTTGCAATAAGATAAATGAAAAGGTGGCCATGGAAGAAGGTGACATCTAAGTTACCTTAGCAGTGAGGTAGTAAAGGAAGGGATTCTCAGATCTCGCCTACACAGGTTGCTAAAATCCACAGGCACCTAATATTTTTTGGCAGCACTGCTCCCCGGGAACACCTGGGCAGCCGCCTCCTCCTCCGCAGGACTGGGCAGCTCAGCCTGCCCTCAGCGCGGCACAGGCAGTGCCTGCACACACCCCCTCCCCGGTGGGCGGCTTTGCGGGGGCTTTGGGGAACCTCGCCATACAGCTAAAGAGCGTGTAACAGCAGCCATTAGGAAAAAATATACAAAAAGAGGCGTCATAAAATGTAGGAACAGTGGATAGATGTATAGTCTCTCCTATACAGATTATATGGTTTATTATGGGTTTAAATTCCTATTGTGTTATCCTGGGGGGGGGGGGGTGGGTGTGTATGTATATACACACTATGCTGTACATATATGAATTTGTATGTTTCATAGTTTCACAGAAGAACATACCTGTTGTGGATACAAAGCAGTTTAAAGCTGCACAGGCTTTTTTCCCCCCCATTTTATAGCACATGCAACAAATCTGCCACCAAAATTTTATAGTAGCACATTAAATTCTTTGTAAGATTTTGTGTATTAGGCCATAATGTAAAGTATTAAGGATTTCTGATTGACCCATATTGCATGGCAAGGAATTTTCTGTTTAAGCTGAAGTAGACCATCAGTTGTGTCCACAGCATGGCGAGAGAGTCACTCTTCAAAGCAACCCAAAACTTACGTATTCACATCCAAACTGCTCTACACTCCCTGGGCAGCTCCATCAAATGCCAGAGTTGTGTCCAAGTGTAGACTGCTCGGGCACAGCTTGTCCCATGCTCACTACCAAGGGTGCCATCCACCCTTGGCACAGGACTGCTGGCGTGGGGAGTGACGCAGAGAGCTCTGGCCACTGAAGACCATGTCAGGGTCAGCACCACTCTCTTACTTCTTGTGCAAATGCCCACTAGCTTAAAATAAAATTACAATAACTAAATTATCATTCATTTCAACCACTGTCCAGTCCAGAAATAACACATGTAATGATTTATGCACCTAATGGATCATTTAAAACTACTTAATGTTGGCTTCATACTTTTTGCTTCCAAACTACTTTATAAAATGACACATTTAATCTGATGAGCTACCCTCCGTCATACCTACATTGTTAATTTATGAGGTAACATAAATTAAAAGTACTAGAGCTTAAAGCTCCCTTGCTACATGAAAGATTAAATTAAAATCTCTGTAAGATACTGCTTAGCTTTGTGTATCTCCAAGCAGGCCAAAACACACCTTTTGTAAGGATTCACTCTGTGTGTGCAAACTGGGGGAGTAACGGAGGATTGCGTTCATGTTTTAGCAGGAGAATACCTCAGAAAGTTTGCTTATTTTGACAATATGGTCTTATCTAATGAATTTTTGAGAAGGAAAGGGCAGGCCTTTCCAGAATGGTTTGTGTGATTATTTATTTATTTGTTTCTCATTTAGATCTTGATTTTTATTTCATAAAGCATTAGGACTGCAAAAACCCACCAGAAGCTGAAACTAAATCTCTTCCATTATGTTGACTAGGGCTGATGTGTTGAGTGAATGAAAGAATCATCACACATACCTGCACTGATTTACAACCACATTTGAACATGTTTTAACACGTTCTTTTTCACTGAATCAGAGTTTTGTCTCTATACTGTCCCCAAATTCTTTCAGAATTTTAAGATTCTTCTATGAAAAGAAAGAAAAAAGTTGTGGGTAGCACTGAAGTGTAGCTATTTCTTTGAAACTGAACTAAAATACTGGTGGAGGACTTATGTAGTAGATCTCACTCTGATTTACCAACATGCTAACTTCACAAGAACCACTTTTGCTTTATGTGCATATGAGACTTAGCTCTTCCATAGCCAGAAATTGCCAGTGCCGTAACTTCACGTGGTGTCCAGGAGAATGTGGGCCAGTTTCTAAATGCGTTTCACATGTGTTTCTGCTAGCACGGAGGAGACGAGGCACTAGCCCAGCATCCCCAGTAATTCCAGGAGTTGGGTGCATTAGTTTGATCCTGACTCATACGAAAGTGTAACTCGCTGCATCATGGGCACTGTTCCCTTCTTCTGCAGCAGGCAGAGAACCCGGACGGGCAGTGCTGGTGACGAACCGTCTGGCCACCATGAAACTCTACGGGGAAAGAAGGTCAGAGCCCGATTTGGCATGACGGGATGCATTTTTGCTATTGATCTTCAGCATTTTGTATTCATGAGTCTCTCTTACCCAGCAGCTTTATAACGTTGCAGTGTGGTTGACTTTTGGCATCCTACTGATTTATATTAGTACTTAGGTGGGAGCTTCACCACCAGAGCAAACAGCATTAATAGAGTCATAAATAAGCTTCAAAGGCATCAAGACATGATGAATGCAGGTGTTTTTAGCAAATGTCACCCAATGAAGCATGTTTTCTTTCAAAAAAACCTTTAGTTTATAAACTCTAATTGTCTAATTCAGTACATTAGCCTTAAAATAATACCTATTTACTTTGTGTTCCTCAAAATAAAATCACTTTACAATTCAAGTTCCCATTATCTTGTTGGTGAAAAAAACAAACCCGACAACCAAAGAACAAAAAGCACCCTTAATATTAAAAGACACAACATCTGATTCTTACCTGAGTTAGATAGATACAAGCTAGGAGTAAATCTAGATTAAATCAGTTTGATCTCTACAGCAGTCTGTCAGGATTTACCTTCGTGCTTGGCACTGAAGCAATTAATTAAAAGAAGATGTGAGTATCGTGCAAGGGGTTTATCATACTTGTGGTCATCTGCATCTTTCCTGCAGATGTCTGAACTGTTGGTGGTGGTGTGTTGTTGATGGGCCACCGTATCACTTCTCTGTCTGTTTTCACTGAATCTGCACTTCTCTTCCAGGGGTTCTAGCTGAAGACAAGGCCAAATTGTACTATTAGCAAGTAGCAGTAGTAGTGAAGCCTTCTGCTGGAACAACGTGGTGTGGTAGGGGCAGTGCTGGTGGGCATCTGTCCAATGGCCAACCTGCTGTGCGTACCGTGTCAGGCTAGGGCATGGAGCATCCACGTGGGCTTAGCTCAGCCAAAGCCCAAACCACAGAGCTCAGGGTGATGCTGTTGTTAACTGCTGTTTCTCAAAGTTAGATAATTACCTCTTCCTGATGAAAACTGTGGTAACCACTGTCTCTTCCCTTTTGCAAAGGAAAGTGTGTCCCTGTGGGACGTGGCCTAGGGGTGTGTTACCCCATGGGAGTTCTGGACGTGATTCCTTGCTGCTGCCTTGACATAATGCAGCTATGCTGCTTTATTGCCAGATTATCACGTAAATTGTCATTTCAGCTGCTTCCTTGGGGAGACTTGTTTTCTTAGGTGATTGAAGATTACTGTCATGGTTTCCTGCTCTTTGTGGCTCCTGCAACAAAATATTCTCAGCCAGCTGTCAAATATATGCTCTACAGGCTGCCTGTTCTTGAGCAAGTAGTCCTCCAGCTCCAGAATACTTCTAGAGCAGCCTCCTGACACATAAGTCTTTTCTACATACTGAAGACAGTACCAGGAGTTAGATTAGCAAGGAAATTTGCACAGCTGGCTCCCCAGTGCCACATTGCATATTCCAGCACTGCCAGCTTGGAGCTGAATGCCCAGTTTCCTCCTAAAATCCACAGGGAAAGCAAGCGCCTACAGAGGGGACACAAACATGAGGCAAATAAGGTGAACAGCAGGAAAGGCTGAGGAAAAAGACAAAGTCTGTTTGCCAAACTTGAGCTGTTAGTGGGAGCCCTCCACTATCCCAGAGTTAAGTGCCTAACTAAACTTGAGGTGGCACTCCCTCTTGATGTTCTCCATTGAAAAGCTTAAAAATCTGCTCCTAGACCCATGGTCAAGTTTGTAGTTTTTCTTTTCCTCAGATGCATGGTATGGGAGCTTGGTATATGCATTGGATTGATGATGTGAGTGGCTGGCAGAATGTCCCAAAATTAATGCCCGAGTCCTAATTTCTCTGGAGGTAACTCTCGCAATGCGAAGCCTGCATGTGGGTCTCGGACACAAAAGGTGGCATTTATATGGTTACCTCCCTTTCTAAACCTATCCCAGCTTTTACATTTCCTGAAAATACCTTTAAGAGAATTTCTTTAAACTTCAGTTTGACTAGTTTACTAATTCCTTCCATTCAGGTAGCTAACTGCCTATGAGAGCTCGTGTCTTTGCTTCTGTGAGAAAACAGTTGTGTTTCTTTCTTTAGTAAACCAGTCTTTTCTAATTTAGCCTCCCAGTTTATACTTGGAGATTGCATTTGTATTTCAGACCATGATGTTCTGGAAACAGCTGAAAGTTCATGCCTGTTGAAAAACTTTCCTGTAGTCTGAATATCCTTCATCTGTTGAGGATCACCTCTTCTGGGCTTTTGGACTTTTGTGGAATGCTAATTGAGAATAAAAATTGGGTACTATCTGATCAGGAGAAACGCATGTTCTTTAATCTTGAGCCTGGTTTGCAAAATCATTCCAAGGATGATTGAATTAAGTGGTGTCCTGTAATTTTGTCTTGTTGTTCCATTACTTTTGTCTTCTCGGCTGTGGCTTGAACAGATGCTCTAAAATAATTACATTATATGCCTCCTATGAGGTAACAATGCTTGCAGCAAGGACTAGAAAGAGAAGTAATTGTTCTTGTTACCTGCAGACAGGGCACGTGCTATGAAACAATGTGTTTATGAATGGATTTTACTTGGAAAAAAGTCGTGTATTGCAGCGCTGAATGATCTCTGGTCAGTAGTTAAACTGCACCTCATTAACTGGCTCTTCCTCCAGTTAGTAGCTGCCAAGCTTCCAGGCTGCAAGGGCTTTTCCCAGGAGACCTCAAGAACAAATCCACCTATACTGATCCTAACTATGCTGATCCCTCTGCACTGACTGAGACTGTGGAACAGAAGAAGTCAGGTTGAAGGGACCTCAGGGGTCACCTCCAGGCCTGACCTGCACACACAAACAGAAAAGTACCCGCATTTTATGGCTGGCAGAGGAAAAAAGAGGCTGGGAAAAGAGTGTGTGACCATGTTTACTCTGTGGGGAAAGAAGCAGAAAACTTAGGTGAGCATGGATATGCTGTTTTCCCAGTCATAATAACATGAAAGAAGACAGAGTTCATCTCTGCTTCTTTTGCAGGAAGTGTTTTACCTCAGTCGTCCTATCAAGTATCTTGACACCCAGTGCACAAATTCGTTAAATGTGGACTATCCCAGACAGGTTCACTCATGTTGTTTACAACAGCAACATAAGCAGCAACAAAACTCAGGAGGGAGTGATAAGGAATTCTGCATTTTTTTTCAGCCCAGATCTGTGTCAAAATATCTTGAAAGCAGCTACCTTTAAAGCAGCTTTAAAAAAGGAAAGTGCCTGTATGGTAACAGACTTCATAGCTATAATTAACAGCTCTCAATAAAGATGGATGATGCAGTGAGAAGTGTTGGAGGCTGGCAGTACTACAGAAGTGGAAAAAACCTTTTTGTCCAGCTGCCTAGTGGTTATGGACCATGTCCAGATTTCCCAGGATTGTTTGTGTTTGTATGAAAAGGCAGCCTCATATAAATGCACAAGTACCTAGCTGAAGATCCTGTCCAGTCCGGCTCTGCAGGAGCTGGCCACCCTTGCTTGTTAGTCAGAGCTGTGGCTGGTAGGTGAAAAGGGAGAAGTAGCCAAAGGTGAAGGTTGGCAGCAGCACAGGTATATGAGCAGGGCGTCATAAATTGAAAAACCCCGTCAAGCAGCTACATAACGTTGTCTGTGAACATCCATAAGGTTTTCTGGAGGGAAGCAATGGTAAGATATGAGCTGATGGGCAGACAGGTGCATGTATGTACTCGCACATGTACAACCATTTCTGTGTTTTCCAATGCTAAAACACCTTTCCAAAAGGTAGCTTTCTGCCAGAGAATCCGATCCAAAATGAAGAAGACAAAAGAAAAATGTGGTTTTTTAACCTTGTTCACCTGCTTCGGGCGGCAGTTAGCAAAGACCACTTCTCTTCAGCCTAGTTGTAGAAAACAAACAACCCTCCTGTTGGTCTGTTTGTCAGTCCTTGAGGTCAGGGCTAAAACTCAGTGAGTTTAAAGGAAAGAGCCTCATTTACTTTATGGCCATATGGTCATTGCCATATCATTTGGGCCCCGTGTCTTCAGCAAGCCTACACTAACCAAGTCCACTGTGGCCGCCTCATGTGTTCCCTGTTCCTCGTATCTCCAACTGAGCGCTTCCCCACGTGGAACTGGTGTTTGTTGCTTGTGGTTTGTTAATTTATAAATCGTGTTGCTTCTCTTTGGGGCTGGGGGGCTGTTTACTCATTTATTGAAGCTGCTTATTTCACGAGCACTTAGAGACTGGTGCAACATTTCCTTCGTATCTTTGAAAACCTTCCACTGACTCAGTGGAACAGTCAGGCTCCCACAGCGGGAATGGGCCTCTGTAAGCCTCATGTGAAGGATGGCATCCCCCATTTCTTTCAGCAGATGCACACGTTAAACCCCAGGGATCTCAAGTCATCATGAATGTCCCTTCAGTGACACAGTGGCATTAACGTTCACATAGCATGTTGCTAACACAGGGCGTCCTTGGATGGTATGAGCCCAGGTCCGTACACTACAGGAGGGCTCTGTTCCTCTATGTCAGCTGGCATTTGTGCTTGCATTGCATCTAAAAAATGTTTTGCTTCATCAAAATACTGGTGTTTTTTAGAACTTATTTCTCTTAGCTGTATCCATTGCAGAGGCCAGCCAGGCCCACTGAAAATTGCATCTTGCCTTTTCTGCACTGAAACTACAGCTTTCTTCACTAGTCTGGCTTATGCTTTCAGCTGGAGTACATATAGATTTCCAAGTACAGAAAGATAATTCTTTAGCTATGAAAAGCTCTCCTATTAAATAGCACACTAGAAAATAGGAAGAATTGCACCTCTACTTCAGTACCTCTTACTAGCACCTAGAATAAAAATGAAGCTGCAGCTGTATAATGCTACCTGATATTTTCACCCTCTAGCAAATGGTGCTGTTGTTAGACCATCTCACCATGATATCCTGAACATCAGGTCATAGAAACACGGAGTAATTCTGGCTGCTGGGCACCTGGGGAGAGATGTCTCTAGTCCGGCCTGCTCGGTGCAGAGCCACATCATATCTACTTTTTTATTTTGTTAATGGCTAGTGATCTGCAGGCACAGAATGAGACATAACTATTACTATTGAAATTTATGTGTACTTTGTTGCATCTCTTAATGTGCTGTCTCTAGATAACCCAAAATTACACATACCAGAATGCGTTGGCATGAATGATACCCATTCTGCTGCTGTTTGCCCCTTTTTGCCAGAGCCACCTTAAATACTTGTCTGTCCTCGGGTGTCAACATGTTGATTCAAACTCTGAGGATCTGATTTATTTTTTATTGACCTTGACGTTTTAAAAAAAATTGTGTTAACCCACTATAAAGTGTTTCTGCTTAGCTTATTTTAAATAATCAAACAAATTTTCACCTAGTATTTTCAGTATTTCATGAAGTTCTCTATATTAAATGTGATGGGTCCAGTCAGTACTTGACCTTAGCTGATACAGCTCCACTCCCATAACAGCATGCTGATTTCTATCAGAGAAGGGTCTGGCTTGGTGAATGTTAAAAATACCAAGTTAATAACTATGTAGATGTGTTTTGTTTTGTCTTTCCTTCTTTCAGTGGAAAACTCAGGCTTTGACCAAGCTGAAATTCACCCTGTTCTCCCACACTTTTTTTACAAAGCGTCTTTTGATTATGAAGAACTGAAGTAGAAAAACTTAATGTTGAAAAATAGTATCCCAGAGAGGATCCAGTGACATACAGCCAAATGATCAGCTGCCTTCCATTAATGTACCTGCAGACCTGCACTTGCTCATGAAATTTTTAGTAATTAAGGCCAACCCTCTGAAAGTCTTACAGCATTTAACAAAGAGCTCTATCGATTTCATAGATTTTTCAAACAACTTAAAAAAACATGCTCTTCTTTAGTTCCAGGTAATTCCTATAATGCCGTTACTTGCTTCCTTACCAAGTTCCATGCGGCTTTTTTTGTGGAGTTGTACTCTTCATCGTGTGAAGGGGATAACTGTAGCGGGATGCGATAAAGGTCAGCTGAATCATGTGTGGCTTGGAGAAGGTGAGGAAAGAGCTAAGTGGCATCAAACAGAGTGAGCAGGGTGTTTGAAAACAGTGTGCGACTGAGCTGTCAGGAGTCTGAAAAAAAAGGGGAGCCCAAAAGAGTGGTTAGTGCATGCTTGGGAATCAGAGCCGGTGGGGCAAATATGGCCTGATGTGGGAGCAGATTGAGTTCTTCTAAAACGTAACACGTTTAGAACATAAAGTTCTTTTAGCTTTTCTACAAGCTAAGCTAAATCAGTAAATCCTACGTGATTTTAATGGACAGCATGCTTAGCATAGCATTGAGTCCTGTGGCTGGCTGCAGGTTCTTAGCATGGGATGTTCCAGAGCTCAGCAGCCACAGAGCCATCCAAGTTACAGGGGTCCAGGCAAGTCACTCGGGAGTATCTAGGGAAGATTTGAGCATAACAGCAACAGCTATTTCATGTGTTAACCGATTTATTTCTTAACGTTAATGAATGTAAAAATACAATTTACTAAACTGCTAAAGATATTTTCTTGGGATCTTTTCAAAAGTGAGCATCAGATTGGCTTTATTTTTAGGTAAACAGGAGTCATCATGAGGACATTCCTCTTTAAAATCTTACCAGTTATGTGTATAGTTAATTGTGGACCTTACTTTTGGCTGGCAAGTTGCAAAATGTTGTCTGCTGCTTTATATTTCTTAAACTCTGTTTTGTTTTAAGGATTAAAAAAAAAAAAAAACCAAAAAACAAACAGCTGGCTTCCCGGATATGTTTGCTGCAAGAAACCAGAGACAACTAGTTTCAAGAAACTGGAGACAAGTGTGTTTCCTTCATAGCAATTTTGCTAAAAACAAACTGTCCTCTTCGTCACTGTGGCTTCAGACACTTTCCACTATTACGCTGTTGGTATCTGGAGTCTCATTACCCAAAAAGCCTTTGTCTAGCACAGAACAGTAAATAACCATGGATTTTAGGCACATGTAGAAACATCTTATTCGTGAGATTTGAAAGAGAGATGAGAAATAATATCCTGGAATCAATGTAATGCCGTGATCCGATCATGCAATGGCAAATCATCCTTCCTCAAGTAACTTGGCTACTGAAGGCTACAGGTGGGTTTGCCTTCAGCGGGCGTTTGGCGTTGGCATGCCTTTGGGCCAACAGCCGTGACCATGTGGCTCCTCCGCATGAAGCTGTGCTGATGGCACCTACTAGATGTTGTGCAGCTGACAGGAAAAAGATGCAATAGTTCATTAGTTTTGTCATTCTGTTGAATTCAGACGTTTTCAAAAGGAATGGCAATGAAAGCTTTGTAGTACTGAAGGTGCATAATAATTGCATCAAAATTGCCCATCTGCAGCTAAAGTGAGATAATTGCCTAGGCGTATTCGCGTTTGCAGAAGAGATTTTGAATAATAAATGTTTATAAAGCCCTTCTGTCATCATGTTATCCAGTCCTCACCCCGCGAGCCAAACTCTCAGTTCATTTACGCTCTTTTCGAACCAAAAATACCTCGTGTCGGCGCAGCTCTGGAGTTAGTAACGATGAGAATCTGATGTAGTGTAAGTCACCTGAAACTGGCTCCAGGCTCCCCAGCAACATTTATGAACCAAATTGAAAGAGAGTAATCGGCAAACCCCACCAATTCCTTGCTAGTGTTATTTTCTGTATCTTTAATAATTAATTTAATGGAGTTTAGGGGTGCCGGTGCTGATTTTCAGTGATGCTGAACGGCGCTCCTTCCTGAGAGGCAGGGTTTGTCATGGGGTCAGATCCACAAAAGGGCTGAGACACGTGCCCTGTCCAGCAGACAGACAGGCATAAACATCGACATGTGATTTCCAGCAGACACTTCCCCTCCTCAGGAACCTCTCTTCTCTCTCAGAGGTGAAGCCTGAGCGGATCCATCCTCACAAACACAGACACACTGAGGATATTGCAGGACTGGCAGCAGCAGGTGAGATGGAAGCCCATCTTAATTAGGTTTATCATGGTTGATCTCATGTGCTCCTGCAGATAAGCTCATTAGCATAGACTCAGCTCACTTAAGACTTTGAAAACAGCCCCCCCATGCTTGACAAAATGCACACAGCTGAAAGACCTGTCCTGGTGTAAGTTCATGCTAACCTGGTCAGTCCCTCATCCACAGGGATGCAGTTTGTAACCGCTCCCATGTTCTGGTGCGCTCCCTTTTCCCGGCAATTAAAGACGCAAACAGCACTGACCAGACAAGATTTCTTGATGCAACTTTGTTATGCTTCTCTGAGAATGAATTAATTGGTTTTTCCATTAGACTTGATACAAATCATGCTGCTGTCCCTGTCATCCTCAGTATGCCTGACTGATTCCTAGTAGCCGCCTTACAGTCTTCACGATGCATCTCATGCCTCTCCCATGCTCTCGTGCAGCGACTGGAGCTGCTCGTTGTCGCCTGGCATGACTAAATGAACAAGCGTGGATGATTTACATTGGGATGGAGAATGTTTCCAGCTAGATGACAGGATCACCTGCTTTCTGCCACTGTATGCCACTGGTCTTTCTGCATGAACGGAGGAGCTGCCGTTGCTGCTGTGGGATCCCCTCAGCAAAAGAGCCACCTGCCTCCCCCACAGTCAGCTCGCCCCGCAGCTCTTCAGCTCGTAAATCCTTGGCGCTGTAGTGAGATTTCAGTAGGCTGTACCTCTTGGGTAGCCCCAGCATGGGCATGGCAAAGCTGCCTAGCTCTCCAGCGCTGGGAAAGCAGCCAGCAACTCTAGGAGATAAGTAAGCTGGTGTCCTGTCGCCTAGAGCCCTGCGCATCTCGGAGGTGCTTTGCACACCGGCATCGGTGAGGTTCTTGAGATCCCTTTACTGCGCTAGCAGTGCTCTGCCGGAGGAGCGGCGCTCTCGCTGCTGGGGATCCAGAAGGCAGTAGAGTAGCAAAACAGGCATCGCCTTTGCCAGGTTTCTGAATAAATAGTTTCATGTCAGAGGCTGAAAGCACATTGTTGCTCTTGTCACTCTTCCTTGGGAAACAATCTGAAAAGAAATTCAGACGTGACACTAAAATTAGTAACAATATGAACTGCTGTTCAGGACATTTTTCTCTCTCTCAAGGGCTTAAGTTTATTGAGTAACTTCTCTGTTTCATCACAGAGCTTTTAAGTTTTGAGAAAGGGCTGAGCCCAGCCACTGAAGCTCTTTATTCTAGTTGTGTAGGTGGGGTATTGACAGAGCCAAATTTAACACAGTTTACCCAGTACACAGTTACAGTAAAACATGCCAGATTTTGCATCGTGTACATCAGGGGGGATGAGGGGTGGGGTGGATAGGGAAATTGTAGGACACTGTGACTCCGAATGACTCTGTTACTGACGCTCTGTGGGGTGTCGGGATATTTTGGGTGACAATTTTGAGGTCCTGCTGCTGGATTCTCCATTCTTACTGAGGGCTGTGGTGAAACTGTAATGACTTGGTTGGAAGGAGTGGTGAACAAGTAGTGAAAGCTGTTGGAAATGTATCCTTATGGTTGTGTACATATGTACATGTGTATATATGTACACATGTGTGTGTGTGTATATGTGCATCACTTGAATACACATGCTGAACGCCTTTACCCTGCAAGGGCAGGGATATCCCAGAGGGGTAACAGGCTGTTTTACTTTTGATAGCCTTCATACAGTGTCCTGCAGATCAGGAGCTCTGCTCTAACTGTTGAAAAAGAAAGGAAAAGGAAGCCACAGATTTTGTGCTCTCTAGCTCCAGAGTAAATGTGGCGTCATGCCCTCGACTGAGGTGGAAAAATCCCCTTGCACAACCTGCATCTTTCCCTGTAGGTCTCAGTGGGAAAGCACAGCGCCCTGGATCACCCCCAGCTTGTTCGCTGAGGGAGCAAACTGCCTTCTCGCAGCAGGAAGGGACACCTGCCTTCTCGCAGCAGGAAGGCTGCTTATTCTCAAGCATCTGTCTGTGAGCACTGCTCCGAAAAATCCCTTCCCCCCTGGTGAACAGAGCTGGAGCCCTGGGAGGGGGGCTGCGACACCCCCAGCACACGGTGGTGACTGCAGCACAGGTCGCCCCGGCTGGCTTGTCATCGGCCCCCCACCGCCACCCCAGGCTGAACCTCGGCTGTGCAGGGGGATCGAGGTGTGGGACGGGTGGCCTCTCACCTCCATTTACACCGCTGTCCACCCCACTCATGTTCAGTGTAAAACAATTGCCCTCGACAGCCCTCTTCATTCTCCATACACCCACAAATTAAAAAAAAAAAAAAACAACCCTTCAGCTTGTGGTAAATGCTCCTTCCTCCACAGCCATATGCACATACCGTCCTCACTTCCAAAATGCAAAACTCCCCTTGAACAAGGTTTTTCAACTCTCCTGGGCTGGAATCCCACCATGGCTGATGCCCCGTGTGAGAGACACCGTGCTTAACTTTCCTACCTCAATTTTAAAATCCAAATTTGATCACCCATAATTCCTTTTGAAATCAGTAGGTGGTGACAGTCTTCAGCCCACTGGAAAAGTCAGTGCATTAGGTACATGAATATGAATTTATGTTATTAATTTGATATGATCCTCCTAAGATTTCAGTGTGAAGGTGGAGAAATCCAGTAATTCCTTTCAGCTTGCTCATTTGTGCTGTCTACAGATTTTATTTGTCAAATTCTTCTTATATTCTCTTCATGAGAAATTTAATGAATCTCATCAACACCAAATCATTTGTCTCTGTTGGTTTACTTTCTAGGATGATTTATGTATACATTAAATGTGATTGCGAGCCATTTCCTAACCTCAATTTTCAAAGATCTCTGGGGATGCTATAAGTTTTAATAACAGCCTCACATAAAACACGGTGACTCCATTCTGGCAGGGAACATGAGTAAACATGGATATGGGGAGGTAGTACAATAATAGTTAATTTGTTATTTCACAAATTACGCTCTATAGTTAAGGAAAACTCTCTTATAAGAATGCATTGACCATGTATGCTAAACTTGGTACATTTGTCCTTGTTGTTCTATGTGCCTGAATAGAAAAGGTTACATTTATTTTTATTGAATGAGCATAACCATAAAACAAAATTCACATCAAAACCAAAGAGCAAGAATTATTAGGTAGATTTTTTTCCCCTCTGTATCTTCAAGGTGTTATTCCATGTTTTCCTGTTGGGCAGCTGACATAGTTTGCTCCCTTCTCCCATACAGTCTTGAGGCTCAGCCTCTCTCACATGCTGGGAATATTTTGGCTTATGGCTAAGCCCACTTTCAGCTCCTGAGGTGCAGTGAGCTAATTAATGCATCCATCATCTTACACATTCTTCAGATGCTGTGAGCAATAAGAACACTTAACCTTAATCATCATCTTTATCTTACTCTTTCTCCCATGCTCAGCACTGGCTTAACTAAAGTCCATACAAATTTTCCTTGTTGAATTTTTCATTCATGTATTTTTGTTCTCGATTTATTGACTTCTAATTCCCTTCCTCTCCTAACGTGCATGCTAGATTAAATCTCCATTATCTAAGCCTGTGTCTCCTTTGCCTAGCTCACACAGCCATGTAAGTATCATTATTCCTTAATAATTGTATGAAATGAGCATCCAGCAAATCCTGGTCCGCGCCAGCAGCTTGCACTAGGTGCTTTTCCAACAGGGAAACAAACACAGCGCCTGTGCCACAGAGCCTGCAGTCAAGGCTGAGGCACATATCTGCTGAAATCTGCTGGTTTTCATTTAACTGGTGATGAGTGCTGACTTTTGCAGCTGCTGTTCAGGGCCCTGTGCAGAAGGGCTGTGGTCCTACAGCACCTGCCGAGGGAAAGTCGGGCAGAAGCATGAGGACATCAGGGGGGGATGCTTTTCTCTCCCCTTCATGGACCTCACCGTGAACCTAAGGAACACAGCGTCCAATGCAGTAGGACAACCTGGCAGATGAACAGGAAGGGAAATAATTACCAATATCCTTAGAGATGTGGATAAGCCCAGGATTTTCTAAAGGCCTGATTCGTCTTCTGCATAAGATCCGCTTTCTGCCAATGGATCTGCAATCTCACCCCATTCATGGCAGAGCATAACGTGTCCAGAGGCTGTTAATGACAGCGGAAGAGAAGCAGGCAAATGACAAGTCTCACCGTGAAGCTCCCCCAGAAAGCTTGCAGCACTGAGCCCAGCATGGCTGGGCTGCCTTAACCAAAAGGCACTTGTGAAATCCAAGGTTGAAAGAAATCCTAGAGTCTTAGGAAGATGAAAACCTGCTTTTCCAGATAACACCAACAAGTTATCTGGTTAAATTAATCTGTCTGAAATTAAACTGAGATCAGTGCTTACAGAATATGTAGGCTGTGATACATCCCCAGCAATAATTCTGTTAGGTTTCAACACCCCCTGCTATGCATGTGTAAGGATTTGCAGGCACACCAAAACAGGCCAACTAACTGCTCCTTTCCTCTGCTTTTAACCGCTCTCACTGTGCCTCCTCCTTGCACGCTTTCTGCTATAAACCAAACCATTTTCATTTCCCAAGCAATCCATTGTACGTGGCTGCAATTGCACTGACCATAACTGCAACCAAAGGGTATCCGATCCAAATTATGTAGCACATTCTGATATTGGCCTGTGGTGCCACAGATCTGGGAGAGGGCCAGAAAAGCCATTTTACAATTATACTCTAAGTCACGGGCCTTATAAATCTGTTATTTAAAAAAAAAAAAAAAAAAAAAAAACAGAGCAGGCATGCCCACAAGGCAGGCATTAATCATGGCGAGATAAAGTCCACTTCTCTCCTAGGTGGGAAGCTGCACTGTTTCAGCAGGAGCTCACTCCCACCCCATGGTTTTTGCCCTAACAGTGCATTTGCCCTGTAATAGCAGGGAGCAGGTTTTTTTCAGTGCTGTCTGTGCAGCTGCTCTGGAAGCAGAGTATGGTCCTGGAAGTAAGGATCACAAGGTCATTTTCCAAAATGAAGGAAGGAATAAGCATGTCACAGGAGTGGAAGGTGGAAGACAAATGAACCCAGTAATTTCATATCTGGCAAATACTTGGCTCTCCTCAAGGCAGCTTGGCTTTCAGAACCAGCAAGCAGGAGGGAGGCTCGTTGCACAGCCCTTCTTGCTGTCTCGCTCAGAAGATCACAGTCCCACACTCCCTGTAACTCCCTCTACCCATTAAATCCAGGAAGATGCTGTAAACTGCAGCTGTATGTCACAGAGCTATTTCATTTCAGCCAAAAGTGAGTGCTGTAAAAATGGATGTGCTGCACGCTTTGCTGATGCAGATTAAAAGGAGCTTGATCCCTACAGTCAAAAACAGTCAAAGAAAAGAAATTACTTTTGTGACTCCAAATCAGGTTATAGCAGGCAAGGGTCTTTCCTGATATTCTTATGTTTTATTTTAGAAATCCTCTATCATAAAAGGATGTTCATCCGTGCTGCAGTCAATCACATGGTATCTGAGTATCTAAATGTAAGAAAACTCTTTAACAGGCTCTATTCCAGACACTTTATTAAAGCCATTACCAGAGGCACATCAAAATGTAATACACACAGAAGCAGATAATGGTCAGAACATTTCTAGCATGAAATGCATGATCTAGTACGATTAGGGGAAATCCAGGTTAAAAGCTGTCATTTTCATTTGGCAGTTTCAAATGTCACAGTCACATTTCTGAGACAAATCCTGATACCGTGTGCCTGACTCACCTCAAGTTTACTGTCAGCAATCAGTCTCTGCCACTTAAACATCTCACAAGTCTTCCAGGTGCTCTTGCTAGACAGTGTATCTCCACTCTGGATAATCCTGACTCTTCCTCTGTCTGCTATGCTAATTCCCAGAAAGCAGTGATACTGTTTTCTCTCCGGAGATACAGTCTTAGTGAACCCCAGAGCCATTCACGGCATCCAGTATGGGTGCCTTTTCCAGTATGGGGACCTCTTCCTTGTCACAGGAAGAGGTCCCCAGCTTGTCGGGGCTGGCTGGCAGACGAGACACATGCAGCACGCTCCTCAAGGCTGGCAAAGTCCAAGCTGAGCTGCGCAGATGATCAGGAGTTTATCAACAGTGGTTTGTATCATTCTGTCAATTACAATAGAGCTGTACTTTGGCTCTGCGCTTACACCTAAGCAGTTCAGAGATCTTTAATTAATGAAATGGTAATTTATTCTCACCGCTTCTGAACGGCAGGGAATTACACTTGTCTTACAGGCTGAGTGAGGGTGCACTGCTAATGCATCCAAGGTGGATGAAGCGGAAGAGCAGGGAAAGACAAGAAGGTGGCAGGATGTCCCAGAGGAAGGATTTCTTCATGTGTGCCATGTTCCCAGTGCCTCCACCGCTGGCAGCTGCTGGAGACAGGACAGGGCTTGGCTGGACCCAGACTGGTAATTCCTGTGTGGGCCAGGTCCGTCCCTTCACGGACACCTCTGAGTGAATGCATGACTGACACAGGCCGGGCAGAGGGGGAGGCTTACGCTGCAGTATTATTTCAATAATCTTGGTGCTGAAGACAGGAGTACGGCATTTGGACTGGCAGATGGGTTTTCCAGTTCATTAACTCAGGAGTTATGCATCTTGTTCCAAGAAGTTCCTGTATTATTAGTGTTGCGATAAGGGCTCCGTTCTGCTTTCCAGTCTTTCACAGTAAATCAGTACCTTCAGTGATGACTGGGTTGAAAGCCCAATTTGTGAATTCACAGCCAAGATCAGGGTGGCGCATTAGATGCTAACAAGGCACCAGCTCGCTCCTCATCAGGGCAGTTTTCAAAGTGCTTGTCTGAACAGAACTGTTTTCTTTGCACACAAAGCAGAGCCAAAAGAAACCGTTTAGTAGGCAATAAAAATATAAAAGAAAAAGAACAAGTACATAAAAAATGTCACTAAGAAGGAGAGCAGTGTGTGCTCTAACAGCCTGATCCAAACCACACTGACATTCCTCCTCCCTCCCCGCCCCCCGCACCGCCCCACATGCACGGTAATGACAAGACCCTACTGCTTTGCATTTTCCTACTTCTGTGGCACCAGACTCTGACCAGAGACTTTTGATGCTCCACCATGTCTTATTGTGTAAGAGTAAAACCTTAAAAATATGAAATATTTCACATAAATAATTTAACATTTTTGAAACATGCAGTTCGGCACTCTGAAGCACAGTATCTGTGGAAGGCTTCAGATTCAAAGTGAGTTTCTTCCTGGCTTCTGAAGAACAGCTACATATCCCATCCAAACACATAAATAATAATAGCTAGTGTCTTGTTCAGAGGGGTGCTCATGGCTTACAGCAGTTTTTAGTCACGAGCACCGTTTTGTTCCACCATCTCAACTCTGAGTCTGTTTTTTAAATCTGGCAAATTTAAGTTCTTCTTCCTTCAGTTCCTGAGTATCTCTCACCACTGTTCTCATTTCTGGTCTTTCCAGGGACTTCAAATAGATCTCATTTTCTTATAACCTCTAAGCAGCATAATCACCTCAGTGCCATAATTTCTTTGTTTACTTGTAGAATGAATCAATTCTGTATGATCTCTCTCTCTCCCCTTATATTTCTTCTCTCTTCTTTTTAATATCACGCTTGCTTTACTTCATTCTGAATGAAACAAAGGAGGGCTAATAACCCCATTAGGTGTTTATGTTCTTATTTTATCTCTAATGAGGATGTTGGCTGAAAAGTCCATGAGTAGGGCATTGACAGCAGCTGGAAGAAAAGTCAGCACCAAATGTGACTGCTCTAATAGTCAACAGTGGGGGCATGAGGGTGACTCACGTATGTGCCACTCCACACTTCCAGTAGAAACTGGGGAGCCAAATAAAGCTACACCATTCTGGAATTTAGATGAGCATAAGATTTAATAGCCTTGGCAACTGACACCTTATTTAAAGACCTGATCCATCCACTACAACAATACGCATAATGGGGTCACTGCAGCTCTTTGAATCTGGGGTATTAGTTCGCTGTTTCTCCTGCTTCTGGACCCCAAGTTCACTTCAGCATCAGCAGGCAAGGCTATGCTGAAGTTTGTCATTCCCACCATAGGTGGGGGGCATCTGTTGCTGCCTAATGGACTGCCTTGTAGCTCTCCTTTCTCACTGGCCACATCCCAGAGAAGATGCATGTGGGCATGTGGCTGCTTAATGGTAGATCTCTTGAGAAAACGTTTTTACTCCTCGCAGGTATTCATCCCACAGGCAGCACTTTCTCCCATGCACACAACTTTCAGGGAGAGAAGGGGCCATAGCTCCTTTGGAAACAGAGGCTGCTGGCTTCAGCAGAGGACAGGCAAGGGTCATCGTGTTCCAGAATTCTGAAATGTCAAGGACTTTCCACCTGGAGTGTCTGGGAGGTTGCGAGGAGCTGATAGAAGGAGATGGAAATTTTCTGAGTTGCAAGAGCAGAGACAAAGCATGTTCCTAGAGCTTCTCTGGGATAACTCAGCTTCCTCCCTGGAGAAAGGACACAGCATTTGTCCTCCTTGCTTCTTTGGAGGGTATAAAGGAGGAAAGCTCATGGCCTGCAGAATGATGGACCATGAAACTGAGATTCAGCTTCTGAACCATGTAAGAGTGAGTGGCCCATCAATCCATAGGCATAAAAAGAGCTTGAGAGAACAACTATGAGGATGTAGACCCCTCAGAGTGCAAGAAGACTGAAAAAAATGTGGCTTGCATCTGTCCTCTGGACCTGCCTCTCAGACCCAGAAAGATGATGCTCTGTACTCTTTGTCTTGAGAAGAGTCTTCAGAGAAAGTTTTCCTTTTACATGGGATCCTCATGTAATACTGCCCATAATTTTACAGACTTATTTGTGACTCTGAAAAGCAGAGAGGAGAAAATTCTTTAGAGACACGGCTCCTGAACTGGCATGTGCATGATATCTCTAGCAGAGTCAAGTTTAGAGTTTCTTTTTATATTTCCTCCTGTGGGTCTTATTTATGAAGATAACTGTAAACTACTATATTGTAAGGCTACGGAGGGAAAAACTCCCCTACCTCAAGATATAGTTCTTTCTTGGTTATGAAGCTTGGGTCAGCAATGCCTTTTATGCAGTCACACTGAAGAGTTGTTAAGGAATAATACCAAGGGTCATTAATAGACTGGGAAGGCAATTATTTTCTTTTTCCAGGAGGCATTTTGAAATTTCAAAAGAAATCTTGTTCCAAATGGATGAAAGGTGAAATCCAAGGGCATCCACAAATGGGAAATGAAAATAAAACCACCTTTAAACTAAAGTATGTTCTTACCTATTCTTTTTTAATATTTTCTGCTCATCTTGAGCACTTCCATTATTTTCCACTATAGATTTAGTGAATATTCATTTTGCATTAAAAAGACAGATTTCACTTAAAATGTTCAAATGGAACAATTTCAAAACCTCTTTCAGTGTCTTTTACACGTTTTTTTAACCTGTACCCTTCTTCAGAAGCTTTTGTTTCAGCGAATGAGCATTTTGTTTCACTACATTGAATGAAAATAAAAATTTACAAATTTTGTTTGTTCAACATTTGTAGCCCATGTCCTGAAAGATCAAAACCACATGAGTTCCTACAGCTCTTCACTGGAACGATATCTAACCTAACTGTTCATGAGCACAGTCTTTTTGAGTTTCAGCTGCTATGGCTCCATTTCTGTGCTATACAATCCTTCTTTAAAAATACAGTGAGTATCAGTATTTTTGACTTTGCCTGTTTACTGTTCAAACAAGAAAGTGCTTATACAGGGAGTCAAAAATTATATATTTCTCTTGGACACTGGGTAATTGATTTCCAAGCCATTCTCAGTTATTGTATGCTACTTGAGAGACCTAAATGGTCCAGTGACACAGAGAGAAGCCATTCAATTCATGTTACATATCACTCTGGTTTTACCTTTTATACTAGGGGCTTGCACAAAATTAATGTAGCCAGCAAGAGCAACATATCGTAGAGTATGTTTTCTGAAGGACTAGCCTATTGGGAGAAAGGTCAAAACAAGTAAAGCTGTTTGGAAATACGAATCTCAGAAGTGCCGTACATCGTATTTTATAACGCCACTCTTTTGGCACCAAACTCATCAGCTGTACTCCTTCACTTCATGTGACGTAAGACTGCCGAGTTTCTCAGTCTCTCGCGCTCTGCTTTTCAAAGATCGGTATGCTCTGAAGGGTGCCGATAAATCAGGCTTTGGGATGAAGGTAGCATCTACCCCCATGGCAGTGTCTTGAGACCGCCTCACTCCACAGACCTGGGTTGTTGAGGACTCGCTCCCCTCCGTGCCGCACTGCTGTGTGCGTGCTTGGGATGACATTGCTGAAGGACAGAGAGTAAGGGAGCGTGGGGCAGAGTGCTCTGGTTCTGTGTTAAATGGACATCAGCAGTGTAATTAAAAAGGCAAACAAACTTCAAACAGAAGAGATTCACCTGTTCGTGATACAAGGTACTCTAAAAATTACCACAAATACAAGTATTTAGAAAAGATTATTTCCTTTCTATATCCCAGTTTATTTAATGCATCTAGGGGCAGTTCGCGCATCGTAAATGTCAGCTTCTCTGTTATGTCAGCAAGCTCTCAGCTTTCTTTTTTGTATAACTTTCTTTTCATTGACTAGCTGCCAAGTTGATGGTGTCTCTTTCGGTATCTCCTGGCTCATGTGCCTTCCTGTTCCCAGCTGTCCCAGCATCCTGTCACGGTGCTGAACAATTAGTACTTAGGCTGTGAGGTTGATTTATTTCCCTCATTTTCTGTATTACAGCTTGATGCTGCTCCAGAGTGAGGATTTACTGAGCCAGTAGTTTATGCACACATCCTAAGGCTGGCATCGCCAGCACGAAGGGCCATGGGCTGGCAGGGCTTTGCCGAGCTGGAACTGTATCTCCATGCAGAGCCTTTCTGACAGCCCACAAGCATGAAGGTCCAAAGTAAACGTGTGAGTGTATATATGTATGCGTATTCCATATAAATATATATATATATATTCCAACATATCTATGGGTTTCAGTAATAGCTGTCTCAGGTTGGTTGTGTAGCCAGTGTACCACTGAGACATTTCTCCTCCTTGTATTGCTCCTTGTCTTGCTCCATCCCTCTCCCAAGACACAGCAGCACTGTTCCCGCTCCTGTCAGCACTGTGCTTTTAAATCAGCAGATCTGAAACCCTTCCATTTCCAGAAGTCAGGACGTCAGCTATTATAAAAGCATTTTATTCTTACCTGCTTTTTTGTCTGCCTGTACCAACCGCTACAAGAGGCCAGCTGGCCAGCTTCTCCTGAAAGTTTCATTTCGACTGTTCCAAAAAGTAGTAAGTGGTTCAGGTCACAGCTGAAGAGCGCAAGCCGGATATAAATCACATGGGGCCACGCTGCAGGTATCCGCAAGCGATCGCTGCACAGTTTCAGACTCTGCAGGCCTTTCGCACCCGGAACATCCACTGACGTCAATGGAAATTTTGGGTGATGACGGAGAGCAGTGACGATGTTGACTCCGGCAGTGAAAGCCTTGAGAGCCTAATGTTTAGGTTTTCTCTGCCGTAGTTTGTATACGCTGTCCCTCACCACACGCCGAGCGCCGCGCAAATGCTGGCCTGCGTTTACCTCAGCACAGCCCTGGGAAATGTACCCCCTACCCGCCGGCCCGCTGCCGAGCCGGGGGGGGACAGGCTGGCGGGGGGGCTCGGCCATGCTCACACAGGGAACCTGTGATGGGGCGTCACCACGGACCTCAAATTCAGCCTCCCAGCACCCTTTCCAACGCTTTTCCTGGCAAACTTGTCATTAGCAAACACATTCATGTGACAGCCGGGACCACGCAGGACAGGAGTGATTTCGGTGCCGGCCGGTGGGACCCCCAGCTCCTCAGCGCAGCACCCCGCTGCGCTGGCTGAGGGAAGGGGCCTTGCAGCAGCTCCTCTCACGGCCGGGGTGTCCTTCCCAAAAAGTGGGGTGCGGCCACCCTGGCCGGCCCCGGAGAGGCTGCGGCACCCCAGAGCGGGGCTGCGCTGTGCCGCTCCCTGCCCAGGGGAGAGCTGGGCCCGCAGAGGCCGGAGGCGTTCATTCAGGCCGGCCGGCCGTGCCGCTGGTGCCCAGCGGCAGCAGCACAGGGCGGCTGTGGAGCTGAGCCCTGCGGGGTTTTTTAATTTTGGCCGCACATGGTAAAAGCGAGGAGCAAGAGCCCCTGGGGGAGTGGTCCCTCTGGAGACCCAGTGGGCCTCTGCTCTGACTGGTGTAGCGGGAAATCCTCAAAAATGCCTAAATTCATTAGCGCTCCATCGGTGTCCTGTTGTTGAAGACAGCAGTCATAGAATCACAGAATATAGAATGGTTTAGGTTGGAAGGGACCTTAAAGATTATCTAGTTCCAACCCCCCCCTGCCACGGGCAGGGACACCTCCTACTAGACCTGGTTGCTCAAAGCCTCATCCAACCCGGCTTTGGACACTTCCAGGGATGGGACCTCCACCACTTCCCTGGGAAACCTGTTCCAGTGCCTCACCACCTTCACAGAAAGGAATTACATCTTAATATCTATCCTAAATCTACCCTCTTCCAGTTGGAAGCCATTACCCCTTGTCCTGTCACTACCTGCCCTTGTAAAATGTCCCTCTCCAGACTTCTTGTAGGCTCCTTTCAGACACTGGAAGGCTGCTGTAAGGTCTCCTCGGAGCCTTCTCTTCTCCAGGCTGAACAACCCCAGCTCTCACAGCCTGTCTTCATAGCAGAGGTGCTCTAACCCTCTGATCATCTTTGTGGCCCTCCTCTGGACCTGCTCCAACAGATCCATGTCTTTCTTATGTTGGGGGCTCCAGAGATGAACACAGTATTCCAGGTGTGATCTCAACAAAAGCAGAGTAGAGGGGCAGTCGTGAGGTCTGTGGCGTAAACAGGAATGGTCCCGCTGGAGTCAGGCTTTAAGGGCACCATGTCACTAGCCAGTCTGCTGGGCTGGAAGTACTTGCAAGGGGCAGGAACGTGCCGGCTGCATCAGCGTGCTCCTTAAACAGCGCCTTCTCTGTCCTCATCGCTCCTTGGTGAACGCCGGAGGAGGACAAGGTGACACAGTGAGGTCTTTAGCCGGCAATAGTCATCTTCAAAATGGATGGCCAGCCACAATCACAACCCTAGTTAGATTTAAAAAATGAATGTGGTATTTGTTTTGGGCAGGAAGGCAGTTTTAAGGGTGAAGTTACAGACCCCTGGTAGGAATTGTCATTTCACTGTTGGGCTTTTTTGAACTCTTGAGTAAATACTGTCTGGCAACATGCTCCTGCTCATTTTGTCAGTTTGTTCCATAACTCCATAAGGATCATCATTTGCATTGACAGCTCGCTAACTGCTCTTCACATTCTACCTTGGCTTACCTGCACCTGGCTTTACATGGCACCGTCAGAGCTGACGGTCTTTTGTCTTTACTCCATTTGGGCATGATGTCAGGTCCTGACGTAACCTGCCTCCCTCACGCCCTGCCGTGCAAATGGACCCATTCCCTCTCGCTTGTCCTCCAGCCTCTGCTGCCACCACGGGCACATCAGTAATCCCCAGGCACCTGTGAAGCTTTCATTCCCCTCGCTGCCCCTTCCAGCTTCAGCCACTGCTGCTGCAAAGGGAAAACATCCAGTCTGAGTCCCTCCTGGTCACTGCTCTCGTGGACTCTGACCAAGATTTAAGGCCGATCCTGTGTGCTACAGCAGACCAAGTGAAGGGCTGCATCTTCTCATGGGCTCAGTTACCAGCTGCTCCATGAAGCAGCATTTGAGCGTGACTAAAAAGCTCATCTCTCTGTCCAAGTGTGATGTCTGCCTGGTCTGTGGGTGTTTGGAGCTTGCATATAGCAAGAGTATTACATTCTATTTGTATCATGTCAATTATCTAGAAGAGTATAAAGCAATGCAGGCTTTGGGTACCTCTAAGGTGTAAAGGCGGAAAATGCTGGATAATGCAGCATGTGATAACTTCAGCCGTCTGATCGCTGAGTCCATGTTGTCACATTAAAAGCTGCTTCTTCCCAGCAATACTTGCTGCATTTCCCAAAATGGCACAAGCCCTCTGGACTGATGGAAGACCCACAGATGCCAGCCTGCCCCACGCAGCAGGCTGAAGGGGGACTTCAGAGGGACCACCTTGCCACTGTGATAACTCACCTGGGAGCCAGCTCAGCAGGCTCTGGTGCTCGTGGACAGATGTGACTGTGGGAAGTCTGTTGCAATGTCTGCTCGCACTGCTACAGCCAGCGCTCCTCCTCTAAAGGAGGAGCTCTAAAGCACAGCTTTACCTTCTCCTGGGCACTTTCCCTCATGTCGAGTCAGAGATGGCTGGTGGTCCTGCTCCCACAACAAACAACCTAGATGCAAAATTCTGCAGCATGTTCAGGTGCAAAAATTAAATGAGATATTCATCCTAATGCGATCCACTTCCTCCCGCCTTTGCTGCAGTCATGTGTGTAAAACTGTAGAGTGTATGCTCGAACCACTGCTCTTCACTGGAAATGGAGGGAGGCAAATCAAACAGGTTTAGTGCCCTGGGCACAGTAAATTGTGGGATGGAGGACCATCCCACCGGGGAACCTGCAGGCTTTTCCCTGTGCTTCTGCAGTCTGAGACTCCCACCCCGGGGGAATTTTGCTAAGGCAGTTTACAGTGTATGAATCTTCCCTGCGGTTTGGTCTTGTTCTTTTAAACTTTTTTTTTGTAATGTTAGTTTAAACAGTCTCTCATTAAGGCTTCTGAGCATGTGCTAAGCTTGTCTTAGAAATGTGTATTCAGGTGGTTTGTAAGATTTGTATTATTTGCTTCTTTTGGAGCCATTCTGGTGTATTATGTAAATCCATAGCTAAGCATTTCCTGGGACCATTTACTGTGCAAATGCCTAGTTTGGCACGTGTACCGTGCTGAGCAAAACCAATTGCTTCTGTTTCTAGTTCAGAGAAGAGAGATCGGCCTGGAGATTTTTAATTTCATTTAAGAGAAGATAATTTCTTATTTCATTGCCTATCAGAACGAGTTTTCTGCAAATGAACTGGAAACTCCCAGAATAGATAGAAATTTAAAGGCAGACCGTCAGCCCCAAATCATGTGTAGAAACAAGTAATGTTCAACAGCAGACAGAGATATTTAAAAGTGGCGCTGTACACTGCATTGACTTCTGTGGTTATTTCTTACGTTTGATAAAAGGCTTACAGAAAAATATGTGTGGGCCGATGGGCGTTAACAAGCCATAGGACTATTTTAGATAATGTCTATTTCTAAGAAACTGCTTAACAGCTTGGACATTATTTTTCAGCTCATGTAGTCAGGTTTGGTGACAAGCCCTAGATCTACCTGGTGGTTTAAGGTTCAGTTCAGGCCTTTTTCTCTGTACTGGCTCTGCACGAATTCACCTCCAGAGCTGAGGAAAGTAGGTGGGGGGTTCCTGACACCAGGAAATTCTCCAGTTCTCCATCCTTTCTTAGTTTCAAGGTTTGGCATTCCCTGGCCAGGTCATTGCATCTCTCCCCTGCAAGCTCAGGAAGGGCTGTGGGTTGCGATTTGCCTCCATTCCCTCCTGCAGGAAGGAGCTCTGCAACGAGCTCTTGGGGGCCACAGGAGGTGGGAAGGGAGTGCAGTTTGCAGGCTTGACCTCACCCCAAGCCTCCAAACTCCCTCCTCGGGGTTGCTGCCAGCCACACTTGGAAGGTCAGAAGAGGCACAGAGCTCCTTGCAGGCGCCATCGGCTGCAGCTCACAGGTCTCAGTAGGGGTGGAATGAGCTGTTCGGGGTCATGGCACAACCTGCCACTTCGTGGTCCCTCTGAAGGAAGCCCCCACTTACTTGGAGCTGGAAGTGGGCAGCATGGCCCCATCTCCCACCTCTGGAGCTGGAAATAAGTGAAGCTGGAACTAAATTATTTGAATTGTGGTGGAGCATCATGTGCCACTGAACTGTGCTAGAGGAAGGGAATGTAAAAGCCATTTCCACTTACAGGGGAAACTTGCAACTAGCAGTGTTGCCCCCTCACAGGTCATCCCATGCCAGTGACTGTGGGGCCATATTCAGCCTTAAACCTCCCACGCAAGCAACACCCACACCCCACAGCAGGTCCCTCTGCTGCATTCCCACAGCTGGGCTTGGGGCTGGACCGTAGCCCTGCAACCCACTCTGCTTTTCGTCTGGGGACCCCCATCCAACATGGGCCCCAGGCACATGGAGGGACAGCATGGGAGGAGGGATCCCTGCTGGGGCACGACAGGGAAGGGTAAAATCCTTACTGGGGTGGCCATGAGCAGATGCACTTGGTGTGGACCTTGGCTGGGAGCAGCACGCTGGCATGACAGAGCACAGCACGGTCCGTGAGTGACCTGCTGCTTGAATTTCCTGCTGTGTAAAATTTGTAGACATGCTCTCAAATTGACCTGACCTTGAAGACAGGTGCAATCGATTAAAGAACCCTTTCCCTGTGAAATCAGCTGCAAAAATGGTGCTTTTATGACAGCCTGTCCTTTCTAAGGATAGGATGCTCCAAACTTGTGATTTTCTGACAATAGCCAAGCATTTCTTCAGCTCTTTTCAGGCATAGATCTAGTAAAGGAAAAATGCCTGGTCATGATGAATCACTCCCTAAACAGCTTAGTGGTGCCCCATCACCAGCCATTACCATGGGTGGTATTAGTTAAACAGCCATTTGAAACATGACGGGCATTTTCCATGAAAAAAAGGGACACCCCTTGCCTCCGAGTCTGGACTGGGGCTGATGTTACCTGCAGGTCTGCAGTGTCTCGTTAGGCAGGGTATAACGAGAGACCGACGAGTCAGACTGTGTAGGCCCAGGTCAGTCCGCAGCACGGGGTGCCTCTGAGAAGTGATATGGCTGGTACCCTGGCCCCATCCTCGGCTTAATGGCCATGCTGTGGTGTCCCTCCGCAGGCAGTGCAGGCAGTAGGACAGGCAAGGGGCACCGGCACACCCAGGGCAGGTCTTGGATCTCTGCTCTGTGGAAGCTGAGGAGGAGCTTCTGCCCTCCTAGTACTGGGAAGCAGCTCTCCTGAGCTGCTCCGGTGCACGGGAGGAAAACCGGAGTCAGGGGTATACGGCTTTTGTTGTAGGAGCCTCATACCAGCAGGGCAATAAAAGCCATGGCAGGAATCCTGGGCACCTCTCTGCAAAGTGCTGAGGCTAGCGGATTTATTCACAGTGTTTTATGATCCGGGGCACACCACAGGAGCCTCCGTGCAACTGTGCTGCTGGCATGTGAACCTGCGGTGACTCAGGAAAAAGGCGCTCGGGGGCTGTCTTGATAAGTAACAGGAGTTGGCTATAAAATAAACATGCGGGAAAAGCAAATCCCCAGCTCTCCAAGGGTGCAGCCTGCAGGCAGACCTCATCCTGCCTCTTTCAAGGAGGACTTTTTCTCTCCCTGCAAGGAGGACTTTTTCTCTCCATCCGCTAGCTTGCACATCTGTAAAATGGGTTTCATGAGCCCACCCTTCGCTTGGAAAGGTTTGAAATCCACCCGAGAGGCTGATGTTGTCATCATTGCCCTTCAGGTCAGCACTGGCTCAAGGGGGATGGAAGCAAAGCTGGAGGTATGATCCTGTCTTCTGGGAAACACATCATGTACGTTCTTGGAGAGCATTTTTGAGGAATATTTTGATTTTACTTGTGTCTCTTATTTGCACGGCAGTCTTCCACCTGCCTCCACTTGTGAGCGTAATGCATGAGGGATGCTACGGCCCTAACAGGAGGAATTGTGAAAAAACATCCCATATATATATATTTTTTTACTGGGAGAAATTAGCTTTAGGTTCCTTCCCTCCTTTTAACAGCCAGGGCACTCATCTGTCTTCTTTCCTTTTACTTACTGCAACTGGCTTGCAAGTACCCCCAGAAGACACGGCGTGACATTTTAGTCCATTTTGTACGTTGAACAGAAAATTTATGACTGTTAACAGCTCGTCTGCAGATTATTTATCCATGCAGGCTTAATCAGTGCAGGGATTAGCAAAACATGTTTTGCTTGACAATCTCTAATCAAGAGGCCGGATTCATTGGCGCAGTGGTGGCTTTGCTGTGCTCCAGGGAGGCGATGCTCACTCTGTTGAAAATCAGGAGCAATTTAGCCAAATTCAATTTGCAGGTACAGACCTCACAAGGTCGAGTAAGAAGCGCAGTCAACAAACAAAAAATATCACCCGCTAGGAGCAACAGCAGATCCAAATCTGCTTTGGAGGTGAAGGCTTAGTATGAACACTGCGACAATGAGAAAAATGTTAACAAAAGTTAACAGTCTGGAAAGGAGAAATAACCAGCTTGTGCAAAGTATTCCCTTAGGATGTGTATTCCTCACAGATATTTTCTATTTTGCTGCATCTTTCCCAAAGATGTAGTGGCAGTTTCGGTGGCTTATTAATATTTCTGGCATTGGTTTGTTCTGCAGTGAATATCGAGACACCAAACTCCTGGCCTGGGGGAACACATGGTGTGTGCTTTTTCTAGTTCTTGTCTACCTTTCCTCTTCATAGGTGGGGTTTTTCTGCAAAGTGGGAGCAAAAAGCATTCCATTTGCACAAGGTTCAAAGCAGTGAAAAAACATCCTGACTACCTAGTAATGGTTAAAGAAAAAACAGGCAGTGAAAGGTGAATAGTGTTAAACATATAATTGTGAGCTCAGTGGGGAAAAAATGGAGCTTTACTGTCATCTTTTATTTGCAAGTTTTATTTGACTGCACTACTTGCTTTCAATATGATTAACTCTTACTTAGCACGCAGTTTTGGCACTAACTGCTTCTGATTTACTTCACTGGGGATGCTTGGTTCCAGCGATGGAGGTATTTTGCTAGTCGTCTTGTGCTGGAGACATGCCTAATGGGGCAAAGCTAATTTGCCATTTGCTGGGTTAATGAAGATGCACGCTGAAAAGATTATGAGGAAAAAACAAGAACTAGTACATGAAAGATTAAGAAACCAGCAAACAATTTAGAGTAAAAATACAAACAGTGACCTCTGTATGCCTTAAGCTTTCCTGTAGTATCTTTCACCCCAGCGTGGTTCCTGTAGCACCGTAGCAGCCATTCTCAAGTGACGTTACACATTTCCGCCAGGCCATGCTTTGTCAGGACACTCTGTGATAAGCAGCGGGGGACCAGGATCCCCATTTGGGAGAGGGGGCTGCTGTAGATCCAGTCCGGCCAGTGCCAGTCAGGACTTGCTAATCCCTGCTCAGGGGCTGTTGCTGTGGGGCTCTTGTGCCACGACGGCAGCAAGGTGGGTTTAGCCGTGCCGTGTGGTGCCCACTGCTTTGTTTTATACCTACAAGCAGGTTTCCATCTGTCCCCACCGCTGTCTTTCCCTGCAGAGGATGACCTGAAAGGCAGGCAGCTGCTTCTTATCCGGGCTGGGCTTTTTGTGGGCTTTATGCCAACCATCCCAGTTTGCATCCTGAGGAAGAGAGCAACCAGGCTGAACGTGTGCTTCTCCTTTTCACCTGCGCCATGCTGTCACCCGGACGCAGAGCCGAGATGCCTGCTGCAGCAGCCCCCTCCTCAGCACCCCGCCACCAGCACGGCCACTGACTAACATCTCTCTGGAAACGCTTCCCAAGGGCCACATATAACCAGGCTGCAGTTCTCTCAGTTCACATGTAGACCTCCTCCCAGCGGTGTAATCCTGCCTTTCATTTCAGTCATGAGCCTTCCGATTGTCTGTGAACATGGATATGACACTTCTGAGTGGAGGCAAGCTTTTCTTTATTGCTGCTACGGCAATTAAGCCAGTATGTTTCCCCTCCAGTATCCTTCCTTTGACATTTCCATTCCAGTCCCACACAGGCCTTTGCTGTTGCTGTGGCTAATACCTTGCGTTTATTTTTTAAACCCACTGCTCTGATTGCAATGGAGCTATAGCTCATGACAGCAGAATCAAGGAAAACAATGCAGGAAGCTACTTTATCTCAAAAATGCGGCATTATGCCCTGCAACGCCAAAGCTCCTTGCTGTCTGCTGCTGCTTTATCTGGAAGCAGCCCAGCAGTTGTAGGAATTTACTCCTTATGCAGAGGATTACACAGCTGAGGAGAGATCATCTCAGCAGGGTGGCTCTGCAGGATGTCTGCAGGGTGGCTTCCTTGCCCAGGAGGAGCCATGCTCAGCGTGACCCAGCAATGCACAGGGCCAGGGCACACCTGAGCCATCAGCGTTTCCCTATGGTTTCTCTGGCCATTGTCCACATCAAAAGTCCCATTGCTCTACAGGCAAAGCAGGGTGAGCCCAGCAATCAAAACTGTGTCAGCAAGCAAGCAGGAAGGCAGCTTTCACGTTGAGGCGGTAGGTGAGACCAGCAGGCACAGGATTTCTGGTAATGTGGGCAGGAGTAGGTTTGGTCAGTGTTTGATGACAGTTTCTCTTTTAATGCAGGGGGTGGGATGAGCCCATGTCTGCGCTGCTTGCCCTGGGGTCCCTTTTAGAGCTGAAGGAGAGAAACAGAAGAAGCATCTTCCCTGGGCTCAGTGCTTCCTGAGGGGAGCAGCAAAGGCAGCACAGGGACGTGCATCTCTGGTGACACAGCCTGGGGTCCCGGCTCAAACATAAAAGGTTGCTTGTACATGCCTAAAGGTCAGTGGGCAGGACCTCCCCACTGCTCTGTGTCCCTGGGACTCAGCACTCTGCTGGGTTATTAGAGCCACACTCACGTACATTCATCTCATAGGGAACTGCCAGAACATCTTCAGGGCCTCCTTCAGCTGGATGTCTATTTAAGACAGCCCAGGGGCTCTCGCTCTTGTATGTCTATGGCCCAGGAGATCTTTGAAAGCTGCCCAAGTGAGTCTAAGGGACGATGGGGAACAGTGCATATGCCGCGTGAGCGGGGAGAGGGAGCCTGCAGGGGACCATGACCAACAGGGGCTGGATGGGAGTGCACACGAGCCCCACTTGGCTCCGCTTGCTGGAAAACTTGCTCTGAGGGCAAGCGCCAGGAGCACAGGGGAGTGCCTGTTTGCAGGCTCCTTGCTTGTTTTCTTTGCGAAGCACACCTCTGGCACCTCTGCCCGCATTAGCAAACAGCAGGGATTCAGTCCCAGGGACAAACCCAATAAAGAGGAAAGTCTGCAGCCTCCAGGCATCTGGTAACCCTCCCTCTTCACCCCGGATGAGCTAGAGCTAGCTGTGCAGCAGGACCAGCTCACCAATGCCTGAGTAAACTGAGGTAGAAATCGTATTTTATCCCAGAAGCAAGAGAACTTGGCTGCTGGCCCTGGCAGTCAAAGCTGGAGGGGGCTGGTGATGTCCCTGCCAGAGAGCTGTGCTTCCGCAGCAGCTCTTTCACCGCCACTGCACGCTCGTCCCAGGAGGAGGTACCCAGTGCTAGCTCCCTACCAAGCCGGAGGCAGCCAGCTTGCTCTGGTGCTAGCAGAGGACTCCTTCCGTGTCCTGCCCTGGGCAGGTATACCTGCAAGGATCTGTCCCGTAAAACTTCAAAGAACCAACCCCAGCTCCCTGTCAGTCCCGTGGCTTTGGGAGACGGGATCAGACCTTACACGAGCGTCCACAGTGCTAAATTGGGTTCAAAAGGGTGCTGGATGGTTTCAGACTGCCCTCTGTAAAGGGTGCATTTTGGCTGTCTTAAAAAGTAACATGTTTGTTAGCAAATGAGATAAGATTGTTAAGATATTCATAGGCAGGCTCTCCTGGCAGAGTTACACATGCCTGAAGCACCACAGGACACAAGCTGTGTTTTTGCCAAAGAGTATCCATAAAACATCAGGATACTCATTGAGTACAATGTACCCTTGTGGGCAAAACTGAAATTACTGGACAGCAGGAGCAACCATGTCCAAAATGCTCTGTCAAAATATTTAAAGTGGAAGGTTGTTTCTTCTGGGGTGATTTTGTCCCCCAACGGTTTTGGGATTACAGTGTAGGTTATATCACAGTCCTGTCTTGCTTCCCGTAACTATTTAACTACTGTTACTCACTGACAATTCTCTTCAAACACTTCCCAGTGTGGCTTCACAGGCTGCATTATGGCACCAAGGAAAAATCAGTTTCCCTGATAAGCAGTAACTGGCTGGGGAGACAATTAGTTGTGAGGGGATTATTGTACAGTATATAGTCATCCTGGTGCACAAAGCATACCACATTTCCCGTAATGCTCCTCAGGCTTCACTGAAGATGCCAGGTCCAAGAAAGCCATCTAACCCACCTACTGCTCCCCACAAATAGCCCGCAGCTTAGCGTTGCACCCATTTTGGACAACAGCGCTTGCTGTGCGTGTGGGAGAAGCTCCCTTACAGCCCAGGCTGGATGGGGAAACCTCTGCTATAAAGAGCCAGTCTACAAGAAGTAATTCAGACTCTGTGAAACCAGCCAAAAGAGCTAAATGGAGCCTTTATTGTATAGGCCAGCGAGACTCCCAAAGGGGGAAACGCAGCTCACGGTCCTGATCTGTGCCAGGGCAATGCTGCCCTTTGGGGCATCGTGGCACTACCCTGGGTGCTTCAGGGTCGGGGCGAATGCCAGGCTGTGCTACTCTACGTATCTAGTGGTATCTGCTAAACAAGAATCAGGCCTGCGGTACAGTAAAAGCAGATGTTTCTACTATGTATGAAATAGAGGTGCCCAATTCTATGTGTGGGGAACAGATTTTTGGCAGGAGGAACTTTTTTCCTCCAGAATGAGTCCCAACATAAATTCCATTTTAGTCCTTTCATTTGACTACGGCCTTCCTGTCCCTATCATACTAATCTTATTTAACATCATTCAATTTAAACTGTGCGTGTGTTTTTTTGTCCTCAGAGCATTAGACTGGCTGCCTGTGACACCCTGGCAGTCAAACCCGCTCCGGTGTCTTGGGAAGCAGGTTTAAGCCTCCCATGAAGTTTGGGACTGGGTTTTTCAGTGTCTCCCTGCATCCCCATGCACTCCCTGTGGCAAGTGGCTGGTACAGACTGATCTTCGCAGGGCTGAAGGCCAGACTTGAAGTGGATCTAGTGTCTGTGGAAGGGGAGAATGGATCCAGCCTGCATCCTGAGCGCAGGCAGCGTCTGTCGGTGCTCTGTGCATCCCTGAACAGCCCTGCACGGTGCCGGCAGGTGGGAAGCCTGGCTGTGGTTTCTGGTGCAGAGGGGTGGCTCTTTTACTGTTACAGAGAGGCAGTTAACAGGTTTGGCAGGGAATAGGCTGCTGCCAGCAGGTGATTTCATAGAGGACAAGGGACACTGATGTGCTGGCTGTGATGCTGAGTGACACGATGCGGAACCAGTGGCTCACGTGAAGAGGTCCGTGTACAGCAGTCAAAGCCCAGGGTCATCACATCCAGAGATGGGCAAGTTCCGCACGAGAGATGGGCGAGTTCTGCGCAGCCGTGACTCGGTACGAGAGACTGGCAGGCGACAAAACCCAACAAACACAAAATATGTGTTTCCTCTGCCCTGTAGCCTTGTACCTGCTGCAGTGGCGGGGGATGTAGGCAGACGTAGACTTAGTGATGAAGGAAATTTGAAGAGGTTCAGAGCGTGGATGGGTTTCTTTAGGTAATCATCTGATATAGCTCCATCTTCTGAGAAAGTGGATCAAAATCACATTTTCATCAGACTCCAGATAATGAAACTTACATGCCCAGTCTCACAAAAAAAACCGGCTTGAGATTCAAGTCAGCAGTGAAAACCTATTTGGCATTCATTGTCAGAGGAAAATTTAATTTTGCTCAAATTTTGTCAAAGAACCTCATTCAAGTGCTTCAGGACCTCGGGGGTTTTGCAGGTTTGAAGGCAAGCAAAGCCAGCCTGGGCCGTGGCACCGCCGCTGAGTGCCACCTGCCCACTTCAGCACGCTGCAGGCTGCACCCTGCGCCTGGCAGCGGCTGCATTGCCCCCTTGCGTTGTTGCATTCCCTGCAGGCAGCGCAGCCGGCAGCTCCCAGCGCTGCCGCCTGGCAGAAGTGGGTTGCAGACAGGCTTCCCCTGGCAGCGCCTCCAGAGGGGTGACCCCCGCAGCTCTGTCCTGGCTCCCACCCGCTGCCTCCCCAGAGCCCTGCCAGCAGGGCCAGGCTGCACCCGTCACCTCCTGTCCCCTTTTGCCCTCTGGTGCCATCGGGACACAAATAAAGTGCTGGTGTTTCCTCTTCCTGCACCAGGGCTCCCACTTGGGAATTTGGGGCATCCCCGGCCCTTGCCATACACCTCCACTCCTGACTCCATGCTGCTGCTTCAACTGACCCAGCGTGTCCCCAGGTGCCACCCTGCCATGTCCCGGTGCATGCCCTCGCCTCAGCCGGAGTGGGAAGCTGCCAGACGCCTCCTCCTGCTCCTGCCCCTGCTGCTGCCGGAGGGCTTGAGCCAGGTCCCACCCCTCGGGTGGCAAAACCCAAAATTGGGCTCCTGTGAGGCTCCTTCCAAGCGCTGCACAGCAGCTCGCCCGTGGGCACTAGGGTGCTGGGGCTGCAGCAGGAGCGGGGAGCAAGGGGCTCTGCTGCCAGCCCGGGCCCCGCAGCATCCCGCTGACCACAGGGGTGAAAGGAGGAGGATGACCCCACGCTGTTCCAAGATGTCTGCTGTGAAGGTGCTCATGGCAAGGGTGAAATTTCGCCTCCTGGCTTCACCTCTCCCCTCGCTCTTTCATTGCTGTCCCTCCCGTGTTTGTAGGCCCCGCGTGTTCGTACGGCTGCAGCAACGTGCTGAAACTTGTTTTCCTTCTCCTCTTTATAAGGTGTGTCCCCCTCTTTCCCCAAAGGAAAAGAAGAGGAGCAAGAAAGAAAATACCCATATATTTGCTGCAGACTCTGACTGGCTTGTGTAATAATGCTGCCTTTCTCTCCTTGTTTTAGGGAGTGCTGCCGTTTTTTTGGAGACAATGGCTTGACTTTGAAGGTATTTTTTACCAAGGCAGCACCCTTTGGTGTTCTTTGGACACTCACAAACTACCTTTACTTACATGCAATAAAGAAAATAAACACTACGGATGTCTCCGTGTTGTTCTGCTGCAACAAAGCTTTTGTGTTCTTGCTTTCATGGATCGTTCTGAGGGACAGGTTCATGGGAGTGAGGGTAAGTGACTCCTTATGTCTGTCTCCTTTCTTCCCCTTCACCCTTCTGTCTTTCCTTCTCCCCTTCCCTCCCGCCAGCCGAGTTGAGCAGCACCCCACGCAGACAGCTGAGTGGGCACAGAAATCCTTGCGGAGCCGGGACATATCCTTCCCTGCACCCTGCCCAGATGCCCGTGAGTTCCCAGAGCCCCCAGTCTCCCCCAGCCTGCTGCCTTTGCGCATTTTCCTTCAGAAAAGCTGTAACCTGCTCCAGAAAAGCTGTAACTTGCTCCAGAGCGTGGCACGAAGGATAGCTGCTATCTCTGTGTTGCCGTGGCCATGCATCAGCCTTTGCCTGCCGCTTCCGAGTGACGATTCCCAGGCTGTGGCACCAGACCTAGCTGTTTCTAACCGCACGTTGCTGCAAGCCCTGGCTGCACGCAAGGCGTTTCTGGTCCCAACCTGTGAATTTCACGGGGCCCTGGCCTTTCTTACGCGCAGCAGCAGCAGGCGTGCAGGGCGGCAGGGTTATCCTTTGCCCCCACGCCAGTCAGCAGCAGCTGCAGAGAGGACACCTGGGCTGCCCCTGCCCACCCGTGGCCAAAGCGTGTCCGTGTGTCGCCGGTGGAGGATCGGCGCAACGCGGGCGCGTGGGGACTTGCGTCTGGCCAGCAGCTATGGGCATGGAGCCAGGCAGCATGGCAAGCAGGCCTGCTCCCCCAGGGCTGCTCTCCTGGTGGCATCCCAAATGTTTGCTTACACCCTTAGTCCTACACCCCACATGAACACCACCTGCTCCACAGCGGCGACAGAGCCGCGTGCGAGGAGGGAGGGAATGTGGGGATCGGAAACCCCTGCGGCTCCCTGCTGACCTTGCTGCCATTTTGGTGGCCCTCAGCACGCCATGTCCTCTGGCAGCAGAGCTGGGCAGGTGGGTAACCCACCACCCTGGGGCCAAGGGGATCCTGCCAGGGTCAGAAGTGACTGCAGGGAAAAAGTGCCAGCAGGTCCCTTCTGCTTTGCTGTACTAGCAGGCACTTATTAAATGGCAATAATGCCAATAATACCTGTTTTCCACCCACCATTTGGAGGAGCTCTCTGTTCACCCACCTGGGCCATGCTTTCAGTGCTCAGAAGAGGTTGTTAGCCCTCACTGCATGGAGCAACTGAGAGTTAACTTCTCAGGAAGTGTTCCTCCCCGGCAGGAGGGCTTGGCCAGCCTTGCAGTGGTGGCAGCCAAGAGGCTGCTCAGGGAATCGTTGCAAAATGTACCTGCCAAAAACCCAGCCTGGCCAGCTGGTGTCTGCATTTGCCCGCCCATCTGCCCAGGTAGCCATAACCTGAAAAGAAATTAACTGGAGTTTTTGAGTACAGAAGTCAGGGTATCCTGAAATGATCCTGGAGGCAGGGAGGTGTCACTGTTGTCATAGCTGGACGTGCTGGCCATTTTGATAAAGGTGAAAAAAACCCACCATGTTTTTGTGCTCTTCAGCCATCTGGTGGCACCGTCAGCTGTAGTGCTGGTGGGATACCAGGAGAGGAGGTGTGCAGAGGGCTGGCCGCTGGTCTCCTGCATGTGCAGCTTGCTCCTTGGTATGCACATGCATCTCTCACCGCTGGATACAGCTGTGGTCTGAGGGGAAAGAAGCCGACCTGAGTGTAGGGATACCCACACTGGCACGCACACACAGGAGTAGAGATGCTTCTCATGCTCTCCTGAGTGTACGGCCTTGTGTGAAGAGCCAGGGTGGTCAGATGCTCTCCAGTAGCTTCCTGTCCAGGCTAGGTGCCATGGCAGGTGACACGTGCTTGGGGACAAATCCTGCTCTGGATTCCCCCCTTCCCAAAGGACAGAAGGAGTGGAGCGAGCAGGAAAGCAGACCTGAATGGTGGTCTCAGCCATGTCCAGCTTTGTTTCCTATCAGCACTGCCCTGAGAAAGGCTGACTCGCTCGAAACCCAGCAGCCACAAAGCAGAGACCCAGAGCAGGGGCAGGGTGATGGAGGCCATGTGATGCTCCTGCCACGTGTCCCAGCCCCTCACAGTGGCACCTGGCACTGGGAAGGGGTAGAAGATGTTGCTTCCTGAGAAGCCACCTCCATCCCAAGGAGGAACATGACCATCTCTTACCCCAGTGACAGGCCACCAAGGGGCCTGGGCGCAGGGGGAAGGTTCTTGCAGGAGGACTGGGCTATTTGCAGACATGGATCCAGACTGGTGACAAAATGTGAGGAGATGCTTGTCCCTAGAGACTGGCAGGGCATGGGGCAGCACAGCAGTCTTGCTGCCCAGCTTCATTTGCCACCGTGGGAGCACTGGGGACACTTGTATCTGCAGAGGGATGTGTGGTGTGGAGTCTCCTCGTGAGATGCATTTTCTTCCCCCTTATCTCCCTTTTCTGTACAGCCCATGTGAAAAACAGCAGGCATCGGGGGTGGCGCTGCCTGGTGTTCTGAGGGATAGCTTCGGGAAGAACCCCAACACAAAGCCTTCTTCCTGGGACAGGCAACCATGAGGAGGGACAGCTGCTGGGGGTTCTCCGGGAGCAACCTAGGGACTGCGAGCCAGCACACAGCGCGGCCCCAAAGCTTGCGGTCCCTCGGGGCCACGCTGTGTCAGAGCTGCTGACCCTTTTAGAAGCACCCTTTGAGAGGGTATTTGGCAGACGAGGCTGCAGGGGAGATGGTGCCTTGCCCTGCGGGGGGCGGGAGCCCTCCCACGCTCCCGCTCCTTCCCGCCGGCAGCGCAGCAGGATGGATAGTGCTGCAGAAAAGCTCTGACCGCACATTTGGGTGTCCCTGTTCACACCTGCTGCAGGAGGGGCTAGGTGAGAAAGGCAGCATCTCAGTTGGGTTTAAGCACGTACAAGTATCCTACTTGGCCTTCAGAAGTGCAACTGGTAACTCAACAAGCACTTAAATCACCATTTGGCTGGAATTTAAATGTAAGAGCAAGCTACAAAATCCCATCGTCTCCGCTCAGGCACTTGTAAGTGCCTACACCTTCTGTAATGAAGTTGCATCTCTCCCCTTTCCCTTCACTGTGCCCAGAGCAGTGGTCCAACTGGGCTGCAAACTGGTGTGTTGCTTTCAGAGAAGACACACGTGGTGAAGCTGTGAGTGCCTGAAGCGTCGCCTCTGCCAGCCCTGCGGTGCTGAGGCGTTCGCAAGTGCGTGCAGGCTGGTAGCTGTGGCGTGGTGCCCTGCGAGCAGCCTGTCATTGCCGCTAACGACGCGCTTGATGGATAGGATGAGAGGATTCCAGAGAAAGTGTATGTGACACGCCTGGCATGTCGACAAGGCTGAGAGGTGAGACCGAGACAGATTCATCTGCCACGCGTGACATGCTCGGTCGGAGAGGCAAGGACCTCTGCTCCAGCAAAACTGTAATGCAGGCTGCATTTATTTGCTTTCCTCTTTGACTTTGGTGCTTCCCTCCGTGCTACAGTAAATAAAACAGCTCAGGATCCCACAGGGCCATCGCTTGCAAATACCTCCTGTGTGTGTAACATACAGACAAGCACACCTGCCAGTGGGACTTGGCAATAGCTGTACTATCAAATCCCAGATCACAGTCTTCCTTTCCAACCGGGCAGAGACCCAGCCTCCCGGGAGGTGCTCTGAAGTCAGCCAGCCCCTGACATTAAAAGCAAAATTGGATCCTTTTCATTCTGCAGTTCACTAATGCGCCCTCTGAGTTTCCACCGCAGCCAAGTTGCAGTGGCCAGCAGGGGCTCAGGCAGGCTCCCTTCGCCGATGCGCATGGAGGTGCCAGCTGGTTGCCACATCCTGGCACGTGGCTGTGGTCTTCCCCCAGTCTCAAGCTGGACAAGCCCCACGCATCTTGGATGGGAGATGGCCACGCCTGGAGCAGATGCTACTGGAAGCACTATATTTGCCACTCTTTGTCACCTGGGCTGCAGCACAGGGGATGTGGAAGGGCTGGAGTCGCCATCTTTCAGATGAGCCCAAGCCATGTTTCTTGCAGCTCTACAAAGAGCTGTAGTGAGTCAAAGCAAAGGTGCGTCTGCCCCAGAAGCGTGGCTCCAGCAGCTGCCTGTAGTAGACACCTAGAAAAATCTGTCTAAACAGGAAAAGCCTATAATGATATTTCCTCATGAGACTTTCCAGCCTCCAGCAATTTGAGGCTCAAGGACTTCCTGAGATGGAAGTGATGTTCCTATAGTTAATAGTCCTTGATGGATTTTTTTCTTCCATGAGTTTATCCTTGTAGACTTTTCGCATCCACAGTGTGCAACAGCAAAGCTTTCCTTGACGGAATTATATGTTGGGTGAAGACAAATCTCTTTTTTGTTGTTCTGCACCTGCCCCATTGAGTGCTAGTCTCATTCAATGACCTGTTTTCTTGTGCCTTTGAAGCCACACAGAGCATCTGGACTTCTGTTTGGCAAGCACCAGCCCGCTGACATGAGAGAACTGCTGAGGGCTGCTGAGCTCCTTCAGTCCTGCCTGTCTGGAACAGCCCCACATTGCTATAGAGCCGTGCGTTGGGTTTTTTTCTCTCCTTGCCTTAAAAAGAAGCCTGTCCAGGGCCCAGTTACACCACCACCAAGCTTCACTTTAGAAGAGGTGCCCCACAGCTGTGCATGGAGACATCCGATGCCCATGGGGCTGCAAGCCAAGATGCTGTATCTGAGCCTCTCCAAATTCCTGCAGCGTGTGCTCGTGCAGCATCCTGAGCAGCAGTACAGCACTTCCTAGACTCGAGCCCCTTCTTGTTGAGATTTTATTAGCAGCTGTATTTTCCAGGCAGTGTCGGCTTCTGCTGATTTGGGCTTTTTTCTGCCCTTACACCACCCTGCTGTTCTACGGCAACACCTTTGGAGAAAGCGATCCCCTTCTGTTTGCAAACATGGGGCATGTTTCTCTTAGGGGGAATTGGAGGTGTTGGTGTCAGTGCGCTGGAGGGATCCGCTGGGCATTTTTCTGTGGAGCTTTATAGGTACCCCCTGGCAGCAGCCCCAGCTTAACCCGGGGAAGAGGCGGCTGGTGCTGCCAGGATGGGGATGTGCAGCTGGTAAAGGGGTGCCCCCCCCCCCGCAGCTGGCTCATCAGGTGGCCGCAGAGCTTGGCATGCAGGCGTTGCCCCTGCGTCTTCGCAGCAGCCCCAGGATCTCCGGTGGTGAACGGGGAAGGTGAGAGGAGGCCATGGCTCTCGGATGTGCAGACAGCCGCAGCCTGTGGATGGGGCTTAAGATCCCACTCTGGCACCGAGAGAGGGGACATTTGGCTGGCAGTGACCCAGCTATGGGTGAAAATAAACTCAGTTATCCCAATCACCTTGGAAGCATCACCATGACTGTACAGCCAAAAGGGATGTGGTCCAAGCAAGGCGTCCCTCGCACTATTGCTGAACCAGGAAGCAGGGATCATATGGAAAGCCCTTTTCGCCCCAGAATTACCACCTGGGCAGGCTTGAGGCATCTGGTAGGATGGTCCCAGAGAAGCCAGGGGGCTCTTGTTGACCCGGCTAAATCAAGGGCAGCCTGTCCCCCGAGTTCGTGAACGCTACCTCCCTTTGGACGAGCCCCCTCAGGCGTTGCTGTGGGCCTGGCTGGATGACTAAACCTCCCTCCGCTCTCTGAAATGACAGATCTGATCAGGAAAGTAGCTGCATGCGTTTAATTCCCCTCTTTACTTCAGAAACCTTTTTCCTCCAAAACCTCCTCGGGACTCAAAGCCTTTCCTGCAGGCAGCGGGGAGTTACTGCTTGTGCGCTGCTGTCACGCACAGGCTGCGGGGACTCGCTGATGGGGAGGCTGAGTGACAGAGATGAAATCCCCCCTGCAGCCCAGTCCGAGACTCTGGGCGCTGCGGTCTGGCTTCCCGTGCCCCCCCGGGGCAGCTGCTCCCTCGCAGCTCTGCCTGCAGCTTGTCTGCATCCAGGGAAGCCACGAGGGGAAGCAGCATTGGCTCCCCAGGTACCGGCTTGGGCTTGCTCCTCCTTTTCTGCATAAGCAGGTGATGCAGAAGTTCTGCCCTCTCACTTAAAGCTGCTCTCGTGTTTTTCCCGTGTTGGGGGCTGTGCAGTAACGCTTGCTTTCTTTCTTTGTCTCCAACCAGATTGTGGCTGCTATATTTGCTATTGCAGGGATAGTTATGATGACGTACGCTGATGGGTTTCACAGCCACTCCGTTATTGGGATAGCCCTGGTGGTGGGCTCTGCCTCAATGTCTGCTCTCTACAAGGTAAGCACACCTGGGTCTTCCCCCCCAGAAACAGGCCTGTCACCCCTGTCACTCACAATAAATGCTCCTGTCTTACTTGCAAACCTTCATGCAGTTCAGTGCCGCGTGCCTGCCTGTCTTGGAGGGGCGCTGCCATAAACACGCCGACTCTGCAACGCTGCATTCAGGTATGCGCTTGCTTTGGTGCCTGACCTCACTTAGGATAAAAACTCCTACTTCCTGGGAAGAGTCTTCTCCAGTGCCCACAGGGGGACTTACAGACGTGCCACTGCCTTGATAAATGGGGCTGCTTTTCCATAGGCGCTGGATTTAATTACTCGATCTGGAAGTGTCCTGCAGAGATTTAGCTGCTTTTTTGAGTCACTGTGTTACCTCCCCTTGGCAGTCCTCCTTCCGTGGCGTACGCTGGGCTTACAGTATTGCCTATCCTGGAAATAATCACGTGCTTAAATTCTGGAGCACGTGCCTATGAATCAAGGTCTCATCCTGACCAGCCGGGCATGCTGCGCCGTGCGTAAGATGGCGTGCAGCCTCCTCTGCTGGGCAGAGAGCCCTTTCTCTCAGCTTGAGACATGGATGTGCGTTTGCCTCTGTGCTGCTCACGGTGCTCAGCGTCGCAGTCCACAGAGCAATAAGCACCTGTAGGGTGCAGTTCACCCACCCTGGCTCAGGCGTGGAGACTGAGGTGAGGTGTAGATGTCTCCATCTGGTCTAATGAATTGCACCTTAGCAGGCCTCCAACACCAACTGGCCAGGCAAGCCCTGCAGCCTTCACACAAGCAACCCAGGGAGACTCGCCAAACTGAGAAGCATCTGTCTGTGTCCCTCGGTGCTACGCTGCAATGCTTTCTGCTCGTTTTTTCAGACCAGCCTATGGCTTGCATAAGGGAGGTCGTGAAGTTTCATGCAGCACTTTCCTTTGAAAGAGCATTTCCCTGCCAGAGCAGAGACGTGGCCCTCCAGACCCAAGGAAACGCCACGGCTCTGGAGTCACCTGCAGGTGGGGGGGGGGGTTATTCAAGGCTAAAGCCTACCTCTGCCCCCTCTCCCATGGCACTGCTGCTTCTTGGGGGGGACGGGGGTCTCAGTGATGCTCCACTGGTTGCAGGCAAAGCCCATGCGCACGGGGAGGCGATGGTGGCAGCGCCGGCAGGGTGTTACTCTGCCTTGCGCCCTGCACGCATGTACAGATGGAACCGTGCAGCTTGTTCTGCAGTGAATAGCACTGTGCCGCCGCTGCTGCTGCTTGCCGATGTCTGGCTCAGCTTCCATGAGCTGTGCATGCCGGAGGGGCAGGCAGATCTGCAGGCAGATGAGCTGCACCATATGCAGCAGAGCTGCTTCGACCTGCCCTCCTCCCCCAGACAGGGACGCTGCCGTCTGCCTGTGCCGGCTGCCCGCCCTGCCAGGGGCAGCACGCCGTCCTCAGGTGGCACAGGAGGAGCAAGAGGCTTTTGGGATGCTTTGCTCCGTTATGCAAAGCCAGCTGCACCGGGCAGCGATGGCTGCGAGGAGGTGGCCCCGGGAGCACGTCAGCCCTGCAGACTTGCCTGCAGGGCTCTAGTTAGGCAGAGGGAATACACGACTGATGCTGGTGAGGGGGCCTGCCATCCCAGCACAAACCAGTAAATCCGAGTCCATCAGCTTTCCTGGTTTGCAGCCTGTGGCAGAAGAAAGCTGTACCCAGAGCCCCGGAGATCCACTGGGTCCTCTGCAGTTCTGTCGTGGAAAACTGATGCAGAGCCCAGACCAGACCCATGGTAGTCTGTCCCACCAACCTGAGGGCTCCCCGGATAGGCCACTCACATGCCTCTTTCCTTCTCTCTGTATCCCTCCTCCCACTGACAAACCAGAGCTTTTAAACCCCTCTCTGTGGTCTCATTAGAGGGGGTGGACAAGGAGGGAGGACAGCCAGGCAGCACGGACCGTGCTTGCTGACCACCGCAGCGCTCCTCAGGTGGCACCTCAAGGCCTGTCTCACGCAGGGAGATCACCTGCATTGTTTCCTATCCTCCTCCCTCCCCTGCTCCACCAAGTCTTCTGTTTTTAAAGACAAATTTTCCAGAGCTTTTCCGGAAGGGAGCATGCAGAAAAAAAAAGACCAGCAGGTCTAGGCTAGGGTGAGCGCCCATCCCTTTTGGGAGGTGCATGGCCAAAGGTGCCGAGTCCCCTTCCCGCAGGGGGTCATTTGGCAGCTGCCCCTGGCTGCACTCTGGGGGTTGCCAGGAGGGAGAAGGCTGGGACACACAAGCTGCTCCCCACAGCTTGACGAGCAGCCGTGTGTGAGTGTCCAGCCGGCATCATGGCGCAGGTGCTGGCTGACGTCGCTCCGCACCCAGCCCCTCACCCCTGAGCAGTGGCTGGCGGGCCAGGATGCCGGGAGCCATGGGACACCAGCATCCAGAGGAGCCGTGCAAAAGAGTTTTAAACCCATGTGTTTTCATCCTGTAGGTTTTATTCAAACTTCTTTTGGGCAGTGCTAAATTTGGAGAAGCTGCCTTATTTCTGTCCGTGTTGGCTGTCTTCAACGTCCTCTTCGTTACCTGTATTCCCGTCATCCTTTACTTTACCAAAGTGGAGTACTGGAGCTCTTTCGACATCGTTCCTTGGGGAAACCTCTGTGGATTTTCGATTCTCTTATTGAGTGAGTAGACAGGGGGCTCTCGCGCTGCTCGGGGTGGAGGAGGGTGCCAGAAACTGGCTGCTGGTGGAAGCTGCAGACCTCTGCCGTACTGGAGCTGTTTTCCCTTCTCATCCTAACTATTAGCGTGAGAAGTCCAAGTCCTCTTTCTGACATCTTTGCACTCCGTTTTCCTGCGTGTTTGATGCAGTCTGGTATGTATCCAAAAGGCTCTAAATGCCACTTTAAAAACTGCAGCTAACGTGTGCCTGTTACTAAAATGGCAGCAGATTTTTTAACATTCTGTACAGATTGGGGCGGAATTTATGCACCAGAGTGGAGAGCGGCATCAGTAAAACTGTGATTTAGCAGGGGTGGCAATCATGAAATCATGCCGAGGGTCCGTTCCTCGGTGGCAATGTAGACCCTACTTCTGCTGTTATTAGCAAGGCAAAATATCATATCCCTCTTTAGAAGGTGCTGTGGGACTAAGCTGTAAAGCTTGTCCTAACACCTGCTGGTGAGCTCTGCCTCACAGAGACGAGCGACACCTGCCCGGGCTGTGACGGGAGCAGCCCTGCCGGCAGGACATTACCTTCGGGCTCATTAGCATCCCCCTAACAAGCAGGGTAGGCCGGGCCAGCCAGGGCCAGCCTCCGGCGCCTCTGCTGACTTCAGTAATAGCCGATTGCTATTCCTAAAGAGCAGGAAACTTTCGAAAATGCAGCGTTGTGTAGCCCTGTTGGGAATTTGGGAGGTGGCACTCCTCCCTTCTGCTGCCACTGCTGTGCCACCAAGGGAACCCAGCTTGGGAGAGATGCCAAACCCAAGCTTTAATGATTGACAGTCATCAGAAATGTGATGCCGCTCCTTGTTAAACTACCTGTGCTGACTGCCCTGCCACAGTTGCTCCCTAAAATGGGTGACAGCGTCACATCTCCTAAAACTTTCATTTCTGCTGAAAATAGCCCTTCTCCAGCCCCATTTTGAGCCCCAGCTCCTTTTACCCCGAGCAGGCACAATGCTCCACTCTAGAAGTACCTCCAGTTTACTTATCAGTGGACTCAACGGAAGTTTTCCATAAGGAAGTAGTGCAGAACTTGGCAAGCGATGGCTGGGGTGTGCAGTGTGTAGGTACTGCTAGAAAACAGTCAGAGCCCCAGCTGCTGACAAGTTCACTATTGGCAAGGCTCTCCTGACTTTGGCAAGGCTAATCACCTTAAAACAAGGGTGAATTTGGTCCAAAGCAATTATTAATTTGCCCTAAGACACTCCGTGAACAGTGCATGGTATTACAATGGAGTGATTATAATCATTCAGTTGTAATGATATTATAACTATATTATAATTTTATTGTATGAAATTATATTTAGCAAGTTCCTGTCTGGAAGAGGGTTAGATTTACAGCATTTTCCACCTGCAGCTGGAGGCAGCTTTTCTACGAAAATAGTACCCAGTCAGAAGCAACTGCTTGGCTAAAATCTCCCAGATGAAAAGGGTTTTAGCCTTTAAGCAGGGACGAGTGGATCGCTATAGAGAGTGGCAGTAACTGCACATGACATCGAGAGACAGGTCGTACCCACCTGATCCTGCCACTGGACTCCAGAAGGATATAGAATTTCCTGGGAACAGCAATGTCTCAGGCAGACAGACGTGTCAGACAGACGTCTGTCCACAGGTATCTTCCAGGAGTAACAACAGGAGTTGATATGCTTTCTATATGAGCAACGTACAGAGGGAGTAATAAAGCATAAATGTTTCAAGTGATATTCCCTCTGCCTCGTTTCACTGTAGTAAAAGGTGGGTTTTTTTCTTTCCTTCTTCAGCATTCAATATTCTACTAAATTTTGGGATTGCTATTACCTACCCCACCTTGATTTCTCTTGGAATTGTACTGAGTGTCCCAGTGAATGCAGGTAAGAATTTCTGCCTTGCATCTTAATGAATACATTGAATCTGTGGCTTTTCAAATACACAACAGGGATAAAAGCAAATAGCTTCATTAAACATGTTTTGCATCCTCTCTCAAAGACTTACAAAGATGGCACCGATTAAAAATGTATACTCTGTGTGTTAAAGATGTACTGTATAATACATCCTGAATGTTCATAATCTCTAGAGTTTCTTTTTAAGTTACTATCTGAAGAAACCAGCATACTGAAAAACAAACTAGATTTTAAGTCATCCTTCTCTGGGCTGGGATGGAGACTCATGGATGAGTAGAAGTCAGTTCTTAACGATTGCTGCAAGGCAGGCTTAACGTAAAACAAACAAATAAAAGCGCTCCCATTTTAGAGCAAATATGTATTAGTAATTCTGCTTGCCTTGGTAAGTAACATCGTGGGTGTTTTCCAAGAACACTGGACAGTCGTGGGGACGGCCTGGGGCCTTGTCACTTTTCTGAACTGCAGTGAAGGCCGAGAGACCGTGGACCCCAAGAGGGCTGGGCAGGGGAGTGCAGGGGCAAACTTGTCCCGAAGCGGAGCCACCTCTCCCCAACCAGGCTCCGAAAACCCAGTGCGCTGAACTGGGGCAGGCGGCGGCTCCCAGCTCTTTGCTGCCTACGCGCACGCACAGCTGGGCACCGCTGGCTGCCCCGCCAGACTTTGGTGCGGAACGGTGGGATCCCCACCAGAGCGTGCCCACGGCTCGGGGCGTGCAGGGCTGCTTCGTTCTCAGCGGGGCAGGCAGGGTGAGAAGAAGAACTAGCCTGCAGGAGCTGCTGTGCCGGGGAAGGGGAATGCCCCTTTCTCCGTGTACCTGGATCTCAGCAGGGGTTCCTGTGCTGTCGGCGAGCCAGGGAGACGCCGCTGCTGCTGCAGACAACTGCGGCTCCAGGCATTGTCCCCTTCTGCGCCCTGAGCCCTCCTCTGAAGGGGGCCGTATCCTACGCTGCGCTAAACCAGCAGGAAGGGTAGTCTCCCTGCCACCATCTCCTCCATGGTCATGTTCTCCTGCCCCAGCCAGCCTTCAGAGCGGGGGAGGGCGGGCAGGGGGAAAGGGATACTGCCCTAATGCTTTGTCCCGCGTAATAACGCCCCTTCAATGTCCCTCACAGTTGTTGATCACTACACCAGTGAAATTGTGTTCAACAGCGTCCGAGTAATTGCCATCATCATTATTGGCCTGGGCTTCCTCCTGCTGCTCTTGCCAGAGGAGTGGGACGTCTGGGTAATAAAGCTCCTCACACGTCTCAAAGTCCGAAAGAAGGAAGAAATCCCCGAAGGGAACGGAGACATTGCTTCAGGACTGCCTAACAAAAGCCGGAGAACTCGCCCCTCCATGTCATCCTTTGCTCATTAAATGCTCTTTTTACCAAAACTTTGTGGTTAACCTTATATATGATGATGCAAAGGTCTTTTCTTGGGAAGAAGCACACCTGGCCAACACGGTGTACATACCTGTACAGTTTTGATATGATCACCATCTAAGGCATCGAGTCTTGGCATGTCCAGTTTGCTTGTACTTTTTTCACATCAGACCTTTCACTTAAGTAGTACACTGAAAAAAAACCTGCAAACCAAGAACCTCTCTTCTCTTTTTAAATGAATGTAATATATAGTCAAAATATATTATTTGCATAGGTTATTTTAAAGAATGATTTTCGTGAAAAGCAGGGCAGACATTTTGAACATTAGGTACTGAATGATGCATTGCACACTGTGATTTAAAAGAAACAAATGCTATGCTACATCACATGTTTATTTTTGACCAGAGCTGTACTCTAAATGTTTTCAAGGAACCAAAAGGGAATCTTTTCGGGGACAGGAAGATGGGGGGAATAGTGGAGGGAAGGAGGTTTGGCAATCACTCTGTGTAAATGAGCGCACCTTGCGCTTGCAACCAGGAGAAAATTCAAGCACTAAAAATGCTTGCACTAAAGCACCGGAGAGAACGCAGTTTAGAGCCCAGATCTCCTTATTCTGCACATGACTGTAGTCCACGTTTAAAATCATGCAAGAGAAATCCAGTGCCTTCTACACAACTCTTGTCTTTATCCACACAGAACCAGGTCCCGCCACGAGGCCCTGGCAATGCCAGGGCTCAGGCTTGCGGCCCCGAGGGACCCCAAATTCCCACCGACATCAGGACGTGCCCCCCCCCGCCATGTGCGCCGTGGCTTCTGTGGGAAGGCGGGGCCCAGGGGATGGCAAGTTTGCAGCGTGGGGGAGACCTGGTTCTCTTCTCCCTTGCACAGGTTTTGCCCCTGTGTGGAGCTGCGCTTGGCTAACACCAGGGCGAGGAAGGGGAAGTCTTGGTCATGTGTGGGACAGTCCGACCAAAAGCGATCAAAGGGGCTGGCAAGAGCACGGTTGCTGATGGACAGTCTGAGAGCACGGACTAAGGGGGTGAATCGCCAGTTGCTTTTACTCCATAATTGTGAGTGTTAAGAGTTAAAAATGTAAGATATTTACATCAAATGTAACACTTTTTATGAAACTTGTAAGCACCAGGATGTTTACTTACGCGATTTTGGTTCGCCATTAAATTTCTATCTGTGATAGATCACACGCTATGTAAAAAAGAGGGGGGGGGGAAAGGTTATAGTTTACTATTTTTGAAGTTTACATTGTTGCATACAAAATTAAGTGTTCTTTTGAACTGCTGCCATAGCCTAAGGGTCCCTGCTGCCACTGAGACCCTCTTTGTCTCAGGCGGGGGTGGCATCCACTTTAAAACATTTTAGCAAATCAACTTCAGATTCCATTATCTGTTTGGCAAAGCTAAATAATAAAATATTTTAAACTCAACGCTATCTGTTTCCTTCTCTTGACCGCACCTTTATTCCAGTTTCACTGTGGGTAGTATTTGGCCAAAGCGATCAGAAGGGAGAGGCACAACCATCGAAGCACCCAAGGCTGCAACTGCTGCGCTGCTCACCAGCCTCTCCTCCGCAGCAAAGTCTGCTCTGGACTTCCTGGGCAAATCCGCCCAGAGGGCTGATGTTAGGCATAAGTCAGGAAACACACGTCCGGCAGAAGCAGACCAAAGGAAAAGCCAACCTTCCTTTAAACCATTGGTAAGCAGCCCTACACGCATGTGCTGACAGGTATTTAAGGGCTATGGACGGGCCACGAGTGCGTGTGTCAGTAATTAAGCCCTAGCCCGGGCTGTTTGTTGTTCCCTACATATCTCTTCCTGGACAAACAGACACTAAAGGCTTCCTGACAGAGCTTACACACAAGAGCAAAAATCTGAGGCTGTGGGAAGCTGCTCGCCACCGCTGTCCCATCCAGTGGTTGCCCACCCATCCAGGTGTTGCCCACCTGAGTTTTTAAATCTATTTCTTTGGGAAGCAGCGAAGGGTAAGGCATGGGGCAGGAGCACGGGTACAACTCTAATAACCGGTTTGAAGGGCACACACAGACTTGATCTCATAGCTCCCCGCTTAGCGTTTACTCCATCTTCAGGCATATCATTTTGTCATCCTCAAAGTACCCCACACCCCTCCCCATGCCCCATGTGAGGCAAGGCCAGAGTATTCTCTGTATATGGACACGCAGTCCTTCCATTTTCCACAGTCCCAATAAGTGGCATTTTCTGACATCTTTGCACTCCGTTTTCCTGCGTGTTTGATGCAGTCTGGTAGGTATCCAAAAGGCTCTAAATGCCACTTTAAAAACTGCAGCTAACGTGTGCCTGTTACTAAAATGGCAACAGATTTTTTAACATCCTGTACAGATTGGGGCGGAATTTATGCACCAGAGTGGAGAGCGGCATCAGTAAAACTGTGATTTAGCAGACGCAACTGTCATTGCTTCTGTTGGCTCATCCTTCCCAAGAACAGGCTAAACACACGCAAGGGCTGGAATTTCAAGCAGCAGTTTATTACAGTCTATCTCCTGAGTAGGAGCTGAGCAACCGAGATTTACCCACGTTAAGCAATTCCAAACTACACACACACAAATTAATCAGATGAAGTGACCTATATTTCTTCAGGCAACGTCATGCTTTAAAGATAAACACCTGACTTGATGGCGAGCAGCTGCTTAGCAAAACCTTCCCAACAGTGCAGCCCAGGATGTGACCAGGAGAATGTCAAGAAAGCAGCATGTCCATATTGGTATGCGGGTGCATCTATAAGTGCCAAAGCTTCATAGCTCTGAAGCTGAGGAATAAAAGGAACTGGAGTCATTGGCTCCCACCAGAAGGACAAGGCAGAAAGCAAACCCTTCTGAGAAGGCATCGGATGCAACTGGGCCATCCTTCAGGTGGGGGTAAGATTGCAGCCTCCTGATCCTCGACTGTTAAAGGACTCCCAGAAGAAATTCAGTGCCTTGGAGGTGAGGACTGAGCCGTGGCAGGCTCCCCGCCTGCCCTCACAGGCCAAAGCCCTGTGTGCAACCTCTGCAGCACCCTGTGAGTCAGACCAACTGCTGGCCTGCACGGACCCCACGCAGCTCTGCAGGTCCCTACCTGCTCTGCAGCAGAGAGAAACACAAGCCTGGAACTGGCACTTTTAGCCCACCCTTGGCCACCTCAAAACTCCTCCTGAGGCAGAACTGCAGGTCCCTGCAGCATCAGGCCTTGCTGCCTGGAGTCCTTGAAGCCAGCCTCCTGCATTGGTGGCCCTTGCAGAGCACTGCTAGCCACCACCGGGCACCCTTGCTCAAGGGCTGACCTGGATCCTCAGCCTTCTGCCCCAACTTTGCCTCACAAAGTATCTTAGCTCCTCCAGCAAAGGGGGAAACCAGTAATGATTCAGTGGGCTTGTCAAAACAGTAAGTTGAAAAAAATCTCAGGAAAGTAAATAGCATCACCAGACCCCATTGCAGCTGCCAGCTTTTGTGGCCACACAATACAGCGGTGAGGAATCCAAGGGAAGGAACAGCAGTTCTCCCCCTCCCTTGCACGTCTTTCTCCTTGGCCTGTTGTCTGTAGTGGTCTCCTGCTGCTACCTTTAGCGTAATCTTTTATTGCAGCTCTCCACAGTGGCTGCATGAGCCTTTCATCAGCACATGAGTCAGAGCTGGGCTTATTTTAAGAAGTCTCCTTCTGTCTATGATGGTTGTATTCTTATCAGTAGTCTTTGGAAAATCACTATGGAAAGCAGAAATCCAATCTCAATACTCAACAGATGAACAGAAGGCACTGAAACCAACATGTAGCTTTACCATTGTGAGGACTGAGGGTAGACTAGCAGGACCTGGAGATCACCAACTTCTGGGGGTAATAGGTCCTGTAAGCTTGGGGACAAGGCACTCATCCCCAGCTCTCCAGAGTGCTCTGTAACAAAGCCCACACGATATCGAGTTCATCTGTATCTGAAGATAGACAGTATCTTCAACCAACAGGGAAGGTAACATCACCAGGTGGACACCATTTCTGCTCCAAAACCTTTCTGCTACTGTACCTGGAAGCCTGCAAACCCACTGGAAAGTAAAGGTTTCCCTGTGCAGTGAATGCAGAAGTCTTAACTGACTTGTGTGGCTCTGGATCATATTCCCAATAAACTCACGAGTCCGCACAACAGAAACACAGGTGAAACACCCCTCCTCTTCACCGAAAAGGATGTCGTAAGTCTCCAGCACTTCAGAAGCCCTAGGAATCACATCAGTCACCTGCCTGGGCTACATGGACTCAGAAAGTAGACTGGGTCTAGGGGGCTACACAGACTCAGAAATTAGGCTGAGGCTGGGGGTTTCTTCAAGGAATGGGGAAATAATAGAAGCAGGAAGCAATGCAGCTGGTGTAAAGCAGGACAGAAGAGCTGCTGATGGGATCAGGACAGAAATGTCTTTCAGGAAACACTTTCCAGGGGAAGATGCCCACCTGCCCCTTGCTACAACTCCAGTTTGAAGAACTGGGGTCTGTGAACATGCTGTAAAGTCATAAACTACAGGGAGTTTGGCTCCGTGTCCCTGATTTGTACTTCAGAAAGGATGGAGCCCTTCAAGGCCTCCAAACCTGAGCTACTCCTTGGCAAAGGCCAAGGCTGAGAAGCTTCTTTCACAGTCCAGTCCTCGTGCAAGCTGTCCTTGCAGAAACTGCCAGCAGTAATGGAGTTTGGTGGATGATTTTAATTAGCTCATCATTATTAAAAGAGAAGCAATTAGATTTTCTTCTTTAGCTGGCATGTTCTAGGGCACTTCCGTAATAACCTGCACCTTATCTAAAAGTCCTGAACATTAAAAAGGGAAATAAGAAAAAGAGGAGTTGAAAGATCTTGTGAAAGCAAAAAGGAAGTCAAATTCCCACCTGCAGCCTAAAAACCTTCTTTTAAGATGAAACCACATTCCTAAGGACAGGACCAGTAGCCCAAACTAATGTGTCTGAAAATAATAAGCCTCATATTTCTCTCTTCTACCTGTAAGTGTGTTAGCAGGGTGTTTATATATGCACAAGATTGTTCTGAAGAAGGTGGTAATCGGTATTTCTACACGTGCAACGCAGATACACTAGGATGCAAACAACTTCTCAGCAAGAGTAAAATTTAAAAGGAGAGTTACAATTCTGGAAAAGGCTTAAATGAGAGGTTGTGAAGCTTGCATTAGTAGTGTATTTAAGAACCTGTTATATGCAATTTCTCTGCAATGATCAAGAGACACTTCTTTAATCCTACTGCTGAACCAGATGATCTCCTCAGAATACCAAAAGTGTTTTCCAGCTCTTCATCTCCAGGTTTCCCTCCAGTTCTAGATTCAGTCCACCTAACACCTCAGGACAGCCATCCGTGCATTGATTTGAAACAACAGCAATCAGCCTGCAGAGCATTTTTCACCCAAATGAAGAGAACTAAAGTACATTTGCTTTAACAGAGTTACCCACCATGAACTGAGAATCTTTCTGATGAGTGACAAGTTCATTTAGGGCCCCTTAGCATTTTAGACTTTTTCACCATGTCCATTACCTTGTGTCTATTAATGCTGACTGCCACCAGCTATTTTGCTGCCTGGCCCCACGACAGTGAGAGATCCTCTCTCAGTTGTAGTCTTTGCTCTCCTGAATCAGCAAAAAAGTATGATCAGTAAATAGGGTTTTTTGACAAATCATTTATAAGTACATACCAGAAGACTGGCCTCAGCACAGCTCCTTTGGTAGTCTCTCTCCTTCTGGTCAGCAATAATCTATTCCTGCTCTTTGCTTCCTGCCTCACTAACCAGTTATCAGTCCACAAGAAATCCCTCTGTTTTGATCCCGAGGAGCTTCATTTTTTTGTAAGAAGCCTCATTACAAACTTCAGAAATCTAAAGGTGCATTGCTTCCTATTCTCTCAAAAAAGGGGCCAAGACGAGTCTGTGGAAAGTCATCCATCCTTCAGACTCCTTTTAACATGAAAGAACAAGACTACTAAGAGACTGAGACTTCTCCTCTGTCTCTCCTTAGTGGAGGGCTGCGTTGGCTAACTTCCACAGCCAAGGCAGCCACCAGCTCCAGCACATACCCACCACTCACAACTGACCCAGACACTTAAAAGATTCTTAGAAGATTCTTAAAAGAATCCTAAAAGCTGGATTCTAGTGAGGTCCGAGCAGCAGGATTTGTAAGGTCTTACAAAATGTGAACTTCAGCTTGGATTTCCTGCCCTGCTGGCTACGAGCATACGTTATGGGCCAGTGAACATAGCTGTGCTGTCTCCCAGCGACGGGTCTCACTGTCCCTCTGGCTTCTGAAGCTGCCAAGTCTTTAACGACTGCAGCCTAGTAAGCACAGCAAGTTGTGTAATACTCTCCCTGTGATTTTTGGCATATTATACATTTTTAACGCCTTCCTGACTTGTAAACAAAACCATCCCTCTTTCATTGTGTGATTTTGGATTTGGTCAAAGGCATGTCACTTGCTAGCCTGGCTGCTAAGAAAATTGATATTTACCTTGGGAACAAATACTGTGTTTGAGAATGATGTTGCCATTGTGCACATGTAAGCAATCCCATCTGGTACAGCAGACCTATTTTTCACAGATAATGCTTATAGTGAACACCAGGTAATTGGTGCAGCTGATGGATTATTAAATACAACACCTGAGTGCAAGCATGCAGTTGGATTTTTGATACAGAATTTTAAGGATGTGTTTCAGTCTCAGAGAGAACTAGGAACCATTTCTTTGCGTTAAGTACATAACAAGCCACAGAAATTTGGAGGCATCCAAATGAAACTCAAAAGATGAGTTTTCTTCTTCCATTTACACAGCCTTGAAAAATTGCAGTCTGCTTGCGGAACAGGCAGATTCCCAGTTTCCCATCTAGCTTTCTTGCAAAAAGCTGAGCATCAACATTGCTGCAAAGGCAGTTTGTCTCATCCTTAGTAGGCTTGAAGAATTGCTAATCAGGAGCCAACAGAAGAGTAGGAATTAGTCAGACTTCCCACCTTACCATCGCCTGCTTTTCCCAAAATACTCCTTTTTCTGTTTTCTTCCTTCTTTCCTAGCAGCTGAACAAAAAAGTAATATTGGCATTAAAAAGAAGCGCCTGTAATTAATGTAAATGACTTCATCACCTTAAAAGAATCCCAAACCTCCAGTTGTTGGGTTTTTTTCTTCATCATAATCGCCACTCCTCTAGGTAGCCTCCTCATTTTCAGGCTGTGTTCCAGAGAGTACCCCGCTGATGTCCATGAGAGGTCACAAAGACAAGCAAGCCTTTTCTCAGCAGGCTTCACATCATTCCCTAATCAAATCCCCTCCAGCGCTACCCGATGAATCCACAGGCCCGACCCTCTGACACGTGCTGAGCTACCGCTGAAAGCTGTGGTAGCCTCTGCGCCTGTCTCTCCCCCAGTGTCCCAAGCCACCTGCTTAATTGTCTGTGGGGATGTCACACTGGCACTCCCTAGTGCAGGGATCCTCATCGCAACACCCAACCAAGGCAGCATTGTGAGGAAATCGAGGTAAGAGCCCCAACACACATTTAGTTGCAAAATAACATGATAATACACATTTTCTTCGGGATTCAGAAAATTTATTTGCTAAGGCCACCAAACAAACGCTAGAGTTTTCTTTCTCCTCATATACTACTCCTTCTTTATTTATTCAAAAACTTAAATTTTTGCTAACTCATCCAAAGAAGTTTAAGCACGTTATTGTCAAAAGAAAATTCATAAAAGTAAAACTCAACATGAAGTCTTTATGAAATAATAGAGGAGTGCTTTGCATAAGGCCACAGAAAGTACAGTATACATTTCTTAAAATTTTAGAATCTAATATGCCTCCTTCAGATCTTTAGTTGCAAATGTTTGGTACTAAATGCAAGGTTATGCAAAGAGAAAAAAGTTTTCTTTATATACATAGATCATCTAGTATTATCTGTGGCTACTAAATAATGAAGTCATTAGTTATTAACTAAAGAATTCATTAACTGTCTGCCAGTTCTTAAGCAATTCTCTCACAAAGCTCAGAAAAATATTGTTCAAAAAAGATCAGTGTCTTCTGAAGCCTGATTCTTCAAGAAGGGTATTTAGAAAAGCTATTTTAAAGATAAATATTACCTTTTCTGTTACAGAAGGACCTATTTGAAAGAGAACTTAAGTCTCACTGAACCCTAATAAACCACCAAAATAACCTCAGAAAGCAACATAAGGAAGACTTCAAACAATAAAGATGTATAAATGCTTCCCCTCGGGAAGAACAAAGATTGTTTCTAAGCTTACCTTTGCAGACTGCATTTTTAAGCTGATGCTACTGCCAAAAGTAACCCATGAGGGTCTTTAGCCAGTAAAAGGACAAAAGTAGAACCTGCAATTTGGTCACATAGGAGCTCAAGAGATCCATTCAGAGAGATGCTTGATGTTCAACCATTTAAGTAATCTCTGTTAAAACACTTTTAAAGAGGAGCAGAAAGAGGTCATTACTGTTTGCAGTTCATGGTGTTTCTTTCCTTAATTTATTCCCTTTTTTAATAATAAAACCAGACAAAATTAACCATTGTGATTGCCTTGAGCTTTTTTTGTTTAATTATTTTCTTTCACGAGGCATAGCAAGAAACACTGTAAGATCAAGGAGTCAGAGTTACATCCTTAGCAGACATCTGAGAAGGAAGAAAGAAAATCTTAATATATAGTTCTCTCCCACTACATATTTTTTTAATTTTTATTTAAAAAAATGCTTGGTGCCCAACAATGGAAGAGAATATCCCAGGCTACCTCAGGTAAGATTTTATTATTATTTCCAGCAAAATAAATAGTTGGACACAGGGCTATATTGCTTTAGAAACTCGTTTTTAAATCCAGTTCCCTGAAAATCTAGTATGGATAAGGATCACATATCAGGATATTTCAATGCAAGAAAAACAAATTAATTGAGGTCCTGGTGTAAGCACAAAGCTGAACACAGCTATAGTACACCAAGGAGTGCTCACATTATCAGTCCTAGGGACACCTGTAACACGCTAATTGCTTCCAGAGTGAAAGGAGAAATCATTACGGTTGCCAATCCAGAATGTGCTGGGCAAATTTCAATTAAATATGGAGTAAGTAAGGCTGTAGCTGAGGAGAGATCTCTTACATGCTAACTGGAAAGCAAAGCATGCACAATGCTGTGTCCCAATTAGCAAGAACAGGCACAGAAGAGCCTGAGAACCGAACCACTGTATAAACTCCACATGATTCACTTTAACGTATTGCTGGTGAGAGTTTCAGTGGGAGACAGGCATCTATTTCTTTAACACCTATCTCACTAACCGCTACATGGAAATAGAATTCAAAGGCTTCCACTGTGGCGACCAGCGCACCTAACAAATCTGGAATTTTTTCAGCCTCACATCTTCCTAGAACATTTGCCTCTGCCTGGCTATTATAAATATCCCATTTATTACTTACTGGGCACATTTCCCAAAAGTAAGAACTAAAGATAGATACTGAGAATTGGCTAACTAACAAAAAAAAAAAAAAATCCACCTCCTTATGATAGCAGTTTAACCAAATGGAAATGTTGCCATTAAAAATGTATTAGACAAATCTTTTTTTCTATTCATGCACTTTCTAAAACCAGATCGTTAAATTTCCATAATATCCATCACACAGAGTTATTTACAATTGTCTCCAGTGAGTATTTCTTGGGCTACAGGTCATTAAAGAAAAAACGATATTTATCACAAATATCCCAGATGTGCTATTTGGGCTTTGTGATTAATTATATATAATCACATTATCCCCTCTGTTTCGCGAATGCAGTAACTAAACAACATTACGTGCACCATAAATTTTGAAATCTAAAACATAACTGACATTTCCTATTACCACGTTTCAGTCTTGAGACTTAACATTTTCTTTTCAATATTCATGCTTGTAAAAGCTCGCTTCACAAAAGCTTCAGCACAAAAGGGTCATAAGTAAGCTGTAATATAAATTTACTTCTATATTAATTCTTTTCAAGGGAAAAACATACCTGGAGTTCTACTTGTGTAGTGACTTCCACTCACCTTAAAGCCCCTGTTTTATTAGAAATTAAATTACTGCTTTTCTATCTCTTACCTATCATAGTCCAGAAAACAGAAGGCAGTTAAGCCAACAGGCAAGGACAGAACACAGACTGTGTTATATACCGTACAGTGTACAGCAGCAGTCACATTCACTTTGCTCCAAAAAAGCATCCCTTCCAAGGGGTGAAGTATTTCAACAAACAAAATCCCCTCCAAATCTGTCTGGCTTACAGGGGGCTGTAAGAAGAGCAATGAGCAGGGGCATCTTCAACTAGATCAGGTTGCTCGGAGCCCCATCCAACCTCAACTTGAATATTTCCAGGGATAGTCTATCACCTCTCTGGGCAACCTGTTCCAGTGTTTCATCACCTTATGGTCTAAATCTTCCGTCTTTTAGTTTAAAGCTATTACAGGACCTGCTAAAAAGTTTGTCCCTATCTTTCCTGTAGGCCCCCTTTAAGCACTGGGAGGCTGCTGTAAGGTCTCCCCAGAAACTTCGCTTCTCCAGGCTGAACAACCCCAACTCTCTCAGCCTGTCCTCGTAGGAGGTGCTCCAGCCCTCTGATCATTTTTGTGACCTTCTCCTCCTTTGGACCCTCTCCAACAGGTCCATGTCTTTCCTGTGCCGAGGGCTCCAGAGCTGACTGCAGTACTCCAGATGGGGCCTCACAAGAGCAGAGTAGAGGGGTAGAATCACCTCCCTCAACCCACTGGCCACGCTGCTTTTGATGCAGCCCAGGATGTGGTTGGCTCATGTCCAGCTTTTCTTCCACCATTACCCCAAGTCCTTCTCAGCAGGGCTGGTCTCAATCCCTTCGTCCCCCAGCCTGTGTTGATACTGAAGGTTGCTCTGACCCAGGTGCAAGACCTTGCACTTGGCCTTGTTGAACCTCATGAGGTTCACATAGGCCCAGTTCTTGAGCCTGTCCATGTCCCTCTGGATGGCATCCCATCCTCTCAGGTGTGTCAATCGCACCACTTAGTTTGCTGTCATCTGCGAACTTGCTGAGGGTGCACTTGATGCCACTGTCTCTGTCATTGATGAAGATATTGAACAATACTGGTCCCAGTATAGACCCCTGTGGGACACCACCCGTCACTGATCTCCATCTGGACATTGAGCTGTTGACCTCTACCTTCTGGATGTGACCATCCAACCAATTCCTCATCCACCAAATAGTCTACCCGTCAAATCTATATCTCTCCAATGTAGAGAGAAGGAGGTTGTGGGGAATCGTGTCAAAGGCCTTACAGAAATCCCAATAAACATCTGTAGCCCTTCCCTTGTCCATTGATGTAGCCACTCCATCATAGAAGGCCATAAAGTTGGTCAGGCACCTGCCCTTGGTGAAGCCATGCTGGCTGTCAAATCACCTCCCTGTCCGCCATGTGCCTTAGCATAGCTTCTAGGAGGATCTCTTCCATGATCTTCCCAGGCGCAGAGGTGAGTCTGACAGGTCGGTAGTTGCCAGGGTCCTCCTTTCTACCCTTTTTAAAAACGGGTGCAATGTTTTCCTTTTTCCAGTCACCAGGGACTTCACCTGACTGCCCTGACTTTTCAAATATCACGGAGAGTGGTTTGGCAACAACATCAGCCGATTCCCTCAGGACTCTGGGATGCATCTCATCAGGTCCCATAGAATTCTATATGTTCAGGTTCCTCAGGTGGTCACAAACCTGATCTCCTACAGTGGAAGGGACTTTTCTCCCCCAGTCCCTGCCTTGCAGTCCATTAACTCGAGCAGTGTGGGGAGAGAGTTTGCCAGTGAAGACCAAGGCAAAAGAGTTGTTGAGTACCTCAGCCTTCTCCTCGTCCGTTGTTACCAGTTTGCCTGTCTTGCTCATCAGGTGGCATTCGCTTTCTTTGATCTTCCTTTTCTGGCTGACATACCTATAGAAGCCCTTATTCTTTGCCAAGTTCAGCTCCAGCTGCACCTTGGCCTTCCTGACCCCATCCCTACACAACTGGGCAATTTCCCTATACTCTTCCCAGGATACCTGTCCCTGCCTCCACTGCCTGGGCATCTCTTTTTTGCCCTTTAGTTTGACCAGCAGGTCTCAGCTCAGCCATACTGGTCTCCTGCTTGCCTTTCCTGATTTCTTACACCTGGGGATCGAGAGCTCTCGTGCTCTATGGAAAGCGTCCTTCAATATCTGCCAGCTCTGTTCTGCTCCCTTATCCCTGAGGACAGTTTCCCAGGGGGTCCTATTGACTAACTCTTGAAGAGCAAGAATTTTGCTTTCCTGAAGTTCAGGGTCTTCACTTTACTGACCCGTATCCCTCAGGGCTGTGAAATCCACCAGTGCGTGATGACTGCAGCCTGGGCTGCCTCCAGTCTTGAAGTCACCAATTAGGTCACTTGAATTGGTGACCATCAGGTCCGGTATTGCATCCCCTCCGGTGGGGCTATCACCTGGCTTAAGAAGTTATCTTCCAAGACAAGCTCCTGCTAAAGCCGCCAGCCAGGGAGCTGCCAGGGGTTCAGCACCTCACGGAGGCAGGCTCTTCCCAGCCGCCCAAATGTCACCCTTCCCAAAACCTGCAGTGCATTACTATGGAAACACACACCATCGCTTCAAAACTGCAAAACCACTCTGCATTTCCAGGCGGACAACGTGGAAAAGGAGGACTATCAATTCCTTGGCTACAGGGACTGAGACTGACTGCCACGAACTCCCAAATAAAATAATTAGACGGAGTTTGCTCCTGGATGCTTTTTACCCAGCACTGCAGGCACCAGCTTCATGCCTGGTGCTGCTGCCGGGCTGAGCTCACCAGGCACCCACCCGGCCGGCGCCCAGACTTCTGGTATCGCCGTGCCACCCTTACCAGGGGGAAATCTGTCTTCCTCTGAGGCAAACCAGTCCTTCCCCCTCGCTCTTACTATCAGCTTGACTCGGCGACAGGGCCCGCCGGGAGAAAACGGTTTTTACCAGGCGCGCACAGCGAAGCCAAGCGCCGCCGGGGCTTCCAGCGCGCCTTCGGCAAACCCACGGCCCGCCCTCCTCCCACCGAGCGGCCGCCGCGGGGAGAGAACGGGGGGAACGGCGGCGGGCGGGCGGACGGGTTTGTGCCGCCCCGGCCCCGCCGCCCGACTAGGCCCCGGGAGGCGCAGCGGCAGCTCCGTCCCCATGGCGACCAGGGCTCGCGCGCGGGGGCGGGACAACCGGCCCGCCTGCCAATCTCACCCCGCGCCGGCGGGGCTGCGCCTGCGCGCTAGGAAAAGCGCCGGGCCGGGCCGGGCCGCCCGCGCGGTACCGCTTCCGGCACCGGGACCGTGACCTTCGGCGGGGCGGGCGGGTGAGCGCGGCGCGGCGCCTCCCCCCTCTCCGGTCGCTCGGGCAAACCCTTCCCCCGGGGCCTTGGGACTGCGGGCAGGGCGGCGTGCGGCCCCGCTGCTGGAAGAAGCACCGCTGGTGCCCGGGCCGGCGGCGAGATGTCGGCGCCGACGATGGAGGAGAGGAAGGCCTGCTGGGGCGCCCGGGACGAGTTCTGGCAGTGCCTGGACAGGCACGCGGACAACGCCTCCCAGTGCGAGAAGCTGCGACGGTCCTTCGAGTCCCTCTGTCCCCAGCAGTGGGTGGGTGAGCGGCCGTCGCTGCCGGCGCGTCCCCCGGGCCCCGTACCCAGCGAACCGGGCCCTTCTGTGCGCGGCGGCGGCAAGTCGTTACGCTTAGTTCGTTAACGGTGGCAACTGCCGCTTCCGGGATGGGCGTCCCTGCCCCAGGGCAGGGGCAGGGGCAGGTTGGAACTAGGTGGGCTTCCAGACCCCTCCCAAGCCGAACCATTCCACGGTTCTCTGCCACCGCAGAACGCGGGCGGTCACACGCGCTCTCACTGGTGCAGCCAGCAGCCTTGTCCAGCGTAAGGTGGTTTGCACAGTTTTGGTCTTGCTTATGAAACAAGAACTCCTGAGCAGACCGCTGACCAGCCCGGGAACTATGGACAGTAGTACAAACTATAAAGGGAAAAAAAAATGTGATATCAAACTTCCAGATAAATATGCAGTACACAAGTATACAGGGTCATTTTAATTAAAAAATAAGTTCTGAAAGATACTCGGCCTCCTTTACAAGTGCACAGAAATTACTGGTTTGTTTAAAGATGAAGGGCCAGTATGGAAGGGAGGTGGCACACAGAGCGTGCAGTTGCATGACAAGACTGGTATCCGGTACCTTCTTGTTCATAAGAATGCCCTTCTTCAGGCAGCATAATTTCATGGTAAACCATCTGCCTGCAGGTAACCCCTTCATTTGTGCTTTTTAGTTTCCTAAGATCAAGCTGCAATTCTTAACTTTTTTGATAGGCATTGCCTTTTAGTAACAGTAGTGTCTGAAGGGCTGAATGGTTCCTGTTGGAGCTAGTAGACTGAAGTCAGTTAAAAAAGCCAGGTATGCTCACAGTTGCTGTACTGACTTGTTCAGTTTTGGGCACCGCGGTATCAGAGAGACATTGAGGTGCTGGAGCGTGTCCAGAGAAGGGCAACAAAGCTGGTGAGGAGTCTGGAGAACAGGTCTTACGAGGAGCGGCTGAGAGAGTTGGGATTGTTTAGCCTGGAGAGGAGAACGTTGAGGGGAGACCTTACCACTCTCTGCAACTACCTGAAAGGAGGTTATAGCGAGGTGGGGGTCAATCTCTTCTCCTAAGTAACAAGTGACAGGACAAGAGGAGACGGCCTCAAGTTGTGCCAGGGGAGGTTTAGATTGGATATTAGGAAAAACTTCTTTACCGAAAGGGTTATCAAGCATTGGAACAGGCTGCCCAGGGAGGTGGTGGAATCGCCATCCTTGGAGGTATTTAAAAGATGGGTGGACGTGGTGCTGAGGGACATGGTTTAGGGGTGGTTTTTTGGCATAGGTTTACGGTTGGACTCGATGATCTTGAAGGTCTCTTCCAACCCAAGTGATTCTATGATTCTATGACTTACACTTTGAACGCTGCAGTTCTGCCCTATGCCATCTCTAGAGATGGCGATTTCATCTGCCGGTGCTTTGCACCATACACATCAGCGGCTCTAGGTGATGAATTCAGAGGTCACGTAGTCTGTAATACCGTAGAAAAGCTGCTGGACCTATCTTTGCATTACAAATAATCTTTGTTCATAGCAGTGAAAATAGCAAAGCAATAGGCTGCTTTTATTAGATGTCCATGGAAGCAATGGGGTGGTTTTGACAGAAACTGAAGTTCACTTTCAGAATGGTAAAACAACTCACAAAACCCAAACCCACTCCACCCTTTAGTCTTCTGCTTCAAGAGAGCAAGAAACTCTTTAACTAGTGGGTTGAGTTAAAATCCTCCTTCAGTTCAGTGATCAAAGACTGTTTATCTCATTGCGATACAGAAGCCCCTCCGCTAGTTTCTTCTGATGAACATCTTTTCTCTTTTTAAACAGGTTAAATATTTTGACAAAAGAAGAGACTTTTTAAAATACAAAAAAAAGCTTGAAACAGAAGGCTATCATCCTTCAGAAACTGGTGGAAAGTCTTAGGTGCTCTGCTTTCAAAATAAATCTAGTGAGAATAACTATGGAAGGAAGAAGCACGAGAAAGCAAACGGAAGGTGCTGGAGCTTGAGAACTGGTAACCTGCCTGCCTCTCCGAAACGCAGGCTGCTGTTCTTGCAAAATCTCATGTGTCTGCTGAAAAAAGATGGTCGTGGACAGCTTTTTTGAGTATAAGTTAAAGAAATAAGGGGCAGGGCTTTTCACAGATCTAAGGTTTTGAATGTATAATTAGACAAATTGTTTCCAGAATAAATGATTATTTAAGTGTAATGTACATATTTGAAAGAGAACAATAAATTGTTTTTCAGTAAGTGGGCCAGCTTTTCCTTAAAAAAAAGAATCCATTCTACCTTCCCCTCCTTGTCAAAAGGAGGTGGTAGTATAATGTAAACAACAAATACAAATTAAGGTAGGCATCAGTTTATAGAACAGCAGGCATTAGAAGACCTAAAGCATACGATGTGTTTTACTTTAAATACACTCATTTTTTGTGAGCAAAAGAAATTTTTACATTAGCCATGACAGTTTCCAGGGAGTGTTGCTATTAGAAGTATGGCAGTTATTTATCATGAATCTTATGTTACAGACTTTTGCATAATTTAGTATTTTTTATTACCTTACTGATGCAGCTCCATTTAAAGATACAGACTGTTTACAGCAGGATTAGTAAACTTGACCATGTAAGGCATTTAAACAAGGGGTAGCCTTTAATGTAATAATGTAAGTGAATTTACCTTGCAAAAAATTATGTAGTCTAGCACATCTGGATGCTAGAGGCATTAAATACTTTGGATACAGTAAGTTTTGATTGTGTTTGCAGAAAGGCACCACTTCAATTTCGAGCATGGTCATCGCCATCAAAGTACCTGCAGTAAAAATCCTGTGTTTTGAGGTTGGGATTGTTCATGGTGCTATGCTGATGTTCTAATAGTAGAAAAATCATACACACCACATACAATATAAATAGTATTTATTTCCAATGCAACGGTTTTATTTAAGGATGTAAAGTATTAATAAGGCATTTAAAAATCAGTCTGAACTACAAGAGAGCAAAACATGCGAAACTTAAGAATCCTCATTCACCCTGAGTTTGTATCTCATCTATTCAGAATTTCACGTTGTAGCACCATAGGAAGTCACCCAGCTGTACTATAAGGCACGAAACTCTCGGCAGTTATTTTTGTTGTTTTTGCTTGATCACTTGTTGCCTTGTGTACTCCCAAATCAGCAGAGCTCCACTTACATGAACGTTGAGTGATCGAATAATACCCTGCTGAGGAATTTCCACACAGACATCCAGGTGGTGAATCAGGTTTGCTGGGATTCCTTCATGTTCATTTCTAGTAAAGAAGAAACAGTAACTTATATTTGGGAAAAGACAGGTGTTTGAGGAAGCAGAAGATACAAAAGTCACAACAGCATCAGAACACCATTTGAAACTTTGTGTGCCTGCCCTCAATATAGCTGATGAGGACAAGAATTATTTTTTTTAAAGCAGCAATACATTACAGCTACAAAGAAAACGTGGGAGACCTGACTAAGCTTTGACATAGGAGAACCAGTAGAGAACTTCATCTTTAATTCACTGGTCCAGCAATAGCTGAACACCCAACATAAGGACTCTCCCTCTGCCTTTATTTTGAAACTATCTATATAAAACAAATATCCCATCAGGAAAGCTTAGCTGCCCACTTTACATTCAGTGAGGTCTTCGTATGAGGGAATGTCAAGACTGATTGAAGCCTCGAACTGGAAACGTTTCACCTCTTCAGAATAAGCGCACCAGAAGATACCAAAGGTTATCAGTAATTAAAACCATGTTTTTATTTAGAAGAGAACAAAATGATTATGGTAATTACATTCTGAAGACAAGCTACATATAAAAAGGTTTGAAAAACGGGTATTTCTGCCCACTTTGTCCTAGAAAGATAGACAGGCCTTTCCTCCTGGTCTGACTCGGTGGCCATCCAAATCCAGTAGCTTTCTGATTTGTAGGCACTTTCCTCTAGCTTTCTTGAAGAAGCCTCCCCTTTGTCACACCTGAGGCTTTCCAGCTTATAGGAACTTATTATTGATTTTCTCTAAAGTCCTCCCAGCCTCCACTTGTGCTTGTTACTTTGTCCTGTGCCTCATCCTTAATTTTTTAAGCATCTCCCAGCTCTGCACACTCCCACTCCGCTCCAGTCCTCCTCTCTGAGTTAAGTGATGCCAACCGGCAGCCCTCCTTCCTGAGCTCACTGCAGCCCACGCGTACGGGGCCCCGTATGACCATAGTGAACAGATGATACCTCTATCACACCAGGAAAACTGTAATCCATGCTTTTGCTACCTCCACCCATTAAAAAAAAAAAAAAAAAGGAGTTATAGCGTATGGGTAAGTTAATAAGTATGAGGAGAAGGATCATTCAGTAGGTATCAATACCTCCTCACTCCTTAACACACAAAGCCAAGCTCTGCTGTTTCCATAATCGCTTCCCATTCTAAATCCACCTTTACCAATGTGTTTCATATGACCAAACTCTGACTAGTAGAAAGGATGAAATGCATCTACAAAACGTGTCTTCTTACCCCAGCAACAATAGTGACTTCTCTGGGAAACAATATTCTGTAAGATCAAAACTTTTAGCTGTCTGCTCCACACCAATAATAGTGTAGCCTTCCGTTTTTTTCTGCTGTAAATAATCAACCAGCTGACACGGTTTCACCTGTCCATCAGAAGTAGAGAGAAATATACAAATATTTGAATACTGTCATTTGTAAACTTAAGAAGTTAGGGTAAAAATCAATTTACCTGGACACCTTTTAAGATGAATGACCTCTATCCCCAAAGACTTTGTGCACATACATAGATTACCATTTCAAAAGCTCTCCAGCAATGGCACAAACTGTTAAAGCCACAAAAACATACTCCACGAATACAATGCATAAAGGCTTTTCTATGCTTCTGACAGCTACAAACCTTACATCTGAATGTGAAAGAGTCACCCTTGCATAGGGACAAGGTGCATAGTTGTTATTCAACCTGGAATCCTTTCCCAAAACAATACAACAGCCAGTACTGAAACTGAGCTGCCTTACATGCCTGCATTACAACTTGCAATAGCTTGCAGTGAAGAATCTCTTGCTTGTCTTCATCCTACTCTCTAAACCGCTCATTTGTATTAAATGCCAGTTTCTTCATGCACCAGAAACTCTACCATCAGTACACTTCCGTACAGAGATTAGGAATGACACCACATGTCCATCAGCATTCTGTTTTAGGCAAAAACCACACTACAGCTATCTTGTTCTGAAGAAAAATCTTTATAGGCTGAAAATAAATACACTGAAAAAAATTTGCACTGAATTTTTCAGATTATTTAAACAAAGTTGATCTTGAAAAGCAAGATTATTATAAAGTATCACAAATGTATTTTCTACTAGATACTAAACATACAGGTTAAAGCCGTCATTTTTGTAAGCTAGCTAATAGGTTTTAAAAGCTTGGAACAAGTTAGCTTCAGGCAAATTCAAAGATTATCCCCATGGAGTTACCAAAAGCAATGGACCAAGCAATAAAAATGAAGTGTTGTTCAACTTTTATAAACAAACATAGAGTTCCAATGCATCACTATAAAAGACAGGGTAAGATTTAACAATGACAGCACACATCAGTTTATCACAGCAAGAAGAAATTAAAAGCGTTTTTTAGAATTCTTTTTTATGAGGTTGACCTAAAATTGATGCCAAAATCCTCAAGATTACATCTCAGAGATAACAGCAGGAGCTTCTGTTAAATCAAAAATTCATTTTGCAAGAGAAAAAAAGTAAGACTGAACTATGCATCTGATTATCCAAAGCCGTACAGTACACTTGTTAGCTATTAAAATACTTCCATTCACCTCAACAAGGGGGAGCCACTGCTCTGCAGAAACACTCAGATGCTGAAACTGCTTATCCTGTATATAATGAAGACTGCCGACAACTAGTGCAGATGCCCCAAATATTTCACTTGTACGACATAAACCTACAAACAGAAGAATTAAAATGATTTCTGTGTAGAAAACAAACACCAAGCCAGAATATTTTTAGCAAGTGAAAAAGGACAAAATCTGAAAGAGAAGTGGTTACTTTATTCCTCTATTTTTAATCAGTTTCAGGTGCTTTCAAAGCTGTTCCAAGTCACACCTTGGTCTGTTAATTTACCAGGAAAAAAATAAAAAGTTTTGTAAATTAGCACAAAAATAAAAATTAGGAAATCACCATGTCTGATAATGTGCTTCTATAATACTAATTACACGAAGTAATGGGTCTGTGTAAAAACCTAGGCAGGGATGGATGAACACATACACACAGGCTTAAGCTCTAAATCCAGGACCTGTTAAATGAAAGGCTTGAGAGAACAACACGTTACAGCACTACAGTGCAGACAGCACCAGCTTGTGGGCTCATTTTTCATTAACAGTCTCACTACAGTTATTTAAACTGCTGACAACAGCAAGCACAATGGAATAAAGTATCTGCAGGATTTATTATATCACAGCTCACACAATATTGTGAAGCAGTACTTAATCAGGAACAGGCACTTTCCTGTCCAACAATCACAAGAAACTAGTAGGTCTACAAGATTTGGTTTAATTGTTACAGAACAGAAAATATGTAAAAGTGAAGTATTTCCTTTAATGGCATACAGTTGAAAAACTCAACTGTAACAAAGAATATAAAAAATGGTACAAAAGTGAGCATAATTTACAGCAAAGTTCTATTTCATTAATGTATGCTATGTGTAAGTTTGGGGGTTTTCTTTCCCTTAAAATATAACTACAGAGGACCCCTTTCTTCTGAAGCAGGTAGTGGTTACCACTTTTCGCAGGATAATGATCTATTTTTCTGAGCAGTACTTAAATAACTTTCCAATTATCTTACTACCCAAGTAGGCTCTAAGCTCTAAAATAAAAGTTTAAAAACATGCAATCAACCTTACCTCCTAAATTGGTAGGTTTATCAATAAGCGAAGCTACCACAATCAGTCTGCTGTTTGATTTACCGAGTTTAGCAGCACGATCCTGAAATACCATTTCTGGGTCTAAACTAGGAGTACTGTTCTTCCAGGGTATAATCTTTTTCTGAACATCAGTCCATTCTGGCTGGCTATCTGTTTCAACTGAATTTGAACCTATAAAAACAAGTATTAGTCATACAGCTATGCAAGTGGCAGTGATACTACTGCTTCAGTAAAGATGATTATCTAAATGGTAATAGTGTGGACACTGTTAGTCATCTGCTATTATTTTATGGCATATACTCTGCTCACATAGATACAAGCACACTTCAGCAGGATAACCTAAGAGATCAGACTGAATACAGATGTTGTCCTGGTCTCAGCTGGGAGAGAGTTAATTTTCTTCCCAGTAGCTGCTGTGTTTCAGATTTAGTATGAGAAGAAGAATGTTGATAACACGTATTGTTTTAGTTGTTGCTAAGTAATGCTTATATTAAAGTCCGGGACTTTTTCAGCTTCCCANTGCTTCAGTAAAGATGATTATCTAAATGGTAATAGTGTGGACACTGTTAGTCATCTGCTATTATTTTATGGCATATACTCTGCTCACATAGATACAAGCACACTTCAGCAGGATAACCTAAGAGATCAGACTGAATACAGATGTTGTCCTGGTCTCAGCTGGGAGAGAGTTAATTTTCTTCCCAGTAGCTGCTGTGTTTCAGATTTAGTATGAGAAGAAGAATGTTGATAACACGTATTGTTTTAGTTGTTGCTAAGTAATGCTTATATTAAAGTCCGGGACTTTTTCAGCTTCCCATAGAAGCTGAAAGGGAGCACAGACAGGACAAGCTGCCCAAAGGAATATTCCACAGCACGGATGTCACGCTCAGTATATAAATCGGGGTCGGGCAGGAGGCAGGAATCCACAATCTCTGCTTGGGAATGGACTGGACAACCAATCACTGGGTTGTGATCAATTATACTACATCACTTATTTTGCATATTCTTTTACCATTATTATTATTTTCTCTTCCATTACTGTTCTATTAAACAGTCTTTATCGCAACCCACGAGGCTGGTTTTTTCCTCTCCTTTTTCTCCCTCTTCTCTCTACCCTCCTGCAGGGGGGAAAAAGTGAGTGAACAGCTGCGTGGTCCTTGCCGGCTGGGGTTAAACCATGACAGATATATACAGCTACTACATAAAAATAATTATATTTAATATAGACTAGCTATATTTTACCCATGTCTTGCTGAGACCAGTCACTTGGTTTCAGATCACGAAGTTGTGTTCGAGAATGATACCACTGAAATGTTGGTGGCAAATGAACATCAGTGAATCTGTCGAATTTAGCGATGGAGATCCATTCATCTTCAGCAAGTTCGGAAAGGCGGGGAAAAGTGTAAAATATTGTCTGCAATGTAACACAGTGTTATTAGCAGAGCACTACTAAAGCAAGCAAAACAGATAATAAATGGTGATTTTATCACACACATCTTCTATCTCGCATTCTATGATTTTAGTATTTGTTTTTCTTGGCACTTTATATAACTTACTAATATATCTCTCAATATTCACCACGTTACATATAGTGCTATCCCAAACTTTCATAAATCTAGTCTCTTTCTCTCTCTGATTAGACCTTTTTTAAGGATCTGCATTGATTACTGTTCTGAAATTCTACAATACCGAAGAATTACTGTTATGCTTCTCAGCACAGAGGTCTTGTGAAAGTCCTTTACATGTAAAACTGAAGAATTTTCAGGTGCCCTTATGAATTTCTAGTAAAGAACTGATTTGATATCAAAAAGAATATAGTCAAAAGCATTAAAATCTAATGGTAAAATCCAACTCAGCACTACCAATCCAGCTACCAAGGAGGAACAAACACATACCCCAAGGGAAAGGCTGAGTAAGGTGAAGAGTTTAAACCCCAGACATATTGTTTATCCCAATGCACCCTCAAGACGAAGGTGAAAAGGCATCCTAAATACATTTAAATACTTAACAAGTACTAGCATTGCCCTTTTTTTTTTTTCTTATTCAGCATTTTCACTTCTGAATTTTGTTAAATCATATCTAGCATATTTATGCGCTCACAAAAATGTTTCACAGAACATCAGTTAAAAAAAAAGTTAAAAATTCCTTCTCTGAAAGATGTCACTGTGTGTGGCAGGACACATGTATCCCTTCTCACATTCATGTTTATTTTCTATTTTCGGCTTAGTTCCTCGATCTCTTATTTTTATCTGCACCCTTATTTCTGCCTGCCTTCCCCCAGTGTTTATTCAGCTCTCGGTTATTTAAGCTATGGCAAAAAGGATAGCTGAAAAAGATGTTCTAGGAGTTATATATCTGTACCCTGCTCACATTAAACAACAATTTAGTTAAGCAACCTCAAGTCACTTCTAAGAACAGGAGATGTTTTAAAAATCCTAACAAACTCCAGGTGATTAAGTAGACGCTCTTCAGTTATTAAGTAACTTTTCCAGCCACAAATATAAAACCTGATTAACTCCCACACAGATAGGTGTGATAAGTGTGCCTATCTCTCTGACCTAAGTTTTTAACACAGTATTAAGCCAGCTGCAGTCTTAGTCTAAAATCCATCACAATTTAGGTGAAGTAATTTTTCAGAGTTTTAAATGACTAATGGTCGTTCATTATTCATCCTCCATTAGAACATGTAGATGAAAATATAGTTGTAAAACTACACAAATACAATGACCAGCAGTAGTCTTGGACTTGCCTCTAGACTATAATCCTCAAGTGGATGAAATGTTGCAAAGAAGAAATGATCCTGGATTCGCTGCCAGTTCCTTCTAGCATTCCTGCAATGGCAGAAAGTAATGCAAGATGCATAAAAAAGGCAACATACTGGATTTTTTTTTTTTTTTAAATTCTCAAATTGGAATAAAACAACCTAATTTTACTTACTATATACTTTAATACTTTAACAATTAAGCAAGGACTCATTTTAAAAAACAAAACCACACACCACTCGGGAAATGATTTTTATTTATGTTTCAAGAAAGGCCCATAACTGTCTCCAAATTCTATTATCAAAAGAAGCAAGTTTCGCAAGAAAGGGTATCCCATCTAGGCCTCTGAAGGAAACTGAATACTAGCCTGTTCAGTGAACACTGAATACTGTTCAGTGACAACTTTTAGCTATCAAAAAGGGAAAAAACCCCGAACAAACAAACTAGACTCGCCCCTGCCACTTTTTTCCATGCCATGGCTTGACATGGGTGATTTAACAGTGACTGATCCGGGTAGGGAAGAAAAGGTCTGTTTGCAGCAGTCCCAAGCTTATGTTGGCTGACAACACGGTCAGAAATTCTAAATAATTTTAAATAACTCCTAAAACCAGGGCTAAGAAAAAAAAAAAGATGATACAAACACACAGATTGTACAAAATTTAACTGAATTATTATATTTCCAAACCAGTAAGCAGAAAAGCATTTCTGTAAAGCTCATTTAATCATCACCCAAAATTAATGTCTCTACCTATTTTTCTCCCACAGAACTTTTTTCAAAGATTAACACCAAAAACATTTCAGATTTTATATTTGAGAATTTAGTGGTACCAGGAAATCTGGAAGAATAATTTGCATTGCTTCAAAACCCATCAGGGAAGAAAACTAAAGCACTCCTGATGGTCTTTTTTTACCCCACCCCTAAACTATAAGCACTGTTCAAACATGCATTGAGTTTTTCCTGTTGTGCTTTCAGACTGTAATACTACATTGAATTATCACTTCACTTTCTTTGCTGATAATTAGATTTCAATTTCCAAGCCTTGTTTTCTTTTTTAAATAGAATACCTCTCCCTAAAACCCAGAGAAATTGTCAAGTGCTATTTCAGAAAATTAGACGTGCTGCAAGCGGATCAGAAGAACAGTATTGAGCTGTAACTCAGAAAAATGTTACTAACCCTGTGCCGTGCATGTTTTCCACTTGTTGAAGGCTAGATGCAATAACTGGTGTCAGAGCTTCAAATTCTTCCACATGCAACATTCTGCACATACCCCAGATTTTTTTAAGGGCAACTAATGCATAAAGTCGAACACTGAAATTATGGTTGAAACACCACTGTAGAACAACAATGAGGGCTTTCTTCAAAGCCGGCTTCTAAAAAAGCAAGGACAAAGAAGTTTGTTTCATTTATGTTAAGACTTAACATACCATTTAGAAGCAGAAAAGTAAGAGTTGCCCAAGAACCAGTAGCTTCTTCAAAAAACAGCCTTTCAGAAAGCCCAAAGCTTTAACAGTACATGTATGTGCAAATACAGGCTTCAGAACGTGGTTCTGATTTCCTTTCTCCCTTCTCACTAGGGAACAGACCTACAGCCCCCACTTGTGTTTTAAAAATGAATTAATTTGCTTTAAAAATTATATTTCTGCATACAAGGAAACCTCTACGAACTTCTGATTTTCTAGCACTGTCCTGGTTTGACAATAAACACTTAGAAAACTGATCTTGCAAATGTATGCAAAACAGTAAAAAACCAACAGAAATATGCCTGGATAGCTACAGATGTGAATTAGTTGACCTAACATTAACACCTGACTGTATTTCATCCATTAAAGTTCAATAAAAAAAATTGAGAATTCCAATTCCAAATGTAATATGGACTAGCTATTGCCAAAGAACTCTGTATTTGAGTGCTGTTGCTCTTGGAAAGATCACGTCCTTCCAGGTTGTCTCTGCCCAATTTCACGCAGATTAAACAAGAGCAGCAAGAAAAACAGACCCAGGTGCATTGACATTTTTAGTTAAAACTGGAGTAGCTATTCTAGAAAAACTCACAGGTAATCAGGTCCTCTGTATCCAGAACATCTGCCATTTAGCTAATTTTCATAAGTCCAGTATGTTACAGAGGTGACAGTAAGAGTTAGTGTTTTCCATATTAAAGGATACCTTAGTAGGAAGTATTAAAAAGGATTTGAAAACAAGACTGCAAAAAGGCTTTATTTCAGAAATCCATACACACTGCAGCTGATTAAAGAATGAACCCTTTTAGTCAAACTTACCTTCTCTGAGGTATTTTGAAGAACAATGTCAAAGTGTGATAACACTGATAAAAATGTGCAGATGCTTGTTTTAAGCTTCTCTTCATCCTAAAGCAAAAGAGAATGTAACATGAAATATGCATATATAAAAAGGTTTTATACCCTGTAAGTTTTCACACAGCATGTTCTGCAGGTGCAACAGTACCAATGCTATTAGAAAAACTATGTTTCCATAGCAAAATGTACTGAAATACAAAGTTTATATTATTAAGATTTCATCTTTCCTAACACATTATTTGCTCTTTACTAATACACTCAGAATTAAGTACACAGCAGTGTAAATGAGCTAAGATTCTACTCAAATTCACTGTATCCCCCCCTCACCCACAAAAACTCTAAACCCAGTAAAAACCTTGGGGATTCTTTTCAGGGCTTGCACTTTTCCATTTCACCACAAACGTGGGTACTGGACGCAGAACGAATAGCGTAGCATCAGCCTCACCCACGTTCTGTACTGGAAGAAATAAGTTTCCACACTTCTGTTCACCACTTCTATGTACAGATAAGTTCAGCTTATTTTTAGTTATGATCCTGAAAATCCTCTTAAGAGTCACTGATCGCTTTGATCCAACAGATAATCACCTACTAAGATGATGGCAATTCCAATTGCCTGAGCTCTTGGAAGGAACTCCTAAGTAGGAAAAGGTTACATCCCTTACAGCACTTTTCATCAGTTCAGATAGGCATGACAAGCCATCTTTATGCACTTTAAAAAAAAGCCTAAGTTTTAAACTGAAACTTCTTCCCCTGCACAGAAAAAAACAAATAAAAATAACCCCCAAAACTACAGCACGTGTCACTAGCAGGCAAAGTTGTCTCAGAGAAGCATGAAAAACCTGCCTGGTTTAGGGGGAAAAAAAAAAATATATATAATTTTCCAAATTTTTTAATTTAATTTTAATTCTTGTCCTACTGTTTGGCTTCCACAAAAACTAGAGCAGCACCTAGGCTATTTGATAAGTAAGAAGACATCTACATATAACTATTATGAGCAGTGAGCTTCAGCAGAGGTACCACTGCAAAGCGTGTCTGTACACTGACAGAGATGCAATTACGTACATTTTCTCTCAGCCCAAATGTACAACACTAACAAATTCAAGAATATCAATACAGACAATTATCATTTCTACAGGTCAAATCTTACAGGTAGTTACTTAAAGAAGAATCCAAAACATAAAAATAAAACACTCATAAGTCAGCTCTCCTCAGTCAACCCTTTCATGACTTGTGGGTACTGTAAGTGGCCAATGCAAACATTCTTACTTACATAGCAAAAGCAATCCCAGAATTTATTAAGGAATTGGGGGTATTTATGTAGACTCAAGATAACAATCCATTCTATGAAGTATTTCACAGATGCCTGATTGTTAGCAAATCCAGCCTGGAAAACTTTGTCAAGGATTCCACACAAAAAATTCTGAGAAAACAAAATCAGATAATCATTTAGTATATTGTTAGGGTTGTTTCCATGAAGAAATAACTTCTAAATAAAATAACATTCTCAGCTTTATCATAATATTAGAAACATTTTTAATATTCAAATGAAAACATTTTAGAGCCATCTAATTTCTGCATTATACTTTTCAAGTATTATGAAGAAGCAATAGCTGAAAATAGTGTCTCAATTTTCTGAGTATTCATAAAGTAGCAACATTTTTACTAAAAGAAAAGCTTTAAATCATATAGTACAGAGTTTTAGCTAGCCTTAGCAGGAACAATCGAGTCTCCTATAATTCACAAACCCAAGAATCAGAGTTCAGTGACCTCTAGAAATGCACCATAAATCCATGACTTCAGACTGAAATAGTGGAACTATACAACTTCTACAGCAACCACAGAGATTACATGCCTTTTATACCCTGCTGCAATTTAACATATGCAGTTTGCATGACAACAAATTATTCTTCAAAGTAGATATTTATTAATTAATTTAAGAATCTGTAGTAAAGGGCAATACCTGGTCAAGCTTCGGAAGAAGAACTAAGAGTGTCTGCCATACTCGGTTTTTAATTCTATGCTGTAAAGAGTTTGCATAATAGCGTGTTCTAGATCTGGATACCAGTTCATCCTAAAAGCAAATTAAAAGGTTGATTACCTGTTCTTTAAAATTGAATACATGGAAATACACTTTACTGAGAAAGCAGCATCTACTGCACAGCTATTATGAGCATTAAATATAAAGTTAGGAAAAATATATTCATTTCATTTATTTAGAACTAAATATTGAAGCTGGTCTGTGAGAAGTTCAGAAAGTTGAAAGAAACATACAATTCCACTTACATTTTTAATAACATACATAAATACATAAACATACAATTCCACAATACATTTTTAGTAAGAGGCCAAATATTTTACATATTTAGACTCTTAAAACAGCAGAAAGTTGAAGAATTTACAGCACATACTGTATAAGAACAATTACAATAGTACTACATAAAACGAAGCATGAAGACTCAAGCTGTTATTTAGTTACATAAAAACTAAAGATCTGAAGAATCGAGTATATAAATGAAAACATTTCTATTTTAGCATCTACATTTAAAAATGGATTTACTTATGGTATCAATTAGATTAGCTTGTAAATACAGCTCTAGGTTTGAGACAGAAATTGATATTCTGCAAGAAGATGTTTTACATGAAAGAACACAGATGAGATAAATGGAGCTCTGAAAAGATTTGAAATACATGTTCTCATATAGCTTAGATTCTTTCCCTACATGCTTTGGTTTTGCCTTCAAAATACATGACACCCAAAACTATTTCCTTCACTTTTTACAAAGAAAATAATTTGATGATGCAAGTCCTATATTAACATTAAAATGCAAATACGCTTGATTTTTACATGTTAAAGCTTCATTTAAGCAAGGAACGAAATAAATTTAAAGCTCACTTTTCCCACTTGATCAATCTTACAACATAAATATTATTCATTTTTCCCCAGTAGTTAACTGACAGGAGGAAATTAATAAAGGACTAGTCATTTCTTGTTCTTCCAAAAGCATAATTCTAAAGTACCAGAATGCATGGGTGATGTTCTAATAGCAGCTGTAGTAATTTACCACTGACTTTACACTATTGCCAATGCCTAAGCAGCTATGATACAAATCAAAATCAGATCCCCAACCTTCTCTCAGAATAAATTCTGTTTATTAAAGTCTTCTAAGTACACAACAGCTCTCAATTCAAAAGATAGTCTGCAATTATTAAAAGTGAAAGTGCTGCTCCAAAATGCAGCCTGAAGGAAGATTCTTAACGGAACAATGGTTACAATCTGGATAATGTTCCACAAAGATAAAAAAAAAATCTAAAAAGAGAGAAATAAACCATAAGACAATTTTTACTAGTTTGGTTTGGCTAAATCAACTCCTATTTCATAACAACAACAAAAAAAAGTGTATTACTGGGCAAATCTAGAAAGGCTACACAAACAACTGTAAATACATCCTGTTAACTGTAAATACTTTGCATTTCAATAATTGTACTAACATTACATTTATACACGAAGAGAAATGAAGTTTACCTTATGGAGTAGTTTGATGAAAATGTCTTCTATAAACGTCTTATGCAATGTATTTGATCCATCCAACAAGCACAGAAATTTGATAGCACAAACCCGAATGTAGTGATCATCACGATTTGTACTGTAAAATATTAATTAAAAAAATAAAAATCAAACGCTACTTCTTCAGACATAGATAATTTCCAAATTATAAAAAAAGCACCAAACATCATTTTGAATGTATGGCCATCAAGTGTGTTTGTATACACAAATACCCAGAACCAGAATTTTAAGGTCTCTTCATCATTGTTGATGAAGAAAACTAGTGAGTTCCAGATAACCTGCTGCTGTTTCTATCTACAGGTCTTTAATGGCATCTAAGTTTTCAAAACAATTTTAAACAGAAATAGCTGTATCACAACAAGTTTTTGTAAACTGTAATCTTAAAACAACTAATTTATGCTTACAGTTTTTGTCAAATATTCTAGTCCAAGACAATACTTGATTCCTAAAAGTTACTCAGGAACATCCGGAATAATTAATGCCAAGAGCAGAATTAAATGACATTATAGGCAACAAAACATGACACAGCTGCAGACTGTCACAACCAGACATCTGGAACCCAAGCAGCTCTTGGCAGAAAATACAGGAGTACTGAACTAGAAGTCCTAGCATATTCCTAGAAGCTCAGGTTTTAGCAACTACTAGTGCTTCCCAAAGCACTATGTTAGATTGTTTCTCTGACTTGCTTCCACTAAGTAAAGGTGGGAGTGAAGCTACCAAAAAAAAAAAAAAAAAAAAAAAAAAAAAAAAAAATCAATCAATAATCCTGTAGCCAACGTCCCTGTTTCAAAACTGGAGGCAGAAGCTATTGGAAGTGTGGCCTACAACCAATGTTAAAAAGCCAAGCTCCAAATCTGGCTGCACTGAAGCCCGAGTTTCTTAACTGTCTTATCTACAATGATGAGGTACGCAGCAGCACTCGGTAAAACATCTGCATCCTAAAAAGCACTACTTTATGAGGTGAAACAATGAGGAAGTAGTTATTTGAGTTCAGTCCCATTCAGGGTAACGAATGGGATATATTTACCTGAAAATACTTAACGTTTTTCTATATTTTCTATTTAATTATGAACGTAATGTGATGTATAGCCCTTTTACAAATATCTAAGAAGGTTATGAATATACTCCTAAGAAGCTGACTTCAAAAACAGTATCTTTCCTATTGTAGCATCAATCATAATGACGACACAATTCAGACCAAGTATTATAAGATGGATCCTCAAAACCATTACCTTTCTGTAACAACGTTTGCTGCACAGTTTTCTCCAAGATTTTCTATGAAGGCATGTACATCCTGAATAAGTCTTCACAGATGAAAGACAAAGCAACAAAATTATTAGAATAGCATAAAAAATTACTTCAATAGTTATGTCAAAGTTTAAAAGCAAACAAAGTACATAAATTTGTAACAATTATAAATACAAAGGGTTCTTCTTATACCTTTGATCTCTCCTAAATACAGTTCCAAAGACACAAGCCTCAGTGATAAGTTCACAGTAATTTCCAGCATTTAAGAAAGCATTTGTCAAGGCACCTCTGTCATCAGCAGTGGGAAATATCCAAGATCGACAACAATGACTAAGGACTACATTGAAGACTCCGGTCTTTGTAGTGGACATATCTATGAGCTTGAAAATTATCTGAGAAGAAGAAGAAAAAAAAAAAGATTCAAAACTAGTTTTGAGAAGTGCTGGAATTATTAGGGTAATACTGCAGTGATATCTATTTTAGCAGGTCTGATCTCCTTCTGCATCCCAGATCTGCTCAGGTTAATGCTGTTTTCCATCTATTTACAACTCCCTCCTTCTACGGGCAGGCAAATGGGCAACAATTGGCCCAGTCCATGTTCACGTTAACAAAAGATAGAACTGATCTTTGCTTAAACAGATATAACACAGGATGCTTTACACAGATCTCCTAAGGACTGGAACAAATACACCTCGGCTTACTTCAGTGAGTACAAACCTGGTCTTTTTGATCAATCCTTACCAATTTAGAAAAAAAAAAAAGAAAAAATGAAACAAAATTTCTTCCATAGGTAGCCATATCACAACTTTTCTTCTTTAATAAAGATTACATTCACATTGAAGTTAAACTGTATTTGAGTTACAGTGGAAAAAGGTCTTTGTATCATTTCCTTTTTTTTTTTTTTTTTTGAGGAGGGCATATTTCAGATGTATAAAACAGCTATCTAGAACTTCTCCAAAAATGAAAAAAATTGCAACAAAACTAGAAAAATGGCCCTAAAGCTATCCTTTCCTACTCCCTTCATTAGGCTAACTGCAAGAGTAAACTTCAGTTACAAAGTAAATTTTTTCTAAGAAACTGCAAATATTTGGGAGAGGACAGGGAGATTCAGAATGAACAGGTGTATTTTTTATAAATGCCTTTTTAGAGCACATCAAAGGTGTCCGTGAGAATGGTTTTCCAGAAGGTGTGACAGCTCTTACAAGGACAAAGCTTTTTCTCTTCCCCACTCCAAAATGATACTTTTGATAGCAAAAGTTTTTCTGAATTGCTAAGGATTAAAGCACCAAGAAGCTCATGAAGGGCCTAAACTGAAATACTGGAAAGCAATCTGCAAAAACACTTTTGGGGAAAAAAAAACCAAACCAAAACAAAACCGGCACTCTAGAAACGTCTGGTCTTTTTACAAAGAATTCAAACTTTTCTTTTAATGCAACAACAGGCATTGTAACTTTCCTAATAATTCCAAAATGGAACTACTGTGTTTCACCCGAGGAGAAACAGCCTGATATTTACTATACGTTTCACAAAACCCTGGAAGTTTTTTCAATTGTTTCATTAATATAGTAAAAGTCCAGCACACACAAAATAAATTTAACAACTTCTACCACAGTTAACATTTGGATAAGTCACAAATAAAAAGAAAAAAGCAGCAGAAGAAATGAAGTCTAAGAACACTGTGCTCCAGGCACCTCTGTGGAAGCCTTTCTGGATTTTACCATAGCAATATTGCATTTTTTTGGCTCAAAAATAACCCTTTAGTTCCACCCCTTCTAGCTATTAATAAAAAGACAGAGTGCACTGTGGTAGACAAAATTAAAATTATCCTTCTGTGACAAATCAGTATCAGGCAGTTCCATTTTTTCTTTCTCTTTAGCTATAACTATGTAGCCATTGCACAAGGGGTCAATGACAAGAGAGACTGCCAAGGAGCGGGGTAAGAATATACGTAAGTAGACACTTGCTTGTGAACTTTATCTTCATTTTCTTATGAAGGGGCAGAAGGTGGCTCGACCAGATGCCCTTTGTTGAGTATAGGAGACCTTCATTACCTCCTTGATGCCTGCTGTCATGGTATGTCCCACTGCAGACAATGGGATAGCTGTCACATAGGCTCAAGACTCTCAACATTGGCAAAATACACCTTACACAATGCTTGAAATACTAACGCTGAAGTTAAGACAGTAATTCTAAGAATTTAAACAAATTTTAAGATCAAAGAAAAAAAAAAACCAACCCAAACTACAGCTCATCTGTTACTACAGCACTGAGCATACAATTATGCATTACAGATACTCATTAAAACAAACAATATATTTGTTTATCCTTAATCTAATTCTCAGATCTTTTGTCTTAACACTCTCGAACTAGTACCTTTTTGGAAATGAGAAACTCATGACAATAGCTGAAGGGAAAATGAAAAGTAAAATACATTTTTAGATCCAGATAAAATCTATGTTCACTTCCCAAAAAAGAATACTTAAACTGACCTCTTTTATTTTGGCATATGCTTGACCCTTTGCAGCTGCAGCAACAGCTAGAACCTCAGTATCAAAGACGAACTGAACAAAAGCTTTTAGATTGGACCAAAATATTAGCTGTGTGTTGCTCAAAGACGATATAATTTTCCAAGCCAGATCAAATGCTTCTATGCAGAGAGACTCCGCTGAGTCCAGAAGCTAAAACCAAAGAGAAGTAGTGTTATATTTGACAAACAACACCCCCCAAACTATTAATATTGTGCAGTTGCTTTATCTTTTACCTTGGGAACGAGGACTTTCATGCAGTCAAACACGGGTAAAACTTGGTCTGAAGGAAGAATAGTTAGGGCTTCTAATGCAGACTCTAGAATTTTTCTTGACCTTTCCACTGTAGATAATGACATTTCTGAAGTTTCTTCATGCTCTTGAGCCGGGGTTGGAAATGATTTTAAAATAAAACGAAGGCAAATCCACTGGTCGTGAACATAGCGAGCAACAATCTTCCCCCATCCTTGAGATGTTGTTTCCTCACATAAACTGTAAGGAGAATGTTATTCTTAAAAATATATTAGTTCATCCTGCACATTCCTGTTCCACCAGGAGCAGCCTAACTGTACAAACTCACTATGCTTCTTCAAGATGACAAAATTTACACAGGCTCAAGGGGAGACTGGACAAGTTCATGGAAAAGAAATCTACAAACAAGTTCTTTAAACACAGAAAAATCAGTTCTGGGCTCAGGCAGTCTCATTGGTCATAAACATCTGGGAGAGTATTCAATGGAAACATCCCTATAAGCTGGCAGTCTTTTTTTGTTAACCAAGTATTTGGGTTTTGGCCCTCAAGTTTGCCCTGGGCTTCCCTTCTCCAACAGTAAATAATGTCCTTTTAAACTGGCTTGCATACACGCTGTGGCTTTGTGCAGTGTATATATATTTAAGCTGGCATATGGATAAGCAACGTTCAAAGGAAGCGCTGGCTTCATAGCACTAGAGGACTGAGCAAAAGAACCTTTGGTATGACCAGTTATGACTGCTTTAATGTTCTAAAACCTGAAGGTTAAGACAAAAGAGCAACTGAATGAATAGCTTGTGGTCAGAATTCTTCACTTTTATCTTGGCAAAAGGTTACCAAAGAAAAGAAGAGGAAAAGTCAGCACCTTAACCACTGCTCCATGCTAATCAAATCTATTCTGGAGAATTACTGAAGCTATAGCATAGACGTACCTACTTTTTTCTTCAATATAAGATGGCTTCTTTAATACTTCATTGTATTGAGAAGAGGAAATAAATCTCTTCAGAGCATCCACAGAAGGCAGAGATTCAAGTTGCACTTCAGGTTTCCCGTCGATTATCTCACAAACTGCTGTAAGTGAAGCCATGCTAGCTACTTTCCTAATCTGTTCTTTAAGCTTCGGCTCCTAATTAAAACCAAACCACACATGAACAAACATGCACCAATTTCTTCTAATATGATACAAATAACCTACTCATACATTTGATAATCCTCCTATTTGTATCACTTCAGACATCATATGGCAGCAACTCAGCATCCTTCTATTTCCTTATTTTCTTACTCTACACATAACATAGCTTTGCTTGGCTGGGTCAGAGCAGTCAATTACAAGTTGCAAGCACTAAAAAGAGCATAAATCTTACTAATTACAGCCACTTACTCATTAAGTGCAGGTGCCTAGCTCAACTACAATAGAACACTTCCATCTTGCCAGATAGCAATGTATATATATTGCTGGATAGCAATTAGAAAAAAAAGATGCGGGTCCGCGTAGTCGGAGACCCAATGCAACAAGACAACTGAAGTTTGGAACACCACATGCTAACTGCTCCAAGAAGGTAGAAGATCACAACATCTTCTAGGATTATTTTGTGTGATAAACGCACATATTCGGAGAGGCACAAAATAAGAAGTCTCAATGAAAGAGAGTCAGTAAGCGTATAGTTCCCTAATAGTATTAAAAGCTCAATGTTCTTTAAGTATCTTCAAGTTACTTTCAGTTGTCTGGAGCACAGGAAAGATTTTTCTCATCTGCAATTACTCAGTGTTTTCTTCTTCCTTCTTAAGCTAAAGATGTACTCAACCGAGGAAATCATCATGACAATTTAATTCCACTGAATTCAAAAGGTAAAGACCCTCGATGAACACTAAGTTTGAACCATAAAATGTTTACTTTGAAACTACTGGAGTAAATATATCATTCACATAAGCAAAGGAAAAACAATCAAGTCTTGCTCTTTGTTTCCTTAGAAAAGTAAACCTAGCAAATCAATACATACAATCTTTCTAATGTGTTATTAACTCTTGATCAATAATTCAACCAAGAAGATACCAAAGGTATCGTCCAACAAATTGTAATTTACATCTCCTCTGTTTACAGAGGTTATTAATGTTTCTTTACCTTTTGAAAATACATCTATCTCAGATATACTAGCTTAATACATACAGCTGAGACAACGAACATAACCATATGAAAAAGCCAAAGCAATGCTGGGTTCTGAAATTTCTTTTTCTTTGTATGTTCTAGCTTGGAGATTCAACAGATCATTAATACGAAAGGATTTTAATTTAACAGTAACTTCCTTGGTAAGATTGGTCAATATTTGAGGAAAAAGCTTTTGAGTACACGTAGCCCATTATTACAACTAAAATTTTACTTTAGCTACATAGATCTCTAAAAAATAATATAAGAAAACAAAAGTACTAAAAATCTTAGCTACAAGGATGTTACATTGACATTACACTGCCAACTAAAGACACATGTGTGTTAGGGAATATATATACAGACACATAGTCACACAAACCTTTTATTATCTTGTCATGTAACTTTATATCAATATATAAAATATAGTTATAAATAAAGTATTTGTATATTACATTGCATTTCTAGTATATTTGTAGTTATTTTTATATAATCTAAATATTATATATGCATTACAAGTAAAATATTTTAAAATTAATATTTACTGATTTATATTAATATAATTGTAAATAATGTTAAATTACCTCTTCACAATTTCTCTGCTGAAGATTACGAATAGATGCATTTGTGAGGGACAAAATGAAATTCTTGATGGATGGTACTTTGTTCCAGCTGACTTGCATGCACAAATTCACTATCTCTGGAATTAAAGCCAAGTATAGATCACAACGATCCAGATCGCCAACCTAAAAATGAGGAAACAAAAGGTAAACTGCAGCGTTAAGAGGAAGAAACTTAAACTGAAAAGAAAGAAAACTAATAGTAACAATGATAGCAAAAGGCAAACAACAGCAGTCATTGCGGCTGAACAACCTTTCATTTAATTTGGGGGGGGAGGGAGGAGTTGTTTGTTTGTTTTTTTTAAATCTTTTTGTCTTACAGGTTCTTTTAAGTTTCAGGTCTCTGGAGGATGCCTTAGAATGGACAGTGTGAAATTCTGAAAGAAATCTCCACTTCTTCAAATTGTTAAGTTTACTTAACTTCTGCTCCTGGTCCCAAAGGAATACCATGTAAAAACACCCGAGCTAGGCCTGGGCATCAGAAGCAGCGTTCAAAGCCAACTCGGTTATCAGACCACAGCACAGCACTGCACCCCGTACACACTCGATGCTGCGCCTTGCACTTCTTGCCCAACTACATTTAATCTCATGACTATATCTTGCTTGTTTTATGGCTCTTTATTCCCCTCCTGTATTTGCAACTTTTCTCCACGTATCATAAAAAAACCCACGTATGAAGTCAGGCACACAAGAACTGTATGAAGAAAGAACTTTTCCTTCTTTCGTTTTGAGAGAAAATACACCTTTGAATTTTCACTTACTTCAGAAGCCATTCTCCCGATTCAACTTCACTTTTGCTTTGACTCAGGACCACTTTTCACACTGATCTCTCGTCATACTCCTGTCTTCGGGACTATCCACTATCAGATTATTTTTTTTTCTTTGCATTTCCCCTTCAATTTCTACTTTCCATACGGTTTCTGAGAAAGCACCCCAGAACCACGTTTCTCTCCAAGCTTCCAACCTTGAAGACAGACATGTCTTTCCCCTTCAGCTTAGAGACTTTTTTCACTCTCCCCCAAACACAAGCAGCAAATTTGACTTCATTATCATTTCTGCACATCAGTCCATGTAACTTTCTCCATGAAGCCTAAACTGGTTTTCCTTTCTAAACTCCCTCTTCAATAAATAATTCTAAAATTGCCACTTTACATTTTATCCTTGTTAGTCGCCTCTTCCTCTCCAATCTTTCCAGTCTTCTCTTCTTCCCAACAGTCTATCCAAATACAGTCTACTGAATTAGCAATCCTTAAACTGATGTCTTCTCTTTAAATCTCTATTTTGGTTTTCTGCCTTTTACAATACAAAATTAAAGGTGACACAATTAAAGGCGACAATTAAAAGAATTGTGAAGATACTGGAACTTTTCATTTTCTCTTACTCCATATCCTTCCCTTGAAACTCCTAATCTACTTTTACCTTGCTTTCAAAGTTCCTACTTCACATTTCATTGAGCTTTTGAGTTTTGAGGATTAGCCTCCTTTTTAACTTCCACCAATTCCTCTTTCCCAAACATGTTTTCTTCCAAAAATAACATCATTCTCATCATCAACATTACATTCTAATTCCTCTTTCTCCATCTGCAAATGTCTGTAAATGTTTTGCTCTACAAGTCTTGTACAGGTCTTTCTACTTACATTTGACCTGAAAGCTCTTTAGAGAAGGAAGCATGCACCTCCTCTCTCTCTCTAAAAAGCTGTGCAGTTCTTCAATACATTCAACAAGGTATTTTTAAAAAAGTCAAACACCTTTACCATCAAGTCATTTTGCCTTAAAAGTCACAGGTCTCTGGGGTATAAATTTACTGGCCACAGCAAAGAGCTAACAGTGGAAGATAGTGAATAAAGAAGTTAATCAGGCTGAGCACTGCAAGTCTCTGAACTCCAAACATCTTATGCCTGCAACTGTTCTAGCGGATACAATACAGTATGATGTGATACTCATAATTTCTTACTACGTGATTTCTTTAGACTTGAGAAGAAACAAGGAATAAGGACTGCAGACACTAAACACCACTCGCCAAGAAACTTTTTTTCCGTATTCTGATTGTGCCCGCTCAAAAAAAAGTCAACAGAAGTGTTCCTTTGCAAATTGACCTTCTAGGTGTTTAAAGATTTGATGTGAAAATTAGGAACACTGGTAACAAGCAAAACAACACCATTAGTATGTCTCATTACAATTACTTACAGTGCTTAACTCATTTGTAGTAAGCCGTCGGAGAATAAATTCAAGAATACTCTCCACAGGTATAACTAGAGATTTCCAGATAAAAACCAACACCCCATCTGTGTACAGAGAAAAAAAAAAAACATATTAACATACAGAAATACAATTTCCTTATGAAATTTATTATACCATGCAGATTTAATTAAGTTACAATGTTATACAGTAATAAGTCTTCAAATACCTAGGAATACCTTAAAACAGCTCTGTAGTCTTTAGCAGTGTAAGCCATAGGGCTGAAAGAATCAAACCAGATGATACTCTTTCCTGAGACTTATCATGAATTAGTGAACCAAAACCTACACAAAACCAGAATACCAAAGCATGATTTCCCCATTTTTAATGCACGCTGTTGTCCTACTCCCAACCCTCTGCACAAACAGCTTATTAATGAACTTAATCTTTAATAAAGAACAAAAATGAATTGCATGTGAGCAAAACGCAGTTATCCATTTCTAATACGTACAGAAGTGAAAACTGGTTTTCAGATGGGGTTGGGCGAGGGGGGGTTGGGTTTGTGTGTGTTGTGTGTTTTTTTGTTGTTTTTTGGAGGGCTTTTACTGTTTAGAAATAATACAGCTTTGTATATAGAGTAATCTTACAATATTTTAGTGAAGTAGCTTCCTGGCTTAACATTGTAAACAAACACACAAGGTTATAACACCTAACGGGATACCTTGCCTAAGAAAAAGTTGGGCTACAAAGTATACCACACATGCACTGCGTTTCACAAACAAAAAGAGACAAGTTTATTACACAAGGAGGTAGGTCACCCTGGTAAAATGTATTTAACCACAAACCTACTTCAGCCTGCGTTTCAAGGGTAAGGGCTAAGCTGAAAGCCAAAGAAATAACGTATCAATATGCAGATAGAGTTAAAATACTCTGCATGACCATCTTGTTCTAAAAATATCAGTCATTAGTTTCTGTATTTAGGAGAGTTATCCTGAGGTTGTATCTGCTGTTTGTTTTTTTCTGGAGCTGACCCTGAGTTAACGCTTCATGTAGTGAAATTACAATGAAATGGAAGGCTTTCAAAAGGCAGAAATATAAAGGGACGTTATTTCCAGAAGTCCCAAATCTATATGGTACTTACTTTCAATATTCTCTATTAAAACGGCTCATTGGATTGCATTTCTATTGCTTAATTTGTTTAGAACAAGCCATTTTACTGTATCAGATTATTAACACATTTCATCATAAATCTCAAACCACTAAAAGATCTTCTGCAATTAAAATTTAGAAATTCTTCAGATAAACATGTTGGACAAAATCCAATTCACTATCAGTGGCTTTGTAACACTATAAAAAAAAATTAGCAAAAACTTACTGTTTTTGTAAGTGAAGACTAACAACAGTACAGATAGCAACACCTGTAGAAAAATGCTGCTGATTTCAGCATGCATTTCAGGCACGTCTATCCCCATTAAAGTATTCTTATATAAAACACTTCCCAATTGTTATTGTTTTACAACCTTAAATTCCTTTCTTCTTCCCTCCCATTTTATCATTTTCTATTTGACAGACAGGACTTTACACCTCCTGTTTAAGGAACATGGAAACAAAACCTCTGTATTTTGCAGCATTACTCTTCCTACCCCTCAAAACAGTCAATTCACAGCCACAGAAACAGAATTTATTACTTGTCTCTCCTGCACAGGAGGAAGCAGCATGAAAACGCAGAAAGAAAAGCAATCTTTGCTGAACTTAACACAAAAAGACGTAGTATTACAAGTCCAATTCTGAAAGACTCTACTGACGATGAGCTGTACTGGAGCACCTACAGGGGAGTTCTAAAGGATGGAGACAACTGTGACGCTCAGCCTTGCCATGCCTGAAGAACTCTGTTAGCAGAACTCCACGTGCTAGGTCAGGCATCAAAATTCCCAAAGCAGGAGCAACCAACTACATCTACATTAGCAAACACACAAGGAAGTAAGGCGCACAAGGAAGTTATTTACAGAGTTACATGCTCAGTACTAAAAACCTAACATGCACTCGCATGTGTTTTGTCAGGATCTGCTTTAGGCTTGATCCGGCCTCACGCTGCAGGCTGAATGCACGCTGGCAGCTGGGGCACACCTTCCAGTTTAGTTTCACCTGAAGGCATCCGCTCCAATCAGAGACCACCCCACAATATAAACTTTAACAGCCTGCATAAGTAGCACTTAGTAGTTCACTCAAACAGCTAAAATTCAAAAGGGGGGGATTAATGTATAAAGCACTTTTTTAAAAGAGGGTAAGCATTTACTTCAGGGCTACATTTATTTAGACATCTTTATGAAACCTGGATGCAGAACCTGAAATAAATTTTTTTCACGTAACAGCCCACATCTGTGGCCCCCCACCCCAAAGCTGCTCTTGTAGTCCATGTTATAAAAACAATGAAAAAATTCCCAGCAGTGGAAGCAGAAACCAAATGCCAAGATCCCTCTTGTTCCACTTCAGCATACAATTCATGAAAATTATATTGCAATTTTTTTCATTTGCTCTCAGGAAAAAAAAAAATAGGTCTACTCCAGTTACAAACTAACCAAGTTCTAACAAAAGGAGTGGTAAGGACTCCATAGCTTTTGTTCAGACTCTCCTGAAAGGTCTACAAATTAAAGTGCTCAATCTGTGGGGGGCCAAAACTCCCAGATTCAGATCAGCAGACTTGTGCTTAAGTGGGTACCTCTTAAGCTCCTTGCCTCCAACTAAAGCAAGTCAGTTAGGCATACCTACCAAAATCATACCTAATACTGTGAAATAATCAGAGACATCCTGTCTTTTGCAGTCTAAACAGCATTAGTTGAGACAAAACTACCTACCACTCAACTCAGAAAACCGTATGTCTAGCAGAATCGCTTTATGTACTCAGGGAAGGCTCTGGCTGAACCTGTGGCAACTAAGCAGGGTTTCTGTGCTAACTTCTTTCTGAAGCGTCTAAAGGATTTACAGAATCCATATATTGGGGAAGAATAAGCCTCTAAATATTTGTAACACAGTCACACTCCCCAGCTTTTAAGTAATGCTAATCTAATCCTAATGGGTAACACCTGCTTTCTCAGAAGCCTTCCACATTCTCAACTCCCAGTCCTTGGGACACCTTCAGAAGAGCCCCTGCAGGATGAAACTCCGAGCTCCATTTCGTAACAGATATGCCAGATTGTCAACTTTTACATTTACCACTTCTAAACTAGTATTAATTTGACAATATAGCCTTAAGACAATAAGTACCTTACTTTTAGATAGACTATAATTAATATAAGACACAGTATACTGAAGATATCACTAACCATCTTGCGTATTGGAACATTTTAACGAACGGGTCTGCAATAACTTCAAGAGAAGCTGTAGGCTTTTATCTGTTTTCAGTGTTGGTATGTAAGCATTACTGCCAAGTTTCATCAAGACATCCAGAAGAGGGTTCAAGAAAGCCTCTAGTTCAATCCATTCTATGTTGCTTTTTCCACTACACAGAAACAAAAATTAAAAAGAAATTCTTCTTCTGAGTATCTGCCTTAAGTGCTGAAGTCACTGATGGAAATAAATAGGACATATGTTTCTAAGTCACTTAAGCATCTTTAGAAATGTTACCCAGTATGTTTGCAGCAACAGCTGCACAAGGTCTAAGGAATGATCAGGCTGACTGAAAGTCTACAGAGAAAAGTGGACAACTTCCTGACTTGATCAGGCTTCTACCGGATCCTTCAGGAGCGAGGGGGTTGAAAAAAAGAGAAATGTAAAATAAGATATTTCATACTTACCTGTATTTATTCCTCATCTGCTCCATGTCTGCAGCCAACAGAATCATTGTTGCAACAAGCTTAGCTTCAAACCAGTCAGGCATAAAGCAATTTTCTCCTGATTAAAGATATTTTAAGGTTTCCACAGGATTTAAAAAATACCTTCATGTTAATTTTTAAAACTTTTCTGTTTATAACTTAATAAATTAGTAGTGTAACAACAACTAATAGGAATATTACGACTAGTTTATTTGCATTTTTTTATCTAGATATAAACTAAACTCAAACAAAACTGCTTTTTCTTTACACCTCAAAGATGCTAATCTCATTGGCCTCTATGCTTAGATCAATTTTAGACAACGTGTGTACTACATAGTAGCTCCCAACAGACTTCCTATTACTTTAAAAAATATATTAGCATATTCAAATGAAGTTAACCAAGAACATAATTCCATTATGCTTTGTCAAAAACATCAACCGTAATTTTGACCAGCTGAAAGTTTTATGAAGAACTAAAACTATTCTGTCAAAAGGAAATTAAAAAAACCCTAACTAAAGTTTCTCTTTTTATCAGTCTTTTACTGAAGACTACATCATCATACTTATAAAACTGTTTCTTAAACAGTACTACATAAGCTGGTTTTCGGTTTTTTTGACCAGCATGGTTTTGAATTTGGGAATTTAGAAAGCAGAACACACTTTGGAGGTACACTTCAAGCAACTGGACATGGTTGATTCCCCCCCCGAGAGGTGCTTATAAGCTAAGATTCGTATCAAAACAGGAAATTACAAACATCACTAATCAGAAGTGAAACACAGGTGTTTGCCATGAAACTACAAATAATATAGACCATGGACTGAACGTTTCCATAAGGAGAGAAGATCTGTCAAAATTTTTAGCAAAGCATTTATCTTGACAGATGAAATTTGCTTTCAACTTTTCTAACCATAACACAATCAAGTGAAGTTTCCCTGGCTGCACAAAGCTTCTGAACTGATTTATCATTAGCAAATACTGGCCTAGCTTTTATAACTCCTACAGGTATATTATTAAAAAAGTGCTCAGTTTCGAATTTTGACATCATGAGATGATACAAAGTTTGATACCACTACAGTACTTAAGTAGCAATTGAGTACCATGCAAAAGTTTAAATATTCAAAAAGTCAATTTGCCATTCCTTTCAATGTATCTGAAAGAAAATTCTGAACTGAAGTTATAATAATTTAAAATGTGGCAGTAAAGAGAGAAGTTCCTTCAGAACTTATCTGCGTATTTATACAGCATACAAAGAACCTTCCTTGGTTATGATGTGTGGCAGCTCATCTACTGCAAGTGGTCCAAGATCAAAAGAATATCACAGCACAGGAAGGTGGATAATGAGCTGCCAAGCTGTGTAACTAAATGGCATCTCTCTCCACAAATATACTCGGGCATTTTACAAAGCTCTGCTGAGAAAGGCTACAGAACCTGTAACTATTCACATTCCCTTGTGCTTTTCCCTGCCCCCATACTCCAGCATTCTCACACCCCACCAAAAAAGTAACAAAAGAAATCTTACGGATAAGTAACAGTGCAGCATTGTAACTGAATATTAAGGCTTCACTTTCAATTATTACTGCAGGACTGTACTTTATGAAAGAAAACTGGAACTAGAAAACAAAGATCAAACTTAAGAGCCATGAAAATGTTTGAGAGTCACAAATTTGTTAGAACTTGGATAGGTATGATATAAATAAACAACCAGCTCTCCTAAAATACAAAGGATTTCTGTAACTTTGTTGTCTAAATTATCTTCAAAATCTTTTTACAATAATAAACATTTAACTTACTTTCAGATGCCGGTGTCTTAAGGTACTCTCCCACAAGACTGCGTATGTATTGACGTAATGATGACGTCTCCTGACGTTCAAAATCAGAGGTCATAGACTTTCTGAAGCATCTGTCATTCACTTGAAACCACCTGCAAAGCTAAATTAAAACCAGTATGTTACCATTTAACGATACCTGCTAGCTCTGTATTGACATTACCAACATAACCGTACACTAAAGCACTGTTAAATACAAGCTGCAATATCAGCAAATCCACACTGTGAGGGGCATTAACTGTACCTTGAGGCTTAGCAGTCTATTCCCCTTCTAATTAACATCAAAAAAGGTTCTTCCAGAGAGTAATTCAGAGTACCCCAAAAAAGATTACTGGTACCAATATAACAAAAAAACCGCCTAAGCTCTTAAAAATAAGCAACACTAATAAAAGTTCCCTTATCACAAAAAGGGCTTCCCATACCCAAGTGTTATCTAATGAGAGCTGTATTTTATTTTATTTCTAAACTTATACACCAAAAATCAAATGAACAGGATGCAAAGTGCAGCATATATAACAAAAGGACACTATGCAAAACATTTACCATTATATTGCTGTACAACTAATCGAAGTTATGGCTACGTATTCAGTTGGTTCCAGTATAACCTATACTGGAACCTATATACTATACTATATATACTATAACCTATACTATAACCTATATAATCTAAAATGATTTCTTTGAGGCTTTTCATAGCATTTTGCAAATCCCCTGGAAATTTGACAATCTCACTCCACATGGTATGCACATTTTTCCCTTTGATATTACCCTGTTACTCCTACCAGTGCGGGGTTCATCCAAACAATATGCAAATCAGAGGCAGCACTTGCACAATTTTTTTGACCCATATACTGTTTCAGAATCCACATCAACTTGGACAGTAATTTCAGAACTAAAAGAAGGGGAAACATGCACCATACTAGCAGACTATCCCTCTAAAGATAGAGCAAAATTACAAAATAAGTGTCCTTTTCCATTAAATTGATTTTTACAACAGATAGCTGAGGGGAAATGAGAAGGAAGTAGCCAGAAAGAGAAAATATATATACATATATACACAATTTACAACAATAACTCCCTGTAGACTCTGATGAGCAAGAGCAGCTTCTGCTGAGGATGTTACAGCCACCTGGTATCCTTAATAAAAGTAGACAGAGAAGCCCAAATCATGGCTCTGCAGATTCCATAAGGTGCCCTTGCTTTGCACTCTCTCCATGAAGTTACCAACCATTTAGAGGAACCAGCATGGATCCCTGATGGGAAGATTACAGATACTAGTACAGGCTTACCAATAGCAATTTTAGTTCCTGTAATCTTGGCAAAGGATGCAGAAGTCTACGACTGTGACGAACACACAGGTGTTTCTTAAAGGACCAGTATTCAGGGACGAAAAGTCTGAGTAAGACCTGATTCTGATTTGTATTTCGATATCGTGACACCCAACAGCTCCAATACCTAGAGGAACTCTAGGAAACACAATGAACTGGGCCATACAAGCTGAAGGACTTAAAAAAAACGCAACTGTGCCTCAAGAAAGAGCTTTTTGTTCTGCAGAATTGAAAATTTCTGCACAACGAAAGAAAAAGTCTTCTTTTTCTCCCTGCCCACCTTACCTTACCTTCAACCACTTAGAATTCTCCCACTTTGAATACGATGAGTAATTTGTTTAGGGTTAACATTAATCCCTCTATAGGATTTAATAAATAAATCAGAGCTTTCAAGTGAAACATAAATCAGTCAGTACGCCACATCCAGAATGTACCTATGCAAAAGCAGCTAAGTATTTAAATACTACATTAGCGATAGTAAATAATGCATTTGTATAGGTACTAAAACATGTCTGATGACCATAAAACAAATTTCAGTTCTCACCTCCATCCATAACATAGTATCTCTCCTTAAGGACTCCTCTGGTCTCAGAGACAGAAGAAAGCTTGAAACTTCTGGGAGGGACACTTTCTCCTGAAGAAATTAATCAATATACGATAGTTGCCAACATAATATACAACAGATAACATCTATATAACTACTCAAGACGTTCGCTGCCATCTTTCAAAACTTTCAGAAAATGAAATTGACTTTTTCCTTTCTATGACAGACTCATTTTTGCATCTTTTGGACCAATTTACCTTTACCGAGGAACACAATTTAACTTTCCCAAATATTAAAATCTATCTGAAAATTAATGAATGACTAGATGAATAGCACTATTCACTGATGATACCTTTTAAATGAATGTACATAAATGAGTAAGAGTTACCAATAAGTACTGTATTTCCAAAATGAAATTCAGCTCATACAGGTTTATAGCCATAACAGACAACATGGAAGAAAGTCTACTCATTTAGAAAGCGAGCACATTATAAGACACCAAAACATGCATACTTTGACTACCGAACAATTAAGCACTTCCTATTTCAACATGTTTAGTAGTTTTAGCATTCTGGTATTAGGAACACTTTCATTCTCTTAGGTTATTTCAGAAGAGTCCATTCACTTTCACATTAAAAGATGACTACACAACAGATATCATAATATCCATAACTACTGCATGAAAACCCTACAAGAAAACATCAACTAATAAAAGGTAATGAAAAAAATACACCTTATGAAAACCAAGTTAACAGAAGCATACCCATACTTACATAGCACTATTTTTTTAAATAGTGACTAAAAAAATTTCAAACCCAGCAAAATCACTTGTTCCATGTTGCATTTAGCAGTTTTCTGAGTCCTGTTTACCCTGCAAAAGTGTTAGTGTATTTCTATTACACCAGGAAGGAAAAAACCCAACCAAAACTCACCACATCTGTCAAATGCATAGCTGTCTGAAGAAGATAGCACTGAGCAGCTCCACGCAACAAAATCTGATGTGTAATCATAGTACACTGGAGGACATCTCTGGAAAGAGGAAAAAAGTGCACCGTAGAAAACACACCCTTAGAAGTTTAAACACTTCGACGTATTTGCTAGTTATTAACATTTTTCAATATCAGGCTGCATTTAACACATATATTCTACTAAGTGTAACACCATCACTGCCTAATCAGACAGCTTACCAACTGGTACACAGACTACTTTAAGTATTTTCAAAAATTGACATTAAAACTTGGATAAGCATATACTTGACACGATAAATAAGGAAGGGGCGGGGGGAACACAGCAACAATAAAAAAAACCCCAAAAAACCCAACTAAAGGAACAATCCCCATGATCACATCAAACTGATAATTTAGTATTTCTATTTCTATCTGTTACAAATATAGAAATAACATATGTTTGCCACCAAGTTCTCATTCTAGCACAACACTGAAAGAAACCTTCAATGATCTTTTATCATCAGAGGTGCGTCTAACTTTTTTTTGGTAAACTATTTTTATCCAATATTCCTTCCACCACTAGTCAAGACTTTATTTCAAACCTCAAATTTGATTAAACTGGAATAATTACTGATTTTTAGCAGTAGGACATGAAAGCAGACACTTAAGAAACATGAGTGTGATTAAGGACAATATGCACACCAAGAACTTTTATCTATCCTTTTATTTACAACTCTCTCAGTTTTCAATTTTGTGGGTTGTCTCCTGATAAAGCCTCAAATGCCATTAAAAAAAAGTTTTAATGTAATTAGAAGAAAAGGAAGAAGTTTGATATATATCAGTTAGGAAGTACGGGAGACCAGGGAAAAATTATGCCAAAAAAGAAGCGATGACAAAGGACTGAAAGGCAAAACACTTATTTTTTTAAGTCACACAGAAACATAAATACATTGGTTCTTGAATTGCTTTCCTCCGTGAATTACACATCAATGAGACAGAACCTTCCATTCCCATGCACAGTCATCACATTCTCCCAAAAGTAAGAAACATGAATTAAAACTTGGCTCTCCAGATATTCAGCACGCTTCTTTATAAGAAGTCTGCAAGAATACAATGCAGTGCATTTTACCTTAAAGCATGAAGTCCTTCAGTGCCCAGTACTTTACATGCAGGGATATATGCCAGAGCCATAGAAAGAAACAAAATGGGAACAGCACACCAATGCCTGCTTGTCATCTTCTGAATAAATTTTAGCAGGAAACTTCCTTAAAATAAAAGTAAACAAAGCAAACAATTCGCAGTGATTTCTTGTTCTCCAATGCATTTCAATGACATGGACCCCAGCAGGAAAGTGTTACGATCATTTCCAAAAATTAAATGAAAGACAACGGAATAATTTCCTAATTATTTCAATGAAAAAAGTATGTTGCAAAGAAGTCTCTCAGTAAGGTAATATGTGAAGGAGACAACCAGAAATAAACCAAATTTTGGCTTTGGTGATCTGAAATGATCACCATGTTCAGTAATGGAATTTAAAATCCTATTTTTTCGAGTACCAGATGATGCCTTTTTTTAAGCTGCTACTCAAGTCTGTGTGACGGAATACTGAAGTACACGGCGACTCAACCAGTTTAACGGATGGTGGCATGGCAAAAGCAAGCCTCAACAAGACACCACAGCTACCATTCACAGAAGCAGGTCACCCAGTCTGAGGGCTGCCAATCACAGACTCTTCATTTTGTAATAAAATAATATGCCTTGGGACAAGGCAGAGAATAGGGCAACTATGGCGTTACAAACCTGAAAAGGTGTCTCCTACCAGAACACATACCCGTAGATATAGGATACTGAACAGAGCTGGATCTACCCTTATTTAATCCAATTAGAACAGATATTAAATCCTGTTATGTCAAAGGTTGCTTCTACTTTTCAGCCTACACGGCCACCAAAATCTGGAACAAGCTCAGAAATCTTCCTTCATCCAATCTCATAATAAAGGAATCCTTACTCAGCTTCAGACTACGACAGGCTCTTTTGAATGCCTAACTACAAAGGTTGTAACTAAAAAAGCCTGGCACAAAGGTTAAAAAATAAAAACAAAAAAAACCCCATACCAAAAAACCCACACCAAGACCCCTGCCCAAAACCCTCAAAGCATAGTTTTAAAGATATTGCTCAGCACAGTATGATCTACACTGACCAATAAAGAAAAAAAAGAATCTGCAAATACTGTTCACCTTCAGAACTGAAGGGTTTGGTATTTTTAATAAAAAAGCGAACCTCCTTCAGTTTGCCCCTAAAACAATTCTGTAGCTTAACACTGCAGCATCCCTCAAAGCCTCTGAAGACCTCCTCTCTTGTCTCTGGAAACTCCACTGTGACAAGAACAATTCCTTTTTTCTCTCAAGTAATGTAGAAAAATAGTGGTAAATCTTTACTTATGGTTCGGAAAAGGGGTCAATAATTTTTATTTGGTTTCTTATTTAAAAAAAAAAGATAAAGGTGAAATTGAAACATACCTTTTTCTTCCTCTGGAAGAAGCATGAGATAAGTAGCCAAAAACTTCTGTAGTCTCATTCCCAAAGGAGGACAGGCTCCCATCAACTGACCTGGTGTCCTGTTGGGTTTTAAAACAACAAATACACAACTGGCGTGTTAACAGCTACAAGTAGGATTGCCCTTAAACAAAAACCAAGTGCAATTCAGCAGTTACTTCACACAGAGGCTGCTCCAACAGGCCAGAGAGAGTGAGTGCGTCAGCTTGCACCCTCCACTTATCCCAGTATTCCAGCAATACCCAGCAAACACGCAGAGGACAGGGAAGACCGCAACAGCCCGACTCTCCCTGGCCACCTACAAGCGCGTGGTGGTGTCACACTCTGGCATTCAAGTGCAGCCTCTTAAGTCCAGTTACTGAGGCCTGAGAGCATCTTTACGTTGAGCCCACAGTAAGAAAGGGCACTGTCAGTTCCACCCTGCTGCCGCACCCATGGAATGCTGCAAGCCTCCAGGAGCGGGTTGCCAAGGCCCACGAGACAAGATCTGTGGTACGTGGCAGGGATGTGACCAGTCTGATCTGGAGAACAGCAAAGACAAATTGCCCACTGCATCGGGCACAACGCTGAGTGCATGGAGTGCATTCCACGTTGTACTCCCCATTTTCAGTACTCTCCACCCAACTAGCACAAAGGACTATGTGCCATCAGTACACTGAATGTGTGGCAACGTGCAATACCTCAAACTTTTATCTGTTCTTTATGTATTTACACCGAGATGCCACTGTTATCTGTTGACCTCAAAGAGCCTCCTGTGAAAAAATATTAATTTCCCAAAAGATAATCAGGCACCATTGAAAAAACCCTTTATCAGTTACGAATTAGCAACAGTTAGAGGAGCCCCATCTTTTTGTATGGCAAGAAAACAGCAAAGTTTATTTTTAATCTTCTCAAGTTAGCCATTTATCATATCTCACTTCATTTCCAAGTTAGTATTTCAACACCAGGTATAAAACAGGACCTTGAGGCATCCCTACGTTGCTATTATTAGGATAAAACTGAACCCGCTTCATCTTACAGCCACCCACCTTTCCTGAAAAACTCTACCTGTCAGGGCATTTAGCAACACCATTTGCTTATTAATGTGTTTTCCTTTATCCAAGTACTTACCCACATACTCAAATCAGAATCATTAGAATACATTTCAAATAATTGATATATTTATTAAAAAGAAGTGAAAAAAATCAGTGGCTTACCTGCTATAGAGGGAACTTTCTGAGAGGGCATCCATTAACGGCCCAATAACAAACTGATAAAAGGAAACAAGAACAATGGCTAAATGTACACTTGCAAGGCACTGTTACATAGAGACTAACTAGACTTGTATCACCAGACTTTAAAAGCACAGAGTCAGAAATCGGAGAACCCTGTTGCTAATAGTAACTAGTAGGAGCAAAAAGAGGAGGTAACTAAAGAGAAGGGTGAGCAGAAGAATAAACAAGCAAAGCAATTTTTTCCTTAGGTACGCTTCACAGAGCATTGTGAAAGGACGAGGCAAATAAGAAGTCTTTTTGGGCAACAGATGGAGAAAAGATATTTAAAGATGAAACAAAAGAAAGACTAGGGGCAAATGCAAGTAGAAAGATTTAGCATGCGTTTTAAGGTTGACTACATTTCAAGTTAGTCATCAAGAGGCCAACTTAATTTGTATAAATTAGAAATGTTAACCTCTGAGCACAATGCTCCTTCTATGAAGGAGAGAAGGAAGAAATAATAGTATAATACAGATCCCTCCTTACTAAGGCGTAGGCTGGTTGGGGAGTCAGCCTACAAATGATACTAACACCAAAAAAATTAAGAACTTTAAACTTACAATATTTCTTCCCACATATGGAATATTTTAAAGCGTGCTTTTTAATGGGATACAGTAATGTACAGACTGTACTACAGAGACATTCGCCTCCTCACAAGATTATCTAGCAATGAATCTTCAAAATCCATCCTCGAGTAGGAGACACTACACACAGACTTGAAGTCTGTTGACCAGGTTTATCCAAGACACAAGAACTCAAGTTCAATCAATTAATATCGATTAATAATTTTGCAAAGGTTCAGGGGACTCTGAAAATATGAAGCATCAATCATCTGTCTGAGAATTTCTGGTAATAAATTTAAATAAATCAGGATCTAACTTCAATTAGAGAGTGTTAGTTTGATATATAGGAATGAATGCCTGCACTCAAAAATGCATTGCCTCTAGCCAGACCATTTTTCAAGTAATTGCATATTCAATGCCACTTACAAATATTGCCATCCCTTGCACAGCTAAGAAAGATGTTATTTTTACAGAATGTGCCCAATTCCAACACAACTGAGGCAATTAGTGTTAAGATATATTACAAATTAGAACACCTGTGTGTTCTGGCAAGGAACAGTAACACCCTTACCTCTGAAAAACCAAGTGAATTTGGAAGATGCTTTGTTTCATAAAGCTCCAGAAAATGAAGAATGCCTTCCTTTGTCAATGTCTTATTCTCACTCTCAAACATTCGTTTATAGATGCACATGTGCCACGATGGGTGAAACAACCAACAACCTGTCACAAAAGCAAACTGTTCTAAACTGACACAGAAATGACAGTGACACATCAGCATACTAACACACAACATACTGACATCCTGGACAACATCGTAGTCAATTCATAGGACATTTCAAAAAGATGATTATAGGTATTAGATTTTTGGAAGTACCCTGCTAAATCGCCAATACAAAAAAATATAAATATTAACATGGCTTTCAAAACATACCTTCTAAATTTCAATAGTTACAAATTAAAATGACTAACATGCAGAAACCACATCCTTTTTCATGCAACTCTCCTCATCTCAACATTGTATTCACCTGCAATGCTTTCACACTAACAATCTTCCTGCTTCACCAATCTCTAAACATTAACTTCTAACATCTTGCACTACCTAATTAGATGTGTTCCATTTTGCCCTACAAAAGATGACATTACATCCTTCACTACACTATCTCTGTGCTCATTTCTTCCCTCCCCACTTCCAGTGAGGGATTTGTGCAGGTAACTTGGCTCATGAGAGCCACCTCAAGAATCTCTGGCTTTGTCTTACTTTCACATTAGCTTAAGTAAAGCAAAACATAGTGAAAAAGGACCATTTAGTTGGGTTTGCTGACAGAAGAAAATATTTCAAGATATCATAGCAAGCAATAAGCACATGCTAGGATTTCTTCTTGGAGCATAGCGGCACTGCCTGTGCACGTTTGCCAAGCAACCCATGCATACAGCAGACCCACAAAAACTGGAACAGCCACCCAGAAAACAGCTACTTCAAGAAACAAAACGTAACAAAAAGCTGCTACTAAAACAGTAGAAGGAAAAAAAAAAAAAGCATGACTAAACTGCCTGATATTTAGGAGATGTTTCAGAAAAAGTTATGCCTTACCGTTTTCCCCTGATAGAGCATGCTCATATAAACTGTTCAGTTTTGGTAATACAGGCTTTATGACATGGATCTGAAATGTAAATCAGATGTAAAGTAAGTAGTTTGTATCTCAGACCTAGGAACTGGCACTTACTCGTGGGCTAGAATTTACTCTCAATAGCACTAACGTAGTAATGGACAATCTAACTGCACTTAAACAAACCTGCAATGCCTGCGCAACCGACCCTGGCACTTGGTATGTAACACTCAATCGCAGTTTAGCACCGAAGAAAAACCCGTACTTTCACGCTGCTGTATCATAAAGAGTAATAATTCCTAATAACCAATCATTCTGTCCACCAATTGATATTAGAATAAATCAGCACAAATCTCTCAAACATTCTGAAAAATACTATTTCTCTCAATTACAGAACAATTACATACAAATAAGATAAAATAACTACAAAGAGGTACTCATACAATCACAGAAGCCTCAAGTCAATGGGAATCTTTCTGCCAAGTACACGGGATGCCGAGTCAAAGCCTGTAATTTCTACTCAAGGCCACAAGTGCTTTTACTACACAGGTGTTGTCCCCCCTCTGCTGAAAGGAGGTTATTAAGCTGCAATGGCCTGGTTTCACGAGGAAACGGGTCACCCCTAGTCTTGTGATAAGCTGCAACCCAGGCTTTTCCTTCTTAGTTCAATCCACTGCTTTAGCCAGAATTATTCCAAAGGGAGCTCTGAATTTATTCCAAATGAACTACGCGCGCTGTGTTTTAACAAGCCAAAACAAACGCGCTGCTGTCAATGCTCACTCAAGACACCCTCAATCACCAAAGCGGGAAATATCTGACCCAACAGAAGCATCTCCTGTGCACATGCCAGAAGCGAGGTCTCGCATGCGATGATGACGACGAGGAGGAGCAGAGATTTTTTTTTTTTTTTTGTACCGTGCTCCTACCTGGTTTCCTTCCAGAGTTTCCATTATCAAAATGTAAGTTTCCCAGAACTGCAGGAGTTTCTCATTCTTCTCGGCAGACCACCAAAACAGGCTCGATTCTGACCAAAAAAAGAAAAGAAAAAAGGGAAGGAGGGGTTTCTCCCTCGGCCGAACCGTTCCGCCCGGGCGCCGCGCCCCCCCCCCCCCCCCCGGCCCCGCCGTACCGTCTCCGCCATCCGGGGGGCAGCGCAGCTCTGCGGCCTGGGCACCGCTGAGGTCCAGGGCTCGCTTCAGCAGGTAACGGGCCCGCCGGCGGCACAGCCCGTCCCGCTCGGTCAGGCCCTCCTGCACCACCCGCCAGAACCGCGGGCACAGCCGCGCGTCCAGACCCGCACCCGGCCCCGCCGGGCCCCGCGGCAGCAGCGCGTCGGCCAGGGCGCTCAGGGCCAGCAGCGCCCGCCC
>VZSF01000462.1:2324013-2392838 GCA_013398295.1 Chionis minor
CGGGAGGCGGGAAGCGGGAGGCGGGAGGGGAGGCCTGGCCAGGCCGGGCCGGGCCACGCCGCCGCCTCACGTTGGGGTCTGCGAGGGGCTGCGGCGGGTCGGTCGGTGGGTGAGTGCTGGAAGTCGTGGGGGCTGCGTGGCTGTGGCGCGGGGGATGAGGATGGGGATGGGGCACCCGCAAAGCTCTGGGTTTGGGGGGCTGTGGGGTGCTGCGAACCCCCTCGGGTCTGCACACGCGTGGGGGGGGTGGGTGGTGCCCAGCTGCTGTGAGTGCCAAGTGAAGCTCGACCCCCTCATGTGTTCCCGGGGGCTGAGCACCGGAAGGCCACGCAGAGACATCGTGGGTGCTGGCGCCATTTGTTGCCGTTCATGCTGCTACAAGTTGTTGAAACCAGTCTACGCTGTCAGCGCAGCATCCCGGAGGTCTACTGGAGTGCCCTGCGCCCGCCTCCGGAAGAGACGGGGAGGCGTTCCTGGGTGCTGGCCCCATGCTGTGTTCTTGCGACAAGGGTCCAGGCCCCTGGCACTCGGGCCAGAGGACAAGGCCCAGGCAGTTTAATGTGCTAGTGCAGCCAAAGTATGTAACTAAGAAAAGCAACCTGACTTCCAGTAAGTGTAAATTGACTACACAGGATTACCGTTCCCTTGAAAAAAGCTTTAAGAGATCGCTATATTGCAAGTGGTGGTGAACCGCTTTTTGAGAAGACATGGTCATAGGAAAGGGAACCTTCTGGTTTCCTCCTGGAACCTTCTCCTGGAACCTTCTCTTCGCCCGAAAGCAACGGACAGCAAATTCCCTGCTCAGCAGCACACATACAACGTGGTTTCCGATCGGTATGGGAGTTACCTTGGCAAAGCCATAGTTGCTTAGGTGTCTAATGAAGAAGAAAGACTCAGTGATAAGTTTTCAGGGTGAGCTACCCCTTGATGGCTCTCTCCGAATCACATGAGTACAGTCTCTCCTTTTCCCGGTTATCCATTTTCCCCAGACTTTATTAGAAATCTGTTGTCTCCAAGAGTTGAACGATTGCAAAATGGATGAAGCTTCTTCTTAGAGGTGGACCTGTAGTGTGACGATATATTTTCTAGAAAAAGAAGGTGGAAAGGAATCATTTTAAACCTGCTAGCTACCCCAGTTTCCATGTACTTTATCACTTCGCACATGTTCAGTTACATGTAAAATACAGAATCTAGAAAAATCTCAAGAAAACTCAAGTAAAGATACATTTACTTAAATGCAAAGTAAAACCTAGTTCTTTGTTTCACACACAGAAAAACATTTCTCAGAGGAGGAATGAGTATAATGTATCTTAGTAAACAGAATGCTTACAGTTGAAATCTCTTTCATGCAGTAATAACATTTTGTTCGCTTTTCCATTTGCTCCGATGTCTTCAGTAATTCTTCCATTTCTTGACTTACAGCATGCAGACTGATGAATTGTGGGTGTTTCTTTTACCAGGCTTGAAAAAGTGCCAAGCAGGGCACTTTATTACAATCTTCTTTATTACAATCCTACTCTTCCCTTCCAGGCACCTGTAAGACTTAAGTGAAAGAAGCGTTAAAGGGCTGCACAACAAGCAGTAACCAAAACGGAATAAAATACTAGGTGCTGTGCTGTTTCGCCATTATTCTCTGAATTCTGTCATGCCTTTATTTTTATCACAGTGGGGCGCCAAATCCAAAGTCTTATTTCATCAAGTTAAACATCAGTATTTAAATTTGAACTCTTCCCTGCAGATCGTCTTATCAGAGAAAAAGACGTGGGTGAGAAATTAAGCCCCTGGGAGATTAGGCTGGGGAGCTTCTGAGTGGAACGTGATGCAGAAAAATAAACAACAACAACAAAAAAGCCTGGAAAGGCAGATATGGAGTTAAGAGAGAGAAAAGGAGCATAAGAGAAAAGCAGCATTTTGTAGTTTTGAAATGGCAAGACCCACAGCATTCACACCCTTGTGCCATACTTGTTAAGTGTCCTCATGCTGGGACCTTAAATTTGCACTTTCCAGCTCTACGCTTCCAACTCACACCCCTACCTCACCGAAGACCATGTCCCATCTGTTTTCTCCACTTTCCAAGCTTATCCCAACCCTTTCCTGCCTTCTTCCTAAGCCAGCCCTGCTCACAGGCCCCCAGCCTGCCAGCTGCAGCCCCCTCTAGGATCCCAAAGCCCTTTCAGCCTAGGCTTACTGCACCGGCCTCGGCACTCAGAACATCCCACACCTACCAATCTCTCTCTGCACTCCTATTTAGAAGATATTCTGTATTCCCTGACCTATCCAGGTCCCTTCCAGCCTCAGCATATTGGCTAGATCAAAGGTTGAAATAGCTTGATAGTTATTTATTTTTTTTTAGAGAGGACAGCCTGCAGCTGCTTGCTTTATTTCTGCCATATGAGATTATTCTTCCTCAGTCAGATTAATCTGTTTTAGAAACCTAAGACTAAGAGGAATCACCTGAGACATCAAAACCACTCCACCACAGTGGCAGACAGCCCTGAAATAAATGGTCAGTCTGGACACATTCCCTTCATGGGCCACTGCTGTCTCTATGCCACAAAATGCTTCTCAACCCCCCCCCCAACAGGTATAGGGCTACTACACACTCCTCTCCCTTAACCAGAGTCTCTCTGTGCCATTTAATGCCATTACTGGGCCTACGGGTGGCAGGAGAGAGATGAGAAACACGTATTATTTTTGATTCATACCTGGACTTTATAACAGCACCCTTGCTGATGATTTGGATTTCCAGCATACAGTAACTAGCTGACCAAGTTTGGGGCTGATTTTACATACTTAACAATAATAGTCTATTGGTTTTCATCAGGACCCATAGTGTTACGCCAATTTAGCAATACAAGAGGACTGAGGTTCCTTCCTCACATGCCTAGTTAAAAAAATCAGTGCCATAGTTGTTTGCATACTCTTTCAGACAAATATATACTTGTTCCGATGTAAATGTTTTCCCCTGTGATCACACAATCGGGCAATTCTGTATTAGGAACAATCCGTGGATGATCTTTCCAGGGCTTGGTTGTATTGGAAAAGGATCATGGACAAAACTACAGTATAAACTACAGACAATTGGTTTTAAGTCTTGGAAATCCCCACTTACAATTTTGGAAACATGTGTTATGCTATTCCCATAAAGCCACTGCTGAGCTGAGCAACCACATTAGATTATTAGAGTCCAGGCCAAATAAATGTCTTTAAAAAGTTTTGTATTGATGGTAGCTTTGGATCACACAAAATGCCTTTCTTCTCATGAAACCTCTTTCACTCCTGTACTACCACCATTTACATTTACAGGTAGTCGTGCACCATTTATAAGGAGGAGGGCTTAGCTCACCCTGTAGTGTCATTTTCTTTCCTTGCTGGAGTCCATGGCAGTGTGTCTGAAGAAGAAAGTCATGCGGGAAATTTCCCACCACATCCCTATCCCACAATAAAAGGGGAGAACGAAAGGAAAATCATAGATGTGCTCCGTGCAGTAAACCTTACCAGATAGTTAGGTATATTCACGTCCTCTTCTAGATTTCCTTGGTGCTGCTGTGCAAAAACACAGCAGCACAGATGGCTTTTACGTGTGTCTTACGCCAAGACAGCACTTGCAGTGGGGAGCATTCATGGGAAAAGGGGACTGGGTACTTTGGTAAAAGTTCATGCCCGAGTACAGGCATATATGTATCTTTCAGGTTTAGGTGAAGCTGGACAAGCTGGGTGGAAGTGGAAGGACTAGAAAGGGGTGGTTACTGAGAGACTTCGGCTCTCTGCCAGGGGATAAGGAAAAAGAGAGTTGCAAGAGGTGAGAAAGGGAAGGAATAAAGTCATCTTATTTTTGTCAGTTTGCCCTAAAGTCCTTGAACCCCCCTGCTAAGAGGGATAGAGGCAGAAGTGTTCAAACTGAAAGAGGAAATAGTTGATAGGCAGCCAGGGGAGCTGGTCATAACATCTCTACAAAGAGGCTGTGCTGTTATCTCCTCGTCCTCTCATACTTCCTTCATTCACTGCCCCCCACGTTGCTTCTAAAACTTTCTTCTAGCTCTTTCACGTCACAATGCAAACATATCTTAATTTTTATCGTTTTAAAATTAGATTCAGCTTGTCCCTCCAGCTATCGCTTTCTCTCCCTCCTCCCTTTAATTTCTGAACTTACTGCCCACTTACAGTGAGCCGGGAGTTTGTCATCTCCGGTTCCATTTCAGTGTTAATTTCAACACTTGCATCCCAGTCTGATTTTTATATCCCAATCTGACTAACAGTCTGTCTACTGTTATTACAGTATGTCAGCTATCACTGCCCACAAGCTACCTGTTGAGTAGCTAGCTCCACGTTTCTATTCCATTGTGAAATATGAACAAACCCTGTATCTTGCAAATTCTGTCTGCAGATAACCCCCAAACAGGCCCATTCCTACCTACCCACATACTTAAAATTGCCGTCTGGGCTGTCATCGTACCACATCCGCATCCCCTTCTCTGACTTAACAAAAGCAATCTTACCCTAATTAGATCTTGCCATTGCGAAGATCTGTTTCTTAGCCTGCTGTTGTGACCTTATCACCTCCCCCTTTATGTCTCTCTGCTGGCTCCCTCCTCTGTCCTATATCAAACACATGCTGATTCTTTTCCCTTTCCCTTTCCAGACCCATTAGCCTATGCTATGGTTCCCCATCCTCTTCTCTAATACCAAGATATTGACTTCCACACTGTCCTACCCGTGCTGCCAGTCTTAATTGTCCGTATATTAGACTTTCAAGCGAGACTTCATGCTGTATGCTTTTTCTCGTGCTATCTCCCTCCTCATTTTCCTCTTTTGTACCCCAAACATCCCTTTGTTGTCGCACTGACAAAAATTTTAGGCAGGACATGGTCTATGACCTGCTGTGGTCTATGGCCTTCTATGTGGACTGATAAGCTGATCTTCTGTTGTATTGTGTCATCTGCTTGGGCTGCGTATTTTCCCCCGGTGACAATCAGTGCAGCACTCTTGGTAGAGAATAAGGATAACAATAATTGTGATAAGTAAACAAATAAACAAAATCAAAAATTGGCAATGTGCCAGGCCACGGGGAAGGCACAGGAAGAGTAGCCTAAGTTTTGCAACTGAGCTTTTGTGAGGGGGAGAATAAAAGACAAATGTACAGGTGGCTCACAGAGATAAGTGCTATGAGAGCTGATGTTTTCATAGCCTTTCATGCACCCATACTTCCCCACATACTTTCAGACTTGTTCGGACATTGAAACTCATGAAGAGTTAGTTCAGATCCTGCTCTAGCTCCAAATTTTTCAACCTGACCCAACTCCAAAGGACTCATGGAAACGCGAGAGTGAAGCCTTCATAATCTCTTCAGAACAGAAGATGGTGCTGTTGTCACTGACATGTGCCTGCCGGGTTTTTTTTCTGGTGAAAAGCAAGCTGTAGCGGAGAAGAAGGGAGGAGAGGAGAGTAAAAGGAAAGGTATAGGAAGAAAGGCCTTTTATCGGATTTTTACTGGAGAAACTTAGAAACTCAAAGAAAAGAATGATAAATGCACAGAAAACCAAAGGGACTATCTAAAAGAAAGCCCAGATCTGGTATTTTCAATGGGTGTTAGTGCAGAGGGAGGTGTAAAAGCAATTAGGAGAAGCAGAGAGGCAGCAGAGACCATATGCTCTATGCACTCCTTCCCATTTCCCTGAAGATACTATAAACTAGGCTTAGGAAGGTGCTGGATACTGTCAGTTCCCCATCAACTCTCTAAGGAGCTATTATTGATCATCAGCACCTGGGAAGATGAGGTTCAGCGTGTCTCACTCAAGCCAGGCATTTGAAAACAGAGACGTAAAAAAACCAGTGGGAATTCTGAAAAAATAGATTTAAGGAATTGGGTGGGGAAGGCCAGAATCAGGCAGGCAGTGAGAAGCTGTGGCTGCAGGATGGGCCCTCTCGCACACAATCACGGACTACGTGTGTCTGGCATTGTCAGGGCTGTGCTCATGGATTCCTTTCTTTATCTGTGCAGGAAAAAAAGAGCGCAGGAAAGAAACAGTAAGGTATCTTTAGGACAGTACTGTTAGTATTGTGCTGTGAGATTACCCACATCTAGGTAAGAGATTCCAGCCTGAAATTCTCTGACTGGGCAGGACAGCTACATTCACCAGAAACACTCTGATATTCCTAGGCTTTTTAGGATGTTTGCTTTAAAAATGAAGCCAGAGTTCTACTGTTGTTACACTGTAAACATCCTTCATGCAGAAGCAGCATTTAAAGGCAGCTGATGAAAAGCAGTTGTGTCCAATTAAACATTCCTAATGATGGGAAGTTTCAAACTTACACTATGCGGTTTGTCACTGTGGGCTATAGAGGAGAAGTTAAGCTGGTAAATCTCTAGTTAGACTCAGTACAGTGGAATGGTCAAGAAAAGATGAATTAGGAAAGGGAATTAGATATAATCCTTTGCCATCTGTCCTTATTTTGCTAACCTACTTGACAGGACAGTACTGGAATCTGCAGTCATTTTTTATCTGCTTCATGTATCTGAAGAGCATTTGCTGCACAGACTGGAATTAAAATATTTCTGAGTAACAGTTGGCTTTCCCATTTGTTGACCCCATTTGCTTTCCTTTTTTAAAAAAAAATTTGGATTTTCAGTTCAGCCATAGGCTTTTTGACCTCTCCCCCTCACTCTGCGTCGGGTGGTAAAGCTTAAATAGATTTTACTACCGGCTCTACAGGAAAGCAAAAGAGCTGTTAAACTGTATGGAATCCATGCTTCTCCCGCTTTCAGCCTGAACAGCATATATAGATCTGGAAGAAATGTGACAATTGAGAGAATACCCATATGGTATCACGGTGTCTTCATAACAGCTTTCGTCTATAGGTCTTCATCTAGCAAACCATGTAAACACGAGCTTATCTCTAAGCACATGCCTGAGTATTTTGCTGCCTCTGGATTTTAGTGTACAGGGGATTCTGCTGATAATGAACCAGATAAGAGGATCTACTGTAGTGGGGGAAATACTCTGTAGCTCCTGCATGAAAATTTACCAGCTGCATCCCTGGGAGCCTTTAGTCTTTTTAAAGCCCTGGTGTTATTACTGGGAGTAACACTACAGGAAGGAGGACAAAAAAATTCCCCAAATATAACCAAAGGAAACCACAAGGACCAATCCAGTTCTTACTTACTTCCATGGGAACAGACCGAAATGCCACTTTATTTTGGGGAGGGAGGGAGGAAAGAAGGAAGGAAGAGAGGGCAGGAGGCGGGGAAGAAGCTTTCACTTTATTTCCAACTCCTAGGTATTTTTCTTTGCAGATGTGTAAGGTTTGCAACTCAGTGTCTTTTCAGAATGCAGAGTATGAAGAAGTTTGTAGCTCTTCAGCTTCAAAAAATACAGCATAGGCGAGTAGCTTTTCAGGGCTGAGCTGTTAATCTGCTGTCCCTTCTGGGAGCACAGAGATAGCCCGCTAGGTACAGAGAAGTTATCTTTGGTTTTCAGATCAGTGGAGGAATTGGTCAGGCACTGCTTGAGAGCAAGGTTGTTTCCTCAGTGGGAAGTCAGGACATGAAAGGCCAGACCACTGCTGTCTTAAATCTCTCATAGTCTTTTACGTCAACGTAAAGCAAGGGAAAACAGGTTTAAAATATTCTCCATCTTCCATAGTACTTTAGGTTGCGCTGGTTTAACTAACCTCACAAGGAAAATGCAGGAGTCAGTTGTGTCAAGATGTGATTTTCCACACTGACTCGTGCATTTGACTTCAAAGAACTTCTTCCAAGTTTATTTTGAATTTCCCATACTAAAAATAAAGACACAGAGCGACTCATCAGTTTAGCTGAGAACAGCAGCTTTGAAAGCATTAGGCAAGAAGAAGCTCCAGTGTTTTGAAAACAGCTCCTAATGCTGTTGTCTTTAATAGGGAAGGCTAATCTTCCCTGTTTTTTCATATTCCCAGTGGTTCTCTCTAAGTGGAAGCCTGCCAGTTATTCTGCAAAACTCCTGACTCATTCCAACATCATTTAGGGACTTCTTAATTGATTGCAGGATATCTTCAAAGTCAGAAGAGGGCTCTTGTTTGGTGCTGTAAAAGGTTTTCCAAGAGGTTACAATCTCTTCAGGTTTTGTAGCTACTTTAAAGATCGTGGGACCAAAGGACAAACCCCCAGATCAGCTCATTTTTAGAAATACCTCACTTTTACAATCTCATGGTAAAGACAGTGGGTGGTTGGGGTTTTTTTTAAGAAATAAAATAAAATCAATTATTAATTAATTAATTTACCTTGGCCTTGCAGGTCTACCTCGGGTTGCCTTCCTGCTGTCCATACAGGAATAGTAAAAAGGAGGCATTTATCATATTGTCACAACATTTCTTTTTTGCTTCACCCTTTAAATATCAATCTCGTAAAAAAAGATAATAGTAGTTTTTTACACATTTATGAGGTCTTCCATTAAAGTCCATTCAAAGCGTTTTATAGATAATAATGTATGAAGCCTCAAAGCACACTGCTGAGGTATTTATTGCCACATTTTTACACTCAGGAAAATGTACCACAGTAATCACACAACTTGATGACCATGATAACTATTCACCAGGTTTTGGGCAATAGAAACACTTTAATGGAACCCAGCATTCGGAAGCTGAGTCATTTTCTGAAAGTATGGCTCTCCTTTAGTAGCTGTCCATAAATGTAGGCATCCAAAATAACTCTCCATCTTTGAGAATCGTGACATTAAGATGTTTTCTTCGACCTCCACCTCCTGTCACTGCATCTAACTAGTTCTCCTTTTTAATTCAGTGTTGCATAATTCTTGAAACTTCCCACTGTAAAGGCATACACCATACTGTAAAAAAATTGCTTTCTTCAAAAAAAAGAAAGAGATGGCATTTTCTAGAAGCATTTGACCTTAGCCTAGACCCCTTCTGGTTTCCATTGAAATTACTGTATATATGAATGCTGAGCAAAGCTGTTTCTTTGGAGATCTTGCAATCTTTTTCATGGGAAATTGGTTTTATAATATATGCTCATATTGGAGTTACATTTGTAAGTCCACTCTAGAGATCTCTGACCATCTGTGCTTTGAAAAAAATGGTGTTTACAGATAATGGTGCAGATTTTTCCTCACAAAAACATTTGGAAAACAAAAGCCAGAGAGAAAACTCCCAACTTTTGGTTAGCTCTGCAGGGAATTTCTCAGATGAACTATTGTAAGTGCCTGTGCTAGACTCAGCATCATTACCAGGCCAAAATGCATGTTCCTTTTTTACCCTTCTGATTACATCCTCTCACATACCACGAAGGTCCTAAACATCCATGTTGATACATAGCTTTTGACATTAAATGTACAAATGCTAACTAGTTCCATACTCTGGACTGTGAGGCATCCTAAAATGTGATGCTACTAAGAAAAACAAGTCTAAAAATAACATTGAGGTGCGCGTGTGTTTGACTTTGGAAGGGGAATTCAGCACTTCTCATCTCTTGATAACACTATGTAAATGTATTCAGTTCATATTATATAAATAGTTTCCCCACCTAAACAACATTGAGACAGATTCACCCTGGACTCTTAAGAAAAGAAACATTTGTGTAGCTTCTAATTGGTGAATCACTGTTCATAAAAAGTTGCAAGAGATGCTCGGTTGTCATGGCATATGATGTAAGTCCAAACCAAAATCCTGTTCATGCCGGTATGGAGTAATACAGAGTTAAGGAAGAGTCAGCTGGCGGTGGGAAATAACCTACTTTTGTCAGTAAAATGTTCTTTCACTTTAGAAAGTAAAAGAACCAAAAATTATTTTTTTTATGCTCCCAAAACCGAATTAAACCTTTCCTTTCTCTTAAAAAGTACCCTCATATCTGGCAATAAATTTGGTAAGATATGATTTTCCATAAGTATTAGCAATACTTCTTCCTTCAGGACTTCATAAGTGACAAAATATACCTGAGAGGTGAGGGAAAGGGAGAAGATTAAAACAAGTAATCATGTTAAAAAAGAACCTCAGGCTTTTAACTCCTGCAATAACAAAGGAAACCCAGCAGATGGTGGAAGGAGACCACAGTGCTAAAGGTGCGTGCTTGTCATTTTGTTCCAGTTATGGACATTAGCCCTTAAAAGAACTTGCTGTCTTGTTATTCATAACGCGCTGTAAGTGTTTATAGGACCAGAATTGTTTCGACTATGCATTTTGTGTCCAAAAATTCAGGTGAGCTCGTGTAAGACTGATTTTGACTAACGTGGCAAATGTATTTTTTTTAACAGTGGAGCTGAGGCTTTGTTTTAAAGCCAGTTGACATCAATGAGAGTAAAAAATTACTTAACTAATAAAAATGCTGATGGCTGCTTTTATTTTTTGTCTCATTGTTTTTGGGAGGGAGTGTATTTTGTTTGTCTTTCTTTTTTGGGGGAGAGGAGGTTTTTCTTTTGCAAGCATTTTGATTTATTGTTCAGCTGGTAGCTGAAGATCATATCTGCATTACGCAAAGATGTAACAAGAAGAAAAAGATGTTACGCTTTTCAGACTGTATTTGCTTTCTGAGTGACAAGACCCTGCAGAGCTCCCTGTCTGCAGCAGGTTCCTGTCATGAGTGCCAGTCAAGACCTGGAATCCAGCAATATGTCTGCTGTAATCCTAAGAAATGTACAATTGGGAGCTGACATCTTGTTTTATCTGGTTCATTCTTTAAATATTCTCTCTCTAGCTTCTCTGTCTGGCTTATGCCATATCAAGATAGACATTAAACACCGGAGAGACGATCCAGATCAAAGGCACCCCAATTTTTCTCTGTAAAGGATCAACTATTATATAAAAAAACCAGTATCAGTGTTACTGCAGTTTTGGTGGCACTTTCAGTAATTAGAAAGGGCTTCAGAAATACTAGGACAGAAATGCTGGCAATGGGGAACCCCTCCTTGCAGTGCTCTGCAGAACCACTGGATGACAGGAGGTAGGTCTGAAGAGTCAGTATGACACACCTCTTCCTACTCATCGTTTTGGCACCTAAACCTGCTGTCCCACAAGCACCACAAGCACTCTTTGGCTTAGCAGAAGGCCCATAAAAGCACATTCCCCAAACAGTTTTCAAACAACTAGGCTTATTTTATTACAGCAGGCTGAAAATAAAACTGGTGGGAGCTTAGGGCCTTTTTTGATTAGTGGACATCCTATCATTTTCTTTCTGGTGCACATATCTCCTGCTGAGTGACTTCAAGTGGGCTTATTTTGGTTGCTACTTTTTGCAGCCTTGGTGGCCATAGCTGGTGGACGCCCACTGCTCGAACTTGAAAAGCTTGCCGTTGGCACACCGCCTTCAGCAGGCTTCAGAGACGAACAGCGGTTGCTTGTTTCTGCCCTCAGTGCAGCTGCCTCAAAGGATGTATTTATAAGGTGCGCTTCCCAGGCCTCCCAGGGCCACCAGGTACGTCACTCCTCCTGCATTTTGCAGCAGGCAGGGGAACCTCGCCGGCCACAGCTGCGCTCTCTGATGTACCGGGACCCTGCCGATCCCGGCCTCCCCTCTGCCTCCCGCCCGGACTGGTGGATCCCTGCTACCTGCAGCTCCGCGTTCCAGTGCTGCAGGTTTATCCCTTTCTCTGTGCCTCCTGTGCTTTTCGTCCAACGCTTCCTGAGGTGACATTATCCTCTGCCTGAGTATCCAGGTCCGTGGCAAGTTGCAGTTGGGCACTTCTGTTTTGTAGCTTTGGTCACATTTGAGACTACAGCATTAAACGTGAATAGCACAACGTGCGTGAACCTTTAAGGTATTAAATTTTAAATATTACATATTTAAAGCATAACAATGTTAAGCATTGTACATGCTTAACACCTGTCTCATTTTATAGATAATATTCTGCTTTTTTTTTTTTCTTTTTTCTGTTTGTGTCTTTTGGGAGCAAGGCTATTTCCCCTCTGTGTCTGAAGGGGCTGTTCTTTCATACAGTACTACTGTACTGCCTCGTGTCTACACCTGGAAGTAGGCTTGATGCTGGAGTCCGTGTGTTGTTCACTCATGATCACCGATGACTGCATTCTGCCTGAGTTCTTCAGCAACGTGTTTTCTGGGATATTGCATCTATTCTCACAGTCACTGCTCTTTTTTTTTCTACTTTGATCTCTGCCCTGTCAATCAGCTCTGCAGAGTGCATAATTCACCACTATTGCTGTGTCTTCTCTGCACAGCAGGTTAATGATTTGAGGTTTCATGGAAATATGTGTTTACAAATGCTATATTACATGAGCAAGAACTTACCTGCTTGAGAAAATAGTTTGTATCCCAGAACATGATATGTCCAGAGGAAACAGTCTGACAGGAATACCTTCTCCTGCTGGTAGTTCTGGGAGGTCTTTATTTCATCACTCACGGGAGGCTTTGGCTGTCACATGTTTCTTCTGTTTGTCTGTGATTCCTTTCATTGCTGCTAGTCACATTAATGATGCCACTGCTTAAGGCATCAGAAGATGGAAGCAGATTGAGCTGGGCTTTTTGTGAGCTTGTTTCTCCATTCAAGAACAGAGATGCTATGTATTTTCTTCACAGCCTTTGGCATTAATAAAATTTCAGGCATTTTAAGTGCTAATTCGGCTTTGCCATTTGGTGGCGATGCTGTGGTGATGACCCAAGTGAATAAATTTGAGAATGGATTGCAAGCAAACAGATCTGTGTTCCCACTGCATTCTGCCCGCTAAAGTACTTCATCGCTTTAAACTCATCCACTGACCAGAAGTCTGACTAGCAGCCCAAACAGCCAGATTTGGGGTGGGGAGGCGCATTCCCGTTCTCCCCATGGACAGTGGGAAGAGCAGTGTGTTTCCACTTCTTCTTTGCTGGTTGCCCTACACATGCCACAACAAACCGTCAGATGTTGGCTAGCCTCTGTCATATTTGGCCAAGACAGAGTATTGCTGGCTTCCTCTGCACAGGCTGCAGCCCCAGAGAAGAGCTGGGCAATTCCCAAAGAAACTGTCCGTTCCCCGTAGTCTGGGAATTGTGATTTTCTGTACATTCAACCTTGTCTCAGTAGATCCAGTACTCTTGAAAATAGGGATGTTTTCCCCTGCTTTCTGGCCCTTCCAATAGAAAAAATGGAGGTCACCACAATTTCATCTTGGATTCCTTCCAGACCCTTTAAGTGATGAACTTGGCTTGACTGAGGCTTTCTGTGTCTTCACATTGTTTCAGCTGCCATATTTTTGGGCTGTGTACAGTGGCAGCTATAACCATGTCAGCCTTTTTCTTCATTTTGGATACCTAAAACTTAGCGTGAATGTTTCAGAGGCGTGTGCTGAAGGTGGTGTGGGGCTGCCAGCAGCAATCTAAAATGCTCACCGATAGTTTATGATCACTCTCTGCTCAAGTGGTTTTCATGGTTACGCTGACAAGACCTTTCACTTGTAGATATTATTAAAAGATTTAGCTTTTCTGTTTGGATGTTTCTCTCTGTTCTGCTGGAGATACTAAAATCGAGCTATAGGTTAGCAAGTGGAATGTTATCTTTTTCTAAGTGATAGCACTCCTCATTAGCAATGTTATATATCTGCCTCTGTATTAAAGGTGGGATAATTAAGTGTCTGCTCTTTCACACATGTGATAGTTGCATCCTGTCATAATACCAGTTGTCCATACTGCATCTTTATTCAGGAGCTATATCGATGACTTGCACATATGTGAAAACCGTGGAAGAAAAGTTGTCAGACAGGTTACAAATCCCAACAGAGTCTGGATGGAGTCTGTGCATTTGAGAGTAGGGAGCTGCTGTACTGCTCTGGATTGCTGAGGCTGGTCACGGCCCTTGGGAGATCAACAGATGTCTCATACAGGGTACTGCAAACGAACCCAACACCATTACGGTTTTATTCAGCTCTAGATCTATTCCCTGACTCTTTCTAACTGACAGATGAAGACGGGATCGTGATGTATCGCACACAGCTTCTGCCACATGATCTCTGCCTCCATCCCCAGAACATCAGCAGCCATTACACTGATCCCTCAGAGTCCTTTTAATACATCTTGCTGACAGTGCTGATGCTCTCCCACCTCACATCTGATCCCAGTGGTGCTCTCAACCATTTGTATCTGCTCTTTTCCTGGATGGAGTGAGGTAGTTTCTTTCCTTACCCAACAGTTCTTGTCAATACCCCATATACCGTGAATAGGTTTGTTCTCGCCAAGCTGGATATTGCCTCTCTTGTAGCCATTCAGTTGAACACTCTTTTCTTGTTTGTTGAAGTTACTTCCATCTTCAGAAAGGAGTAGGTTGTCTGGCTTCTCAGAATCCATGCTGCCTATGTGACTTGTGGTAGCCCCTGACATTAGTTAAAGATGTCTTCCTTTTCCGTTCCCTCTACTGCTCCAATTATTTTTTTGCTTTCATGCTGTAGTCACTCCTGGAGGCACAAATTGTAAAGATGGAAATAGATGAAGGCAATTGTATGCCTGGAAGACATCCTCCCTTCAAACACTTCTTGATATCCTCCTAACAGCTTCATTGCAGGGATGCTAGCGAATATTGCCAGCTCAGCACATTTAATATTTTTTTTAAAATTTGTTCTGCTTGCATTGCCTGCAAGAATTGTTTGCTTCAAACTTAGAGCCCCTATGTGGTGACAAATTTGCTGGGTGCAGCTGAATGCAGAGGATTTGGTGTTGCCAGCAACACTGACTTGACTCGCCGTTTACTCTGCCGAATGGCATGGGGTCATTGCATTGCTTTAATTCAGCTTTGCATGGTTCTAATTCCTTTCCCTCCTTGGCATAGCTCTAAGGAAGCCTTTGCAACCTAACACATTTAGTAATGTCCTACTGTCTCCCTAGCACTCATTCTCCTGACTCAGTGCTGTTGCTGTCTCTTGGCACATAGCTCAGAGTTTTATTTTTGCCCTTTTGCACCATATTAACGTCATCGCTGTGCAAACTTTCCTATCCTGTGTACAATTTTCTCACAACACCAAAGGACTTCCCTGATATTCTCTGCTTCATATTTATGCATTTGCTTTTGATGTTATTTTATGCATCTCAGTTCTGCCTTCTGAGCTTGCTGTATCCACCCCACCTATTCTCCGCTTTTGGCTGGGTGCTTTTGCAGCAGGTTTAGACACTCCTGTGGTTTACTAGCAGTGAGGACAGCTTTTCTTTCAGCAGTCTCATTGCACTTTTTTCCCACTTGTGAATATACCACTAATTACTTCAGGTTTTAAGATTGCATACTTGCATGAGTCAGACATTTTCTGCACACTTTGGGCAGCATACCAATCTATTGTTCCTCCAGCTTCTCGATTACACAACTGTGGGGCAGATACCTTCTCTGTGTGTCATTTTTCTGAGGACTGGAAATGCTTCTGAGACATTTCTAGGATTCTGCATGGGGTTCTTCCAGTCTGCAGTTGGTGTACATCCAGATGCTGCAGAAACACGTGGGAGCTGTTGCCCAGTACAGCTAGCAGCATGAATGGGCTTATTTTGGCTTCCTGTTTACCCGGCCCCATGGCAATGGGCTATATTTCCCGTGTGACTCAAAGGAATGGCTAGCAGAGCTACTGCCGATGCTTCCTCTTTCATTTTCTGCAGCTTTGGGACAGGGACCCCATATGAACCCTATGACACATGCCCGCCTAATCTCTTTTGCCACCATATCCAATGTCCATACCGGCACTGAATATGAACCTGACACAAAGAACCAGGGAGCCAATGCTGGTTGCTGGTCCCTGTCTTCTCTCCTTTTCCTCCTCCTTTGGGAGAACTGCAACCGTAAGGAGCTTCCCTGCTTTCAAGCAGAGCTACCTCCTCTTCTGGGGCTCACACAGCCCATCCCAAAAGGAAATTGCCAGCTCTTCCTCTGTGGTGCTAGGGCACGCTCTAAACTATCAACCAGGCAAGGACTGCTGCAATGGAGGCTGCGGATTTTGTACAGGAGTGAGAGCAAGAGACAGCTGTGCAGCCTGAAAGATGATCAGAAGATAAAATGGCAAAGGCTGAATTTCTAAAGACGTTCTAATGCCAATTAGAAATCTGAAATCTTCCTGGCTTGCCCTGCCCCAGAAATTCAGATCAAATCATGCACCGAGTTGTTCCCACAAAAGGAACTGGAAATTCAATAGGTCAGATTGTCAGCTAGAATAAGTCCACTGACTCCAGGGAAACTGCTCTACTCTCTGTCATCAGAGAACACGGCCCCATGACCATGAGCTGCAGATTTTCCACATGGCTGTTTCCTTGGGACTTGCATCATCACCCTGCACAAGAAGGAGAGTCCAAGGTCCTGGTAAGAGGATTTTTAAGGAAGCAAAGCAAGAGACCCCAAAAAAGCTCAAGTTCATGTTGTGCTTCCATAATACCACCTGGTTTAGTAGACTCATGGAGCAGTATCTTTGCACATCCGCAAATGCCGTGTGATTGGTGCCAGATCTCTGTGCAGAGTCCTTCAGCTCACACCAGAAAGGCAGGAAGCCAAGAACCCACAGAGCAGCTGTGCTATGGCTTTACTTCTAGCTGGTCCCACCCCACCTACGAGGCAATACTTGCAGGATCAGGGTACAGATAAAGAGTGCCTTAAAAGAATTAGTTTCCCTTATTGCTGCCTCCTGACCTGCTGTTCATTAGTATAGAAAGGAATATCTTGTATCTTAGCTTTACAGAGACAACCCAAATCATAAAATGAAATGTAGGATTACTACATAGGCTGAGGAATGCCAATGGTAATGAGTTTTAGAAGTTCTGCCCGAAATTCCCAAAGCATGACATTCACCCCTAGGCAGAGAGCCTGCAGACATCTCTGTGCATCAATTAATAGGTGTTAAGTCACCCATTCAGCCTCATGTGGGCTGCTCCATCAGTGAGATTCAGCTAAAAATCACAGTTAGGAAGAAGAATTTCAGTGCTGCTATGAAGAAGAATGATCATTACCTAACACACCTCTCCTTGCAAAGGCATGAATTCAGTGATTTACTAGGTCTTTGCCATTACTGACTACCGTGATCTTATACGTTGTATATCATATTAACAAAATAAGAGCTTTGGTGTGATCCCTTCCTGTCCCCTGCTGTCACCCTGAACCTTTTATGCAAGGACTGAAAATCTAAACTGTTTGTTTTGACATTGTCAGGACAGCAGGGGGAAAAACTCTTAAAAAATGAGCTACTAATTATTAATGTGAATGCTTTTCACATCCATCTCCTACTAACTAGCTCAATGGAATGATTCAGTTGAACATCGTGCAGTGAGAAGATCCATTTGTCATATGTCTTTAATTTTTTATCCATTTGTAAAGCATCCCAAAACCTAGCCGGCAATAAAACAGCAAAGAAATTGCCCAAGGCATACTCTTAAAGAAGCAGTATGGGCTGGGTTCTGTTCTGCCACAGATTAGTCTAAATCAGTACTTATTCCATGATGTCAGTGAAACTGAACTGCCGAAATGCAGAGGCGAATCTGGCCCCATGATCTAATTCTGTGATGAAATTGCTAGTGTAAATAATGACTGTTGCTGTTCAGCTCTTCCCCCCCACTCCCCAAAGTGCTTTAATGAATAATGAATTTTATGAATAAGCTTTAATGAATGACTGAATACATTCTAACGGCCAGACTAATAAGATCGTAAGTTAGAACACTTTTCTTCACACTTTCGTCTCCTCCAATAGCCCTGCTGCCTTCCTTTGCTTCCGTGAACCAGAGAATTGCCCCTTTAAACTACCCGTCAATCACACGTACAATTACCACATCCTGGCAGGGATTATCAAACTGCAGAAGTGGCCAATTTATAATTCCAGGAAAGATATTCCATATTTGTTTTAAACATCTAACTTATGTTCCAAAACGCAAGTGCTGAAACAGAACAAACCTTTAAGTATTTATTCCTTCCTTCCCACCCCCCACCCCCCGAGATTAAAATCCATTCATTTCAATCAAGTCATTCAGAGGAAGGCTGTAAAATGAATGACATAATTAGCCACTTAATATAGTGCTAGTGCATATGGAATTTTAATTCCAGCTGAAAATCAGAGAGGCTTTTCTAAAGCTGTTCACTGACAAAAAAAATAGTGGTATTTGAAGACAGCCAACGCTTTTCAGTTTAGTGCTACTTTTTTGTTTGGGTTCCCTAGTACTCTAAACACTACTGAATAAACCTTCTTGACTTCCATCAGAAGGGGGCAAAATACACCATTACAGATGGAATAAGTCAGCAAGACAGTGAGACTAGGGACCCAGTTTTGCTAGGTTACGAGGCAGTCACAAAGAACAGAGTGACTGCTCTTCTTACCAAGTACTATGGGAACCAGTTTTGGGACAATTTTCTGAAATATCTTTCAAGTGCCTCAAGCACAACATTCAAAAATGGAGGCACCTCCAATCAGTCTGTACTTCTGAAAATACTTAGTCATGCACCCAAAGTCATATCAATAACGTGTATCTGATCCAGCAGCAGTTTTAACCAAACGCCTTCTGACCAAAGCAATGGGATTTTATGGGTGCAGCTTAAAAATTAATCAAAATAAACAAATAAAACACCCCTTACAGGAGAGCTAGAAGGCAACTGGGCAGTTTGCTATCTGATGAACTTGACTGTCTCTGAAACCAGTCCATCCTGTTCAATCCTGCTGGCCACTCATTTCTGTCCTGCTTGTATTGACATATTCTGCAGGCTTTTAACGGTGTTACTGAGTCAGGTAACACTAAAAGATGACCCATTAGCCAGTTAGAGTAAACAAGAGACACTAACCAGCAGATAATAGCCAAAGGGTAGGCAATGGGAACAAGTCAACATTACTCAAGGGGTTAGAAAGATGTTCCAAAATGTAATCTCAGTGTTCATTTTGTTGAGTAAATATACAGTCAACCTCCATTTGCACAAGCCTTGATCACATGAAGTAATCATTTCTGGGGAAAGAAGCCACATTCTACCAGTGTGGATTTTGTGTAACGAAATACTCTCCCCCACATGCTCTTCCCCGGCTCTGGGAGCAATTTCATGTACCTGCATTACTTTCACTGCTCGCTGATTGCTCTCAGATCCGTATGCCCATACCACAGGGAATGCAGCAGGAAGTGCAATGGCTCTGCTCTGAAAAAAAGGGCCCAAGAAAATGCTTAAAACAGAGGGAAAGGTTAAAAAAGCATGTGTTTAAAGTGTTGAAATCCCCTGGCATTGATCTATACCCCAGATTACCTCAGTTGTACTCTCTTCTTTTTTTTTAATGTTCTTTTTGTGAAAACCAAAACAACCGTATTAAAAATATACTTATCAGTATAAATCTGTATTATTTCTGCTCTTTTTTTTGGTTGGGTTTTTTTTGTTGTTTTGTTTGGGTTTTTTTGCAAGGATTGAACTGAACTTTGTAAACCTGATTTGCTCTTTTTACTTCAGGTTGCAGATAGGAGGTTTTTTTCTTATTTTGTTCTGAGAGAGGGAGTGAGGAGGAACTTCCTGGATAATGGAAACGTTTGAGGGTTCCCTCATACCACATCACGTCAATCCCATGCACTCTACTAGTTGCCTAACTCCAGTCACTACAACATTATTCTCTGGCATATCTGCCATACCTTGCTGATGGGGGAAAAATTGAAAGTGAACCTGCCCAACAAAGCAGCAGAAGATCTTTGTGGAGATCTGCAGCATCTAAACTCTAAAAGGTTGTGGGGCCATTTTCCTTAAGAATTATCCGAGTTGAACAGAAGGAGAGCAAAGTCTTGTATCGCAAACTGGCAGACACAAGATGGAAGATGCGCACAAAAATTTTGGCTTTTTCTTCCATGTTCCATAGGCAGCACGAATCAACAGGGTTCTTGGCTTTCTGGGGGAGAGGTACAGACTTTGCACCACCACTGGAAACCCCTTCCCAGGACACTAGTGCAGGAGCGTAGGCCAGCAGCTGAGTCACATGGCCAGTCTTTCACTTTGATTGCTACACAGGATTGATTGGGAAAGAGGAGGCAACGGTACAGTTTTTCCAGTATTCCAGCTCTCGGCCTCTTGGGGACTGGGTGCTGAGACAAGATCCACTGCTCTGGTCCTTCATGTAACCGGGTGGTTGGCCTCCTGCCCCGACACCCCGTGAACCTCTGGATCCCCACAGCCTCCCACCTTGCGGCTCTCCAGTGTGGTCCTCAGCTGTTAAGCATCAGACCTCCAAGTGGAATGCAAAATTTTTATTGTTAGGTATTTATAAAGGTCCTATCACAACATCCCCAGCCTCACATAATAAGCAATAAAATACAGCAGCGAAGGCCTGCAGACAGTTAACTTGTCTCACTGCAGAGTTAAATAGTACAAGACCTCCAAAATCATCCTTTCCAGCCTGAGCCAACACAGAACCTGGCATCGCGCTCTGACAGTCAGCATATTTGGAAGCAAATGAGGGAGCCGCCACCGATGCCTGGCAGTCTTGGAAGTGTAGTATTACAAAGACTTATAAAAATGCATCTCAGAGTGTCTTGCTTCCATGCACCACTTTTTTTGTCCTTTAATTATTTGATGTTTTTAATTGCAGGAAATACCCCCTGCCCTTGGAACAAGAGCAACTGTGTCACAGAGATAATGGTCGCTTTAAAGTTCATGTGGTTACAACATTGGTGTCCCACTTCTATCACAAACTGTGTCACTGCACATCTGGTCTGGTCGTGTCTGCTTTCTGCATGCCCTTCCCTGCTATGGGATCACCTTGAGAGGACATCGCCCTCCATCCAGTGGCTGGTGAGCAGCCATGGTGGCACCTGTCCAACGCAGGAAACTGATGAGCCATCGTGTTTCCCCATCCAACACCAGCAGGGCCCTGGCTTGATCGCCCTCTTGAAAATGCTGTGTCCAGATGGAAATTCCCACTTGGAGAAAACTCTCCAAACTGCACGTATCCATCAGACATTACTGGTTGAAAACAAGAAGAGGAGTCTGTTTATGCCTCTAAAGCCTGCCTCCGCACTAATTTAACTTCAGGCCTCGTTATTCCTGTTGTGCTCACTCACTGCAATAGTTTACCACTGTCAACAGGAGGATTTATCAGGGTGGCCAAGCACTGGCTGATTCAGCACAGTCCAAGCTTAAGAACTCCACAAGGATGGATGGACAGAAGTTGGCGTGGAGGAGAATATCACCAGCGTTCAGCCCGAAATGGCTGCAAGGGGAAGCTCTTCTACAAAACAACAATATGCCATCAGGCAAATTTAAAATCCTTTTCCCAGCTACAACCTCTCCTTCATTCTGGGCAAAGATTGGAGGCTGTTTCAGCCTCACTGGTGTTTAATATTCCCTGGCCCACTCTCTGAGATGCAAGAGACATGCACCATGGCAACATCAAGCTCCAACATGCTGCTTTCTCACAGTGTTGAATCTTGAACTACTGACCATGCTTGCCACCTTTGCACCATGCTTCCTGAGTGGGTTAGACGCACAGACCTTCTCTGCTCCCCTCCACATTACAGACCCGGAGAAATCTCCTAATGTCCCTGATCAAGAAGTCAACAAATAAAACTTTCGTCACGTCTTTCACAATGCACATGCTTCTCATAATGGCAAGTGTAGAGAAAAGCTGTAGAAAAGGTGGATGAGTTACTCTCTGCATACCGCCTAGCTGGGAGGACATTATTTCTGCATATTTTCCTGGGTTGCCATTTCAAACATGATGCTTTGAGTGGGATTTGTCTCACCCTGCTTTAGATATCTACATCTGAGCCAGTCACCTTTCATATTCAATGAAGAGAAATAGGCATGTCTGGGGTGTGAATCATCTGATTTACTTTATATGTCTCCTTTAGACTAAGATGAATCACACCCGAGAAGTGCTTATTTTTCTCCATTGACTATAAAGGGAATCAAGATGAATACTCAGATACAGACATCTCCATTTGGTCAGATGACTCTTACCCTGCACCTTCTGGGAAACAGCTTCAGGTAACATCCTCCGCACAGGCAATCACTACCCTGCCTCTGTCTGACACTCACCCGTGCCATAGCCTAAAACCAGGACAGTTGTTAACTCATGCTCCCACCCCAAAATCTACTAGACACCCAAAGCCAGCATAGAGATCTGAACACTGGTCTTTGCTAGAAAAAATCTATGGAAATGAATGGGGGAAATATATTGGGAAATGTATTACTACATTGAAGGAAACCCCAGAGTGGAAGGATAGAATTGGAGTAACATGCATAGAAGGAATTAGCATTATCGACATAGAAGATGGGGTACCAATAAAAACACGCAGTTCAGGGTGGGGCTCAGGGGCATCCTCATTTCCATTGGCAACTGTAACACCAGGGACCACAAAAAAAAAGAAGAGTTATCAACTATCAGCAGCTTTTGAATTTTTCATGAAACCCAAGAAAAAAGGAAAAAGAAGTATCCATTTGGAGAACTCCTGGGTTCATCCTCACAAGGCTCGGTGAAGGCAGGCATTGGTAAGTCTGATTCCTAGTGCATTCCCAACGCCAGAGACCTCATGTGCACAGAGCGCAGGGAAGTGGCAGTGGCAGATCTGTTGGCACAGTGCTCTGCTACAGTCACTAACATGAGGATGGCCATGTCAACCAGACTATGGCCTCTCTCCCTACAGCAGATACCCGTTTCAGCCCATAGCCATCAGCAGCCTGGGAATTCTGCTGAAGTGTAGCCCTGGTTCAGTTACATCTGCCCTACATTTGTATGGTATTCTTATTTACCTGCTTTTGTTCGTATCATCAGCCATGTGCTGCTTAGATTTATTGTGGGCAAGCTGATTGAAAGATTTCACTGAGGACTAACTCATCTCATGAATGTGACACCCACCACACGCTGTGGTTTTTCAGTGTAATCACTCAAAAACATTACCTTGCTTGGGATACATTCATTACCCACAATGCTGTTTACTTGACCTGTCAGGGCGTTTTCATAGACATTTTTTGTGGATGCCCTTAAGGTTCAGAAATCTCTCTGCCTTGTGTTCCCACCCATGCCTTCAAGAGCACTCACTTGCTGTCAGACGTGTCCAAAAATACAGCATACACTTCTCACATGAGGCACGTACTAGCCAGAAATAACTAGTGTTTCCATTCGGCGTGGCTATCTACCCTTTGGTCTTCCAAGCATTCACTATACCCACATTCTGCAGCTACGCAAGGGAACATTCATTTGCTCCTTTTCCTGGCCCAAGTCTCCAGCAAGAGATTTCCTAAGTCAGGGCAGAGGAGGACAAGCTGGGTTTCTGCAACTGACAGACGGAGTCATAGCACTGCAGATATCCATTAGCACAGACCTATAAAATGTCCAGGACAAACATAAATTTGGGTTAAAAACAAACAAAAAAGATTTTTATAAGGTTAATGAAGTATTAAAAGACTGTTTCACTTTTACAAAGACAATTCAAAACATCTGGAATCAAACAAGTCTCTGTACGCTCTGTTTTAACCCAGTTTCCCTGATATTCATGGAATTTCCCGTGAACTTCACTCTGAGCAGAACTGATTGGCTGAGGTGAACCAGGCTTTTAGGAGCCTGTTAGGAGAAACAACTGGACATGGGACTTCTGCTTTGCGTGGACAAACACAGTTAGCTGTTGAGCTGTTTTTAATGGGAACATTTGCCTGAGCGGCCATCCCCCAAAACAGCGCCATAGCGCCTGTCACCCTCTCCCTGCAACTTAGGAGTTGACTCACCTGTAGATGACTATTTCAAACTATACTCTGAAAACAAAAGGCAATATGCTCAGTGCTGGGTCTCCAGATACACTAGTTACTGCCAGTGCGATCACTTGCTCTTCCATGAGAGAGTGAGGCAGGTGAAGCCGAGGCAACGCTGTCCTTCAGATTGCAACCTGAGGACCGGTGCTAACCATCAGAAAGCCACACCTTCCTAACTCAGTATTTCCTTGGGCTGCCGCTGACTTTCTCTGCTTACAGCAGCAGGAAGTTACACCATATGACACCTGCCCAGAATATTGAGCGTTTGGCTTAAAAAGCACAAAGTCATGGGGAAATGATGACTAACAGTAAGTCGCTGTGGAATCCAGTCCCCAGGGAAGTACCTGCAGACAGCCTAGCAAATTGGTATGGATGTGCATTAGCTTGCCAGACTCGCATCCAGGGCTAATTTAATGGAGCACTGCTGCAGCACAAATAGAGGCAGGGATATTGCCTAGTCCTCCAGTGACCAGTTCCAGTGAGCTGTTTCAGAACATCCTGGATCAAAACTACTTCAGTTCAGTTGGCATGCTTAGATCAGGTGAAAGAACATCATGTGACGAATCTCTGCCAGCCTCTGAGGATGGCTTGCTTCAGACAGTCAGATTTAAAAGCTGGTCAGCGTAGCCCCCGAGGCCTTTCATCCTGGCATCACGCATGGAAAGAGGACATAAAAAGTGCAACTTATATGGGGCTTTGTAGATTGCTGTCGGTGCTGTGAGGGTACTCCTCCATCCACTGAAGTCAGTGGTGAGGTTCCCGCTTCCTTCTCTGGGTGTGTTGAACTGCACCCAGAGACGGGGAGGAAGCATGCTTGGAAAGCTGATAGGATGCGCAGAGCTCAAGGGCAAGCTGGCACCCACCTCCTACAGTGGCAGCTACTTGGTGACTGTAAGCGGTACTCTTGTGCGACAGAAGTTTCAGGGATTCACATATCACTGGGATTTTCAAAGCCTCACGCTCAGCGATACAAAAGAGCTCAACTTGCAGCTTTCTGGGACTAGGAGACAGTTCATTCACAGCACCATAAAAATTCAAACCTATTCAAGAGCTGACCTTCATTTGACTATCTATTTGAATAATGACATGAGCAGTCAGGATAGAGCAATTGTGTTTTCAAGGCTCTGTTTCTGAAGGTTTTGCCATGTATTTAACTTTACCTCAGAAAACGCCCTTTGCAGCAGACGAGTCTTGTGTTATATATAGAAGTGCATGATAGTGACAGACAGAGAGGAGCCACCACAGGGCTGACAATGGGGAAGAGTTGGGGCTTTGAAGGAAGAGTTGGGGTTTTGAAGAAAGATTTGGGGCTCATCTCACCCGGTGAGAAATCTGGGGTGTATAGCAGGCGAATGGAAGGAAGGAAGGAGGTGATCCTGGGAGGGATGAGTTACAAGCTCTGTCTCAGAGAAGGAACCTTTTCATTTCCTCTTGCCTTCCCCACACCTCTGGCCCCACTGTGGGGGCTTCTTCTCCCTCAGGGAGACCAACAGCACAGAGGCAATCTCCCCCAAGAAGGCAACCACAGCCCTGCTCTGGCTTCTGCAGGAGCAGAGAGGCAAAAGCAGCTAAAGCTGAGGTCAGTCCTGCCTCTGGCATCTGTGTCAAGCCCAGCTGCACCGTCGCGGTGTTGCTCCTCTCTCTTGCCAGGCTGGTAACCTACAGCCAAACACCCCTGGATTTGGAAGTCAGTACTCTCCACCTGCCTTCAGCACATGACTCTGTCCCCAGTTTTGGATTACCCCCATGAGTCACGTTTTTTCCACCTCCCTCTTCCAGCCTCCCCAGCAGAGTGGCAGCATGAGGACAAGGGTAGAGCAAACACCCATCACTGCCTGGCTCTGACCCCCATGAGCAGCAGGCTCTGGGGACCAGGCAGCTGAGCAAGGGTTATCTCTGTGTAGGATTCAGGTTTCATGGAGCTCGGGGGAAAGCCAGTTCTTCTGGCACCCCGAGACAGCAGAGGGCCAGGTTACTCCTCCCTAGGGCTGCCCGCCTCTGGCCGCAGCCCTGTAAGTGGGTGTCCCATGTTCTCCCACTGAACTGAGTCACCGGTCACCTGTCTGTCGAGGGCAAAGCTGGCCGTGCCAGCTGGAGGCCCGCCAGGTGGCAACCATAAGGACAAACAGGCACAGGGCTTACGCAGGAGCGTCAGTCCACCTTGTAAATGTGCGTACATGGGCGTATGCGAAAGCTCAGCCTGAAGGGCTGGGGGTCCTGCCTCCGTTTGGACCCCAGCGAGCACCTCCCTCCCCCTGCCTGCCCATTTCAGGCATACGGATACCTTCTGCAGCCTAAGGAAACAGCTCTGCATGGGGTGCGATGCGGGAGGCAAATTCCACCACTGGGGTCAAATTCCTCAAGCAAGGAATCTGGAAGTCCTTCAGTACTGGATAAAGACTGCAAAATAACAGAGCTTGCAGTTTCCTCAGCAGAACTGAGTTTTAACCAGCAGAGCTGCTTTCTGCTCTGGCGGTCTTGGTCAGTCGATTGTGTGAAATGTGTACAACAGTGATAAATTATCGCGAATGCTTAGTAATGCTCCTTGACCAAAATTAAGTTACTTACGAAGTGATTTCTTAGAATGCCTTCTTTGCCTGCTCTTCCCGAACTATTAAATTACAAGTCTGTGATTAATTACTACAACAACTGCCCAGCCGCCTTAAAATTGTCACCTAAGAACAAAAGGTCTTTTAGATAGGGGATGTTTACTTTCAGCTGAAAGGGCACATGCTCAGATTTGGTCAAGTGTACCTTACTTGCATTTTAATTCTGCAAGTCGAAAATAGCAGCTGGCTGCATGGAGAAAGAGAAAGGTGAAAATGTCATTGGATAAAACCTCCGACTATTTCTCACAACTGGCACTAACAAATGGTTTCCGGAAGCTAGAGGTCACTGCGCACACAGTCCTGCAGCTTTCAGGCATTAACCTGAAGTTATTGTATGTAACTGGAATTCCTAAAGCAAGGTCAGATAGTTTATCCCAAATGTTAGCGAATTCCAGCAACTAATCTAACCCAGACGCTTTCATTCCCTCCAGTGGGAGGCTTCGGAGGCAAAGGAGGAGTGGTTTTGAACAGGGCTTCCTCAGTGCATGCAAACAGCAGTCACGCTGCAGATGGGCTTTTTGCTTCACCCACATCTGACTGTAACTGCTGTGACCCTCCCCCAAAAGGTATTAAGACTGATCTACATAGGTATATAATTTTTTAATGCACAGAGCAGCGGGAGACACTAGCTACTCTGTCACCTAAGTGTTTTTGGAAGAGGCAAAAGAGCTATTCAGCATTAAAGATTCAGGAATGTCTGTTGACATATTAAGGAAACAACCTCAGGGGACAGCTGACACGGCTCCAAGAAGCATTACCAAGGGAACAGTGACGCAAATGTCTTCCATTTTTACAGGCTGGCAGCTCGCCAGGTTCCCTCGCCTGATGGCTGATGTAATGCTAATCCCTATCTGGGTTAGTGCTCAGATATCAACCACAGCAGCTCACTCTGCTGCAATCAATATAGCACACTTTTTATAGAAGAGCGTATAAAAAAAATTCCGCTCTAATCTACTAGGAATATGTACAGTAGAGTAATAGCAGGGGAAATCTAATGGCTAGCCTGGAGCTTACCCAGCGTGTGCTTTTGCAAGCGCGCACGTGTGTGCGCAGGCTTGTACACAAACCCATCTACACCTTGAATAATGGCAAGTCCAGGCGAGGGCCACACATTGAGAAAGGGCTGGCTGTTCATCACGTACAAGATCAGCCTTCCAATTCCTTTGCTAAGTGATGTACCAGCAGAAGAAAACAAGCAAAATGGGACTGGAAAAAAATATGGGCTATCAGTTATAGCATGAAATAAAATGGGGTTTTATGTAACAATGATGACATTTTGTACTTCTATGAGTACCAGAGGGCTCTGTGGGGATTAATGAAGCCTCACAGCAGCTCTACAGGGTAGATAGCACGGAGGCAGAGTGAAGGACTCGCAGCGAGTCCCTAGCAGTCAAAACCCATCAGCCCCACAGCCAGCCTGTCAATTCCACAGTGGACACCAACCCTAGTATCTTAAGACAAGACATGAGCAGGAGAGGAATCCAGGGATCCTGAATTACCTTGTAATTATCTAAGCAGTAATTTGGCTTGCTCATAAGAGAAGAACTTTGAAAACCTGAGTAACATCCAGTGAATATAGTCGTGGCTTTACCCCTTCTACCATAGAAAGCCCTTCCAGTGCTTAACTGCACCCTAAAACCAGTCTAGAGCGCGCCACTAAGTGGATCATCGCCCTGCCTCCTGTAAGCAATGACCCCACACCAGTTTATTTCACGTGGTATTGGTGTCATAACTGTGAAAATTTCCATATTCTTGCACCAGATAAAATCTTGAGACAAACCCTATGGGTAACAAAGCAGATGAATTCCAGCCTGTATCCAACACCTGGTGTGATGAGGACCTTTGCAGGCCAATGCATTGTTTCCTTCTGTTCCTCCTTTATCACAGAGAAGTTTAAGGGGAATTTTAGGGAAACAGTGCTTTAAAATAGAAGCTGGTGTTCCAGTAACATTAGTCCTTGGGTTAACTCCTGGCAGACGTGAGAAGAATATTAACCACATCATTCAGGGTTTCCAGAGGGGGTCAGCTTCACAGAACAGCCTGAGAGCTGGGTTGGTATTTTGGGAAAATCCAGTTACATGGCCTGTGGAGATTAAAAAGGCAACACTCTCAGACCCATCCTTTCTCAGGCCACACTCAAAGCAACCTTTTCGGGGCAGCCATTGTCAATTTCAGTGAATAACTGCCCCTACCTTTCGCTGTCACTAAAAATGGAGGGAATCGGTGTCTGTCCACATTAGCCCATACCTACTCAAGCAGCCGCATGGCATGACGCTCCCCTGGGATGCTCACCAGCACCCAGCTGCAACCTCACAGGGCTGTCAGGCGTTTCCTTGCATTTCTGCTTGCCTTTTGCCGGGAGCTGCCATGGCACGATGCTGTTTCTGGCCGCCCCTCCCTCCTCTGCTCTTCATTCCCTGCCAGCTGGGTCCCGGCCAGGGCAGCAGTAGCTGTGGGCAGGGCTGCCTGTGGGAGCCATGGGGGGGCTGTGGTGTGCAGGGAGGGTTTTCCAGCTCCCTCCGGCAGGCAGCAAAGCTCAGAGGACAAAAGAGGGAAGGCAAGAGCGGGGCAGGAGGTACCCAAAAGGGCAGGGCAGGTGTGGGGAGATGAAAGGAGGGAGAGGACAGTGTTTGGCCTCCTAACTTCTTCCTTGATTTCTACGCCTGCAGTTCCCAGAAGCCATGGCCCCTTCTATCCACCCGCCCTGCTGAGGCTGGCACTGCTGCCTGGCCCGACACCAGCTCCTCTGCCTTTAGTTTTCAAAAAGAATACGCTTTAAGTGAATGGATGGTCATATTACAACAGCCTCATAAACCAGGCCAGCTGAGAGCATTAATATAATTACATTACCCCCATCTCTGATTTGTGAAGAGGTAAAATGCTTGACGGCCAAAGAGCCTCCCTTCTCCAGCAAAGGATTTAACTGGTTTTGCTCACATGAAAGGAATGGTGGAAAGAGTTTGTTTCCCTTTCAAAAAAAGTAAGAAAGAGACAAATAGCTTAAGTGAAGGTACATTTTAGCACACCATATACATGTCAGTGCTCCAGACGTGCCCTCCCTTTGCAACCCATACACACATAACAAGGAGGGAACTGTCGGCCCGGTCCTCCTCACCGGCAGTCAAAGATGACCTCATGGAATTACGATGCAATCCCATTGTGAAAGGAAAATCCAAGTCCTTCCTATGCAATCCATAGGACGTTTGCACAACTTTTAACATGTGTGTTTGTATTTCCTTAATATTTAATGAAATGATTAAGAAAAAACTTGTTCTAAAAATGTTGATGTAATTACAGTTTGTTGTGCTTGAATTCTGAATGGAGAACAGTCTCCATTATTTTTTCCACATGCTTATACTACATTACATTAAAAACATATTCTACCCAGTCAAACATGTGTTGTGTGCTTTATAAACACTGTGCACGGTTGGAAATGTTCATGTTTAGCAAAAGTCCTGCCGCCGCCATCAAATGCAATGGGGAGAACCTCCTTTGCAGCAAATGGCCTGTGCTCTGATCACGGGAGGTGAACACCAGGGGTCATGTATGAGGGGACTGGCCAAAGGGACCTATTCTGCATCTGCATGCAGCTCAGCTGGGCTCCTCAGGGCCCAGCACTGCTAGGCAGAGGGTCTCCTCTCCAGAGGACACAATACTTGAGTGAGAAGACTCCAGACAAGTTAATACTCAGGTCTAGGTGGAGTTTGTATTCTTGTATTTTAAAATGCAAGATACATATCAGCGTCAGTACCCTGCAAGGTTCATTGCCTTCCCAGCCTCTCTCACACCTATGGTGTGGTCCAGTAATCTCTGACAACCCAGCTAATGGGAATCCAGCGTTATCACACAATCTCTCCTACTCTAATCACCCTACTTCATTGCTGTACTCCTGGAATTAGTCAGAGAACTCCAAAAAGATCATTGCAGTATTTTATTTTAAAATGTTCATGCAAGGCTGATGTTCATAATCTCTAGTGACCAGTTAGTAGAACTAGGTGGTTTTCAGGGCAAAATCCTTAGACGAAATTCACAGGAGCAAGAAAATGTCACCTTTTCATTCTCAGAGCAAATGTGGTCCTGTGTTTTCGGTGCAAGAATCATCCTTACCCAGGCCACTTCATGCCGCAGCTGGGGATTTCCACATTTTTCCTATGCATAAACAAAATAAATCTGGGGTGTGGATCGGTCTTCAGTTCCAAACCCTCTGATTCCTTTCCAAAGCGAAGGTCCCATCAGGTGCAAAATAGACTCCACTTCCCAACTGGAATAATATGTGCGCTACGTGCGGAGCCAGAGTCAGTGGGTAGATGGATGGATTTGTGCCGGTTCCATATTAATGGAAGGGTCAGAAAGAAAACATTAGCAATCAAGAGCGTTTTACAGACTTTGCCTTTATGATGTATCGTCCTACACCACACAAATATACATTGGCAGTTTGTGAGAGAGACAAGCCAGTTCTTAAGCTTTAATGCCTGATGGCATCTTGATGTAACAGCAACGTGGTTCAACAACATGCAGGAAATACTGTTGATGGAAATAGGCATTCAGCAAAGAAAAATAAGCATTCCTTTGTCTGGGGAATGCTGAAATGGGAGAATTCTTTTCTGAATTCATGGGAATGCATTTCCTTTTATTTGTGATAGCAACTGTATGGCAGTTAATGACAGTTTTCCCTGTGGTTTTCATGTTACACTCTCTTTTTCGATATGTGGTTACCTGTCCCAGACACACAATGGTCAGGGGAATCCTCCTGTGAATCCTCCCAGCAACCCTGTGAAAAGCAGGACCTGTGCTCCCAGTCAGGTGATGTGATGACCGTCTGTGGAGGCTGCCCACTCCTTCAGCTCATGGCTTTCAGAGTAGGGCAGTATCCATCCCTACGTGTTCGGCTGGATGGACAGTCAGGCCCCTCCAAGTGTGTAATGTGAGGACCACAGAACACAGCGAAGCTAGTGAAGAATCTGCTTTAGCCCAGGTCACTGGAATCTGTGTTTCCTTTCACACTCCTGTGCAAGCACGAATTAGCTAGAGAGGGACTTGCCTGATCTGTTACAATATGCTGCACACAAACGTAGGGGGATCACTAACCTTGGTCTTAGTGGCAGCACTTGCCTCTGAAGGTGTATTTCTTACTGTGAAAACACCTATCAAGGCAAGCGTTTAGCCTTAAGCCTTAAAATGAAGACAGAGCTTGCTGGAGAGCTGAGCTGAAACCTGGCCTGGTGAACATTGACCAACGGTGTGTTTGAGGAAGGTGAAGAGAACGACGCTTCTTTATCCTACCCATTAGGCATTTGTGCTCTGACCAGCTGCATGCAACTGCGCTGCTGAGCCTCTGACCATCAGAGGAGCCATGCTCGGATCTGAGTAGCTGTAATCACTCCACCCCCAGGTCATTATGATATTCAATTATGGCTCCGTACTTAAGTGACACAATAGATATGGGAATTGAAAGCACAAAAACTCCTAACCTCTGATCCTGTCTCTACAACAGAATCCCTCGGTGGCTTTAGGCAAGGTACTTAACATCTCCGCCTCGGTTTTCCCATTTGCAGAAGGGGGCTAATAATACTCAGCCACCTACTCCACAGGGGAGTCCTGAGGATTCATTACTTAATGTAAAGTGGCTAGAAGATGAAAACCTGCATGTAAGTGCCAAGCATTATTACAGTTACGCAGGTTTAGCTTCAATTTTTGAGACTTGCTTTCCTCTTTGAAAGGAGGAAAAGTATTCCTTTTAGTCGACCAAGATTAGTGTTCTGCACTGCATTTCCTACAGAAGTGGGAAGGAGCCTCGGGAGTATGAGAGAAAAAGAGAAAAATGTGTCCCCTTGGATCCTGATCTACCTTTCACATCCTCTCAGGAAATTGTTTTGGAAGTGCCCGACACTTGGTGCAATATGCTGCAGTCACAAGGCAAAAATTTTACTCTTTCAAGAATGTTTTATGAGCCCCAGGAATAAATCCTCTCTAGCAGGGATGGTTAAGCATAATGTTGGGAGTCTGTGATTTTCCCCAGAGGAAGAGAAATCATTCCAAGCTTTTCTTCAATTTGGTCATGAAACTTTAACAATAAAATACCAAGGGCCGTTCTAGCACATCACTGGGATATGTACATTAAGACAAACTAAGGGGAGTGTTTTGATTGGCCAAATTATTTCCTTCGATCTCAAATGAGTTAAATGTTTGATTTTAAGTGACAGTTCCGGTATGGCAAGCTACTTTCATGGCAACGCAGTCTAACATTATGCTTGGTCAGCATCTTTAAACAGACCAGCATAACTGTGTTTGACAATATGACAGTGATGGAGAGCAGGGGAACTGGTCATCCTAACACGAGCTGCGCTGAGACTACAATCTGCAATAAACAAGTGCAGCAAACAAAAGGACCGATTCAGTGTTTGCAAATGCTAAGATTATTGGAAACAAAGGAAATAATTTTGTCACCCCAGAAAAAAAAATACGGCCTTTTATGATTGTTCTGAAAAGGCCCCCTGCCATGGACTGCTGCCACTCCTAAGAATTCAGAGCAGGCAACTAATGCACATGGCTCTGCTTCCAACTTCATTAATATGAGATTTTGGCACTGCAGGAACACCTCCTTGTGCATACTGGATCCAGATCTGGCCTAAGCACACAATTATGTTTCTGTTGAATTAGTCAGAGCACACGATGCGGTATTTATGCCAGTTTTATGCTGACTGGAGAACAGACGTTACCTGATTCGGTACGGTGTCTGCCAGAATTTGTCAAATGTATCTGAACCAACATAGTAAGTTTGTGCTTGTTCAGTGCTTGGCAGCGCATGGCTGTGATGTCCTGGTCCAGCACAGGGCACTTTTTGTGCCAGGTCTTCTGTCCGATGGAACTGTGGTTTAAGACATACAGTGCAGTTACACGTCTCGCTTATATTGACCAAGCTGCCCTACCCCTCTACTGCAAAGTGTTGTTTAATTCCTGTATGCATAACAGGGATTATATAATTCCAGAGAAAAGGCTCTCCTTTGATGTTTACTCCAGGGCTTCAGGTTTCTTAGTGATGCAGTAATTGCCAGGTCCATCTGCCTCCTGAATGTAAAATGTTTATATCTCACTTCAGTAAGTAAATAAAAGGCACCAAGTTAATAAGAGCAAAGCACGGAAAGAAGTGTCAGATCAGAAGAGAAATCTACTATCCACTTCTGCTTTTCTGACTTCCCACTGAGTGAGCGGAGTGTAGAGCCAAGCCATCCTGCACTCCACTTTCAACAAATATTGGTCAAATCCTGCAGGATCAGAGCCAGCTTTGGGATTTTGAGATGTGCTGGCATGAGGATTCTGCTGGGATCCTCCCTTCTTCATCATCCCTCCCAAGCAGAACAGAGTCATTTTGCAGCAAAGTGGGTGGGGAGGGTTCAGAAATCTTTAAGCCCCAACAGCTTGCCCAGGCAACATAGAGGCTAGCCACACGTACACAGGGGATGTCAGTATCTCAGCTATTTTCTAGAAACAATTCCATCTGAAGGGAGCAGTCTTTCAGACAAAGCTTTCTGACACATCCGGGTGATTTTTAGGCTGTCTTCTTGTCCTTTTCTTCCAATTACTTAGTCACGGAACCCATAATAATCAGCCATAAGTGGTCAAAAGAGCCACAGAAACAAAATGCCTCTTGGGACATTGCAACACAATACTGAACTAGTAAAAAGAGACTTCATTAAGCTAAGAACACTGTGTTTCTTTATTTCACCTGCTTTCTCCCATGTCTCCACCTTATTTTTCCTACTTACATCTCTCATTTTTTCTGTCTTCTCCACATCATCTTCTGCTGTCTTGGTTTGCATTCCCTCTTCTAAAAATACTTTCCTTATCTTGCTCATTGTGTCACTCCTTTTTTTGTTATGGTGGTTTTACCTACTTGTCTCTTTTTTCTCTAGCCATTCCTATTCATTCCTGGCCACCACCCTCCTTGGTTTCTCTGCTCTGGCTGGTCAGTTCTCCCTTGCGCTTCTCTGCACCCTAGTTCTCCCCATCCAATGTTTTCTTATCTTTAATCTTTGCTTCCCTAAGGAAATTAAGTTCTGTCACTCCGAGTCTTACACCTTCTTATTCCCTGTTCTTGCAGTCCTTCCCTTCCTTACAATGTGGGTTATTCTCATTCCCTCGCACCTCACTGCCCTGCAAGCCTTCTGTATCCTCACCCATTAGCTACCCAGCAAAATGTCTTTCACAAGCTATGGATGTCACTACAGCCACAGGAGCCACAGTCATGGGAGAGATGTTTACAGAGACAGGACTGGGCTCAAAAAAAGCTCTGGTTGTGCACAAGTTAGCTCATGGGGAGGCTATTAGTTGGGCTTATCAAAGGGTGGGTCAGCAGACAGGAAAATCCCAAGCTTATCTTTTTCTCCTTTGGACAGCTATGCCTGTTCTGTCACTGTTACTAATCCTCTCCTGCTTTCCCAAAGAGCGTTGCCAGCGCTTCACAGATGAAGGGCTGCTGGTTGCCCCTTTCATTGCCCCTCTTGGAGGTGCGGATGGTTGCTGCGGTCAAAGACATGCAGCAGCAGAGCCAGATCCCCTCTTCCACTTATACTGGTATGCAGCTTGGAGCCAAGTCAGCTCTTTGGATGAGATGCTCTTTCCTGTGGCTGGAAGTTGCATCAGAAGTTCACTGAAGAGGACAGCTGAGGCACCAGGCAGCAGCTAGCCAGTGCCTGGCAGGGCACTGCTTTTGCGCTCCTTTCGTGGGCTTTACCCAGGTAGCTCCATGCCGCGCTGTGAGCTGATCCACAGAAAGGACAGCCACGCACAGCCCGAGCACTGGAGCTCATCACTAGCCGTATAGAAATTGTGCACAATGTGCTTTTAAGTTGCTGCGATGAATCCCCTCTGCTCATGGCCAGCCTGCATGCCAAATGCTGTCTTCACAGCAAAAAAGTCTAGAAACTACCCGGACGAACTCCTTCCCAAGGGCACCATCACTAAGTCAAGAAAGTTGTGGTATAAATGCATGCGTCCCATTGTTAGGGGTGTGAGAGCCAAAACTGACGAGGGTTTGTCAGGAACACCCACAAAGATCCCTGGACACAGAGCAACCAAGTGTAAAGCTCCAAAGGCCAGTGCCTCGCAACAGCAGGAGCCAAGCATGGTCAAGCAACAGATGAACATTTGCTTTTCTGCTTCATATCCTTCCCAGCCCTTTCCTTAAGAAAGGTAGAGGATTAATAATTTTGGATGTGGCGCCTGAGTTCACACAAATGCATATGTAACCGGCAAACAATACCCCCATTAAACGCAGGGAGAAGCTCAGAGACTGGAACAACTCACCTCCGAGAACTTCACCCAAGTCCCACAGGAAGGCTACAGCGGAGCCAGAAATAGAGCCCAGACCTCCTGACTCCGAGCTCTGGGCCCTAACAAAAACACCGGTTTCCCTCCACCATCCCTCTCTTCATACACTACATTGACCAGACTGAAAAAGGCATTCAAAATAAATAAAACCCACTTCTCGTGCCAAGTTTTAAAAAACATTTTCTTGTCATGGCTGGTTGTTTTTCTCCCGCTAGACGTTAGGCAGTCTCCACCAAGGGAGACAGCTCTCCTTTCTTCTCCAGGAAACACAGTTGTCTCCCACATGTTGCACTCAACGTAGCTCAAACAAATGTTTTAGGAAATTCCCCCTAATTCAGTGAAATTGTTAGCTTGGCAGCGGCGCGCTGGAAACAGGACTGAAAGATTGCCTTGGATATTTTTTTATTTTTCCTTTTTAAAGTGTACAGGAGAGCTCGGGCTTCAGACGGGCTGCTGAGGAAGACAGAAACTCATGTTACATATAAAGGATTTGGCAGGCCCGAACACAGAAATTTCCAGAAGTGTTTGCGTGGCAACAGCTCTGTGCCAATCCGCATTTTTTAGCTATTCTGGCCGGATGCCCGGCCGACAAGAAAGTCTTGTATCTCCACGCAGTTCACTGGCTTCCCTGAGGAGTTTCCATACTGCATGGCAACATGGGATAATCTCATTTGCGCGCCAGAAAAACTCCTGCTACTTACACTGTTACTAAATACCAGATGTGCTTAATAAAGAGTAAGTGGAGCCAAACCTAGGGTAATCACATAACCTATCATTAACATTTTCTAAAAACAAAAAAATAAAAAAAAATGCCATTGGAACAGCAGATTACTGTTTTGCTTTGTTTGCTTTACGCCCTGTTACGGGAACCCCTGGGGTGCTGGGAAGGGAGCACGGCAGGAGCAGACAGCTCTGGCACGGCCGATGACATTGTTTACAATCACACCCCTGCACATCTGAAACATGTGTGAGAAAGTAAAGGCTAAGCAGATTTCCCCTGCCCTGGAGAAGGGAGGGGAGGATTGCAGCAGGAAGTCTACGCGGCCGAGAAAGTGCTGGAGTCCTGTTTCTTCATGCCGGGGGAGGTGGCCGGCGGGGGGGGGATGCGGCAGCGGCAGCCTGAGTGTGGTCCTTCACGACCTGCACATCCCCAAGTCCCCGCTGCATGGGAATGTGGGAGTGGGCCTGGCTCCTTGGAATTTAACGATGGCCCAAATCCTCCAAGCCCATTTAAAACGCGTTTTTGTGTGAGTCAGGGGGCCAGTCGCCACACCGAATGTCGGCGCACATTTATTATGGGCTTAAGCAGATGTCGCACACGTGCATATCTGATGCCGCACGGACCTTTGAGGGAAGCAGCGAAGTCAGGGCGATGGCGAAAGGGTGAATTCTGCTGCAACGGGCTGTTGAAGAGGAGGAGGGAGACGAACCCGCTGCAACACTCGCAGCCCCCCTACACCCCTGGCGGCGGAGCCTTGGAGCCTGGGGGAATCGTGAGGTGGGGAAACCTTCCCCAAAACGAGAGGTGGGTGAAAAAGCTGGAGTCTCCCACAGCTGTTCCTGTGGTTGACCCAGAAGAATGGAGGAGTTAAACGACTAGAAACAGAGGTTTTGTCTTTATTTTAGTGTCCGCCGCCACCCAGGTAGGAGAGAAACCTGCCAAGCAGGGGCTGACCGTGTCCTCCCAAGGATGGCCACCCCTGGCAGGCCTGCTTGCTCGGGCTCGGTGGAAACCAAGGCAAAGGGATGGGAGCAGGGCAAGCCCGGGCCTTGCTCGCTGTGTGCAGGGAGGTGGGGAGCGGTGAGTCACCCTCACCACGCAGCAGCCCCGAGCGGTGCCATTGCTCCGCTCCCTCAAGCAAAACTCTGACCCGCGCCAGTGGGAGTCGCAGCTACGCAAAGCCGGGATATCTGATGCCAGGAGCCGTGCCAAGGGCACGGGGTGAGGAGGTCACCGCTGGTGTCAGCCTGCCACAGCCCAGGAGCAGGAAGGCAGCCGCAGCCCAGCGCTCACGCGGCTCCCGATGTGGCAAAATCACAGCGTTTTCCGAAGGCAAGAAGAGGGAAAACAGCAGGCATGGGGAATGCAAGGGGCTTGACGCTGCAAGCCTTCTGCTCGCACCCTCCCCGCTTGGCCCCGTTCATCACATCCACCCTGCAAGGTCAGGCCATGGCTCCGTTTCCCCCCACAAGCTCAGCAGCGCCGGTCTTAAAGGCTGTGCCCAGTGCCAGCGAGGAGCACCGCTGCCTGCCTTGCTCCCGGGCCCAGCGGAGGGCACAGTCCCGCACTGCCGGCATGGGAGCCGGCTGCACAGCGGGAGCGATGGAGCAGCTGGTCCTGCTCGGGCCAGGCTTTTGCCTGACACAAGCGTTGCCGGGCTGGCCCCTAGCCACAGCTTGGGGCAGCCGGTGACTCAGGGCACTGAAACAGCCATGTCCCCGCCGCCTATCCCGCCTGCACCCGCAGTCCCGCAGAGCTGGGCTTGCTGCTGCCACCCCTTAGAGGTCAGGCTGAGGAAGACATGGCTAGCTTGTTGAGGGGTGAAGCTCTTGGTCACTTGGGTCCTGCCCCACATCTCCTCCTTCCAGCGCCATCCTTCCCTTGGAGTGGCCCTGGCTGCTCAGCCTTCAGCTGGCAAGACTCAATTTCGCCTGTGTTGCTGAGAAGCCCCGAGGAGGGTCTAAACATCCTGCAGCGTGCCATCTTGTTGCTTCCATAATGTCCTGGGTACAGCTAGAGGGCCGAGGGGGCTACGTGTGACCTGGCAGCCAGAGCAGGAGACAAGAAGCTTCCTCCACCCACAGCACAAGCACAGAGTGACCAGCTTCCCCCAACGAAATGCCTGGGAGAGCAGTGAAACAGCCAGCAGCTCGGTCCCTTGGTGTGCCCACTCCCCATCAGCCAGAAGATTTGGTATCAGCAGAGCTGCTGGTTCAGGGAAGCCTCACCCCACCGGCTGCGGGTGGCGTGCGAGAGAGCCAGGAGAAAATTAGGTAGCGGCTGCCCAACACTGCATCACTTTTTCCGCTTCAGGCTTTAAGGATCTCCTAAAAGAGTCAGGAAACAGCACAGAGGAACAGCTAATCATCTGCATAAAGGGACTCCTTCCCCTCACTGCTGCCCAGGACTCCCGGCCCCCTGCCCACCCCACCCTGCCAAACACCCCTGGTCAGCTGCATCCCCCCCGGCCTCTTCCCGGCAGGCCAAGGGGATGCTCGGGCAAGGCCTGTTGACTGCAAGGATCCAGGTGCCTAGGCACACACCACCAGGTCTGCCCCTTCCTCGCTGCGCTGCGTAGACCGTTCACGTCAGTTTGTAGGTCAACCAACAAAAAGATATTTTTCTACGGCTGCTTCCGGCAGTCCAGCAACTGTACTGCTCTTTGGAGTTTGGTTTGTTTGTTGTGTTGTGAAGGGGAACCCATCCTGAAATGTCCTGAAAATGAACACCTAACCCCATCCCCAGTTGGCAGCAGGAAGGAGAGGCTCCTGCCAAGCAGTCACAAGGCACACCACAAACAGCGTGCTTCACCTCCCCGCCAGAGAGCGAAGTCCATTGCCATTGAGAGACTTCAGGCCAAAAAGTGACGATGTTTCCCCCAGCTCTGGTTCCCATAGCTCAGACTCACAAAAGACCAAGCCCTGCTGCCCAAGGTTTTGGTGAAGGCCTTGTTTCCTGGATTTAGAGCCTCTCTCTTCTGAAAGGCAAGTCTTTTTTAACCTGTACTGTTGACATATCGATTGTCACTGTGACCTCTTCTTTGCCATGCTTCATGTCCAGTCATGCCACTCTAGAGACACAAGGTGCCATGAGCCCAATGGGCCTGGCTCATGGGACAGCCCCAGCCCCACTTGGCAGAAAGGAAAATTTAATACAGAGCTTGCTGATCTTGAGCCTTACGGTGGATCAGGATGCCTGTGGGGGTTCTCTGTTCTGCTGTGGCCATGTGCGGGGGACAGGCAGAACTGGATCAGCGCTTGGCAAGGCATTGTCTTGAACCACGGGGCAGTCCTTGACCTGAAGAGCTATCTCTAGAGAGAAAAGGCAATAAAAGGGATTGAAGAAGGAAGCAGAGGGGACATAAAATGAGTTTGCAAACACCACCGTAGTGCCATGATCAATGAAAAGAGGGATGGGGCTTAAGGTTTTTATTAGGAAAGAGCTAAGGGAGAGGCATGATGAAGGCAAGGGCAGGAAAGAGCAGGGAGGGCAGATGAGATGAGACTGAGAGGAAGGGAAGGGGAAAGGTAAGACAACCCTGACAGGTCCCGCTATACATTCTGTTCCCCAGCAGCCAAGAGATAGGTGAAGGGGCACAAAATGGTTCTTTATATGTGCAGTAAAGATGCAGGGGGTGACTGCTTCACCACTTAATTTCTTACACTGGTGAGCCTAAGCTGACCCTGTCTTTTCCTGTGTCACGGGGCTGCCGTATCTGTTCAAACAACTTCTCCTAGCTTCCATCAATCAGAGCCAAAGTTAGACAAGCGGGCAACACAATGTCAGGGAACAACTGCAACCTAATGCACACAGGAAAGATCTGCTAGAGCTCTCCAACACATTGACAGGTTTTATCTTATCTGTCGCCAGGAGGGACAAAGAGCTAGAGGGACAGTGAAGGTCAATCGGGCACTTAGGAGAGCTCAGAGCAAGCGAATAACTGATTACATTGAAGGACATCACATTTGCAAGTAAGGCTGAGGTCCAAAAGTATGGGGGAAATAAGCTGTTTCTTTTCTCCAGCCCAGCATAAGAAAGGCTCCCTGCCGGCCATGCCAACAACCATGTGGACATGTTGTTCCCCTCCCTGAGTCCCCACCATGTCCTGAATGAGGGAGGATGAGCAATAAGCCTGTAAGAATTTACAAGAAAAAGGCTTAGCACAAAGTGCTTCTGGGCACAGCTCTGTTGCCAGTAAAAAGCATGATGAAAAGCATACTTTCTTTGATGAAGCCTCATTCGAGTGGTTTATGGGTAAAGGTGAATCTAGTATATATCATATTTGTCTGATGGCAAACAGAGCCCACTTGTGAAATCCGTCTGACTAGATGTTCTGAGAAAATCTTCATGAAACATCTGCGAGCTTTGAATCACTCCATTGTTGTCAGGATTTCAGCTGGAAATTGTTCTGGATGTGAGGGAATGGTGGGTCACTAATGGCTTATTTCTTATTAAATGCTTTGGGTTTAGGGACTTTGAGGATATGTAGATATTTTTCTCATTCACAGCTTCACATGAAGCAAAGTACTAGATGAAGATAAATAACCATACTTGCCTTTTGCTTGAGTAGTAAAGACCCAGATTATTGTTGTGTTAAGAAAATAAGTGAAAATATGTGAAAAGTGCTTTTGACCCTCTAGGAGAGAACAGCTCTGTCACTGATCCAGACTAACAGGGCTTAAGATGCAACTCCTGTGGGCCAAAGAGGAAGGTATTTGCTGTGGTTATGCCCCGGAGAGAGACTCAGCATATCTGGCTTAACCTCCCAGCTCTGTCATTGACATTCTATCGTTCTATCTCTCTTGCTTTAGTACAGCAATTTGAGAACACCAAAACTAATTGATTGTTTGTGTTTTTAGAGTTAGATACTCTGCTGGATGGCCTTTAGATCCTCTGGTCAAAAATGGCAACTGTAAGGTGCCCCTCCTGCTGGCTTCAGCCCAGAGAGAGCAGTTTCATACTCTAGGGAACTGCTGAGAAGATGCATCCCCTGGATACCCTCTCCATCACCTCTGCTCGCAAGCAAGGCTTTGCGGGTTATCTCCTAGGTTTCACCGGCAGGAAAAAAAAAATGTAATCACAGCTTTCCTGATTCAGTCCCCCTCGGTGGACTTTACTCTGCTTAGGGCCACCCGCCTGTGCCCCCACTAGCCCAGCTGACTGTCGATTCAGCCTTCTCTCACTTCATTTCCTCAGCTGCTAAATGATGCTGAAGTCACGGTCAAGTCTTTTGCTGCAGTGAAACAGGGGACTGCTGCACTGAGACGAGAACCTCCATGGAAACATCTCCTGGAATAATAAAATGCGTGAAATAAAACTGGCTTAGGTGTTTGAGCGCTGCGTCTGTGTGTCACATGGCTGTGATGTTGGCCTACAGCCGCCGGTAGGAAATTCGCCGGTGCAAGCCAGGCTAGATCAGGTCCAGACCCCCTCATAACAACTCCCACCACTCCAGGAGCGGGTTAAAGCACCACACCCCTGCCTGCATGCCAGGCACTCTCTTCTTTTTTCTCTTGCATGCACAATCTTTACGATGACTAGGAGCACGCTGGGAGAGCCCACAGCCATTGCTCTCATCCGCTGGCTCCGCAGCTCAGCCACACACGCCACCCTATGCTTACGGCAGCTGAGGGCTGATTGTGGTGGGGATATTGGGGGTGACACACTAAAAAGGCTTGCTTCACAGGCTCACTCGGGGGTTGCTGTGGCTGGCTCCACTCCCTGTGCCATCCGCCCTGCTGGCAGCTGGGACTGCACCAGGTAAAACTCCCCGGGATGGCTGCTAGTGATGGGAGTGACAACGGGCACAAGTCATCACCTGGCCATGTCCCTTCAGTGTCCTGCTGGGAGGACTCAGGAGACTCATCCTTCTGTCCCATCAGTGGGGGACTCCCTCCCTTCCCCACATCTGTACCATGGTGTCTCAGCTATAACACTGCTGCAAAAAACGGTGCCCAGACACCAGAGAGACAAGCTCCTTGCAGGTTGCCAGAGTATTAACAGTGAGGGGCAATTCCAAAGTTTCCTAATTCCCAGTCCCACGGCAACCATTGTACTGGTTCCTGCCCAATACAGACCATCAGGATCCATTCAGCATTTTGAAATGGCAGCTAGCTATTTATGGCTGCTACCTATATTACTCCAAGGAGCAACATCTTTCTTTATTTTACAAACTCCCTCCAAGTTTCCTTGAGTACCCCACTGACACAGGGTGGATTTCTGAAAGTAATCTTTCCTCCTTTTTCCCAGAACAGCAAACATCTGGGACTACTGAGATATCATCTTGTGGCATCGGCTGACTTTTTTCTTTAACGAGTTTCTGTGTAACAGCTTCATGATGTTTTTCCTGGGAGGACAACTGTCTCATCTAAAACCTTGTCTCACATACTCCTTTATAGAAGGATGTTTTATGCTAAAGCTCTTGAAAGAATTTCCTTTTGTGCTCCGTCCCCACCTTTCTCTGTTTAATTCCTCCCAAATGTCTCTCTGATGCTTAACCTGCAGGTCGCCCTATTCACCAAAACCAAAGCAAAATGCTGGTTTGAATAAGCTCAGAATACATGGATGTCATTTCTGAACATTAGCAGGCCACATGATACTGCCAACTTTATTTGATCCCATTTGCTGGAGCAGCCTGAATTTCTCAGGGGCAGGTTTTTTTTAATCCTGGTTCATTATTGTTCAAACCCATCAAGCAAATGGCCGTGGAGCGGAAGCTTGAATGGGCTTGTTTAATAAACAGGCAAAGTCATTCATCTGCGGCATAGCAGCTCTGCAGCAAGGCTATGTCTTCCCCCTCCTGCTTCTTACTGGGTCTGCGTCGGCAGCAGTTATGTTAAACCCTCCCTGGTAGGGAAATGCTAGGAGGGTAAATCTTTGGCTTCATGCTAACTGCTTTTGCCTGCTGCACGAAATCCTTGCTGAAACAAATAGGCTGATTGTTTCTGTGGGTCAATCGCCTATTTTGAATTTATTTCTCACATCTCACTTGGCACCGCTGAGGACACTGGCCCCACGGCAGGCTGCGTTCTTTATCTGAGTGAGTGACGGCTGAAGCAACAACCCACTCAGGCCCCGAGCTGTAGCCTTGGGATCTGTCAGTGATACGTTTGCAGCTCCCTACAGGTCTTATCGTTGCTGCCATGGAGAGCAGAGATATGCCGTGAAACCATGGCACCTGCCGAGTTTGGAAAACTAGCCCTCAGCTGTCAGGATGGGCATGTCTCTGTGAAGCAGGAGCTGCACCGCGCTTTACCCCTGTGGCTCGCCCCGTGTCTGAAGGATCAGACCCTCAGCCGGCGTGAACTGGTGCATGGAAATTTGATGGAGCCCTGCCAGGTAATGGCAACTGAATATCTGGCACCAGAATCTATTTTTTGTACATAAAACTTGCTATTTTTGCATGACGTTTGGTTTCTCAGCAATGCCAGAGAGGCACTCCGGGCTGCGTTTTCCCCTATGAAAGAGTGAATGTAAGATGCTGTTGCTGGATGCTTGCACTGAAGACATGTTCAAGACAGATAACCGCTAGTATCTGTCACGGTGCCATTTCTGCGCCGAGCAAAGCGCGTGGGAGCCCTCCCTGTCCCCCCTGCTCCCTGCCTGCTAAAACCCAACTGAAACTCATTACATACCAGGAATACCAGCGTCCCCGCAAAGCCTGTGCTGCGCGGAGGAGGCTCTCCCTCATTCCCTTTTTTCCCTTCCGCCCAGCTTGGCTGGGTCTTTGGCAGAGCCCCAGGACTTCGGAGGGGGGGAGCGGAGGGGGGCTTGGGAGGGCAGCGACTTCCCGAGCATACCCACGGCCTCATTTTGATCTGCGGTACTGCCTGCTCATTTCCACTTCACAGATGCTGCTGAGCTCTGCCACCAAGAGACAAATCCCAGAAGGGGAAGGGAGCGTGGTGGGGAGGGAAGAGATGAAAGCAGAAAAGAGCCGCATTTATTAAGCTGTTTTTCTTTCGGTGAAAAGAAGCATTTATCAGTGATTTCATATATCATGTGAGATGTGGCTCCCTGCCAATTCCTAAGCATGCAAACAAGCCGCTGACATCATACACTAAATATAGAGCAGCTCCTGCTTTAGGTGAATAAATAATGCAGGTGCAAAAGCCCAGGTCTTCAGTTACACATTCATTACCATCCGTCTGTCAGGTTCTCATCACCAGGAGAACAACGTCCGACTCCAGCAAGGAGTGACAGGTGAAGAATGCAAAACAACTGCAGACAATAGGTGATTAAGCAGAATTTCCTTGTTCTCTGTTTTTTTCTTACAGCTACATTTCATTTCGGCAGTAATCCACGGTGCAGCTTTTCCAGCGCAGCTCTCCCGCCTCCCTCCCTTTCCCTTTGAGCCAAGCTGGAGCGACAAGCCTGGGTGGGGAGAGCCTGAACAATGAACACGGCCAAAATGTGGAAACTTCCCTAGGCGCTTAGCGGGGGAAAAAAAACACAAGGAAGAAAAAGAAAAAGAAAAAAAAAAAAGGCTCTGATCAGACTATGCAAGCAGTAAAGTAGCAGCATCCCACTATGAAACAGAAGTTTTCCAAGCCCTGTCAGAAAGAGGTTTTAATTAGGATCTCCCAATGCTAATCACTCTTGATTCCTCTAGTGGTTTTATTTAAGGCACACATTTTTACGACCACACAAGTGAACCTCTAGTTGGCTCCACGGTGTATTATTTTAGCTCTCAGAAAAGCACCCCAAGAAGGGTTAGGCTTGATAATAAAACCCAATCGATACTTTCCCCCTTCCCCTCCGTCAGATCAAAGGCACTGAGCAGGAGGAAGCGCCCCAACCCACCCTTACTGGGGGAGAAATGGAGACAGGAGGGCAGGAAACAAGAAGACAATGCACCATCAAAGCTGCCGCAAGGTGTTGGATCAATGACAACATCTGCATGAGGGTCTGGGCTACAATAGAAGCTGTTGCCATGGGAACGGGTGCAAAAGCATCAGGCGGGAGGGAGAAGGCGATGATGAAAGGTGGGAAAGCGGGAGAGAGTATTTTTAGATTGCTTAGGAGGAATGCTACACAATGACATCATCCTATCTCATTATTTGCATCCGTGCTGTATAACACATTGTGGCGTCTGCCCCAGGCTGTTAAATTGGAAAATGTTATTATGGATGTGAATTATAAATGCTGTGGTGAGACTTGAGCTCAGGAGTTATTAGACATCACTATTCTGTAATAAAGGAGAGCATTTAATACACTATGCTGTACAGATTCACTGTACGGTGCTAGAAGCATTGTGTCTAGGATTTTAATATTCCCAGAAAGTAATTATGAGTCATCCTTTTATTGTTATTAAGAAGCAGAGTGCAAATAATTTTACACATTTGATATCCCACACATCAACAAGCCTTTTGCACTGGAGAAACATGGCCTAATTTTCCAGAGCGCTGCGTGCCAACGTGCTCCGAGTGAATGTGGTAGTAGTTGTAGATGCTCAGCACTGCCAAAAATCCAGCCATCCATGTCACGTGTGAAAGAAGCCTCGTTAATCTCAAAAATACAAAGTGCGTGTTTCGGTGCCTGTGTTCAGCTCCTCAGGTAGGGCCAGACCCCATTTAGAGTTACGGACCCAGTCAATACCCATGGCGTCTGCTGAATACAGCCCTGATTTGGGGCAGGGCAGGGGGGAATTCCGATTCTCGGACACTGCTCCCGGCTGACAAACAGAGGGGAAAGGCTCCAGCCCGGAGAGTTGAAACAAGCCGAGACTCATCTGCCTCGCACAGGGACGCAGGTGCTCAGAGCCTGCCACACTGGAGAGACAGGAATTGCTATTCTCGTCATGCTGCCAGCAGTGAAGTTGGAAGGGTAAACCCAGAGGAATGTGTTTCTTGTGACTGCAAAACTCTGAGCCTGCTCTCTGCCCTGGAATAACCATCAGTAAATGCCGTGCTCAGCCGGTGTGTGCCCAGGGCCACTGGAGCCTGTCACTGGAGATGGGCAGGGACTGAAATTCCTAACCCATGCTGATACCCACCGATGCTGCCAAAATACCGCCGGGTGAGTGACAGGGCTTGCCCTAGCTTTTGCCCTGTGCAAAGCGAAGCACGTGGGTCCTCAGCCATTTGTTTTCGCACTTAGGACTAACCCCTGCGTCAGCAGGCGAGAACAGGAGGCGGGTAACCGGAGCGGCGCCAGCACCCGGTGCCAGGGGAGCGGGCACGGGGCAGGCAGCGGAGCACAGCCCGGCTGCGAGGACGGAGCTAGGTTGATGTCATTTTGCAGCTCTCCTCCTCGGTGAGCTAAATACACCCTCTTTCGCCCACCTCCCTTTCCTGCTCCCGCTGCCATGCCGCCCGTCCCAAGGGCGGGAGTGGGCACGGGTGGGCTGGGGGCATGCGGCCACATCCACTGCCTCCCCTGCCCTGCCATAAAAGGCACTGGTGCGCAGCCTGGCCAACTGGGGAAAGAGAGCAAGAAATAGCACAGAGACCATGGCGGATGAGCAGAAATACAAGCGAGCCTGAGAGTTACTACCTGGCTGCAGGCAGAGGTTGCTTAAAGCAAGGATAACAGGTAACAAAACCTGACTTCTGGGTTTTTTCACTGTGCATCACAGCGTGCCACTCTTCTCTCTGTTTAAGCTTCCTTCCTCGCAGAAGATCTGTAATAATCTATAATAAATAGTGAAATGTGCTGATGTGCGTGTGCTACTTCTGATCCATCTTTGGGGAGAGAAGGTGAACATTACCCAACACAGTGTAGCTCAGACTGCCAAGGGTCCCATAGGGCATGTCTACGAAGCAGGACTAGAAAAGGTGAGTGAATTTAGCTGCACCTGAAATAAAAACACCTGAAGACATTTTCTTTCTTAGGACAGTCTTCTAGCTCCAACATCCCTGAGCATGTTGTACTTAAATCTCCTGACCTAGCTAGAGCGTGGCTGAAACAGCAGCCTTTTCTATTATATTATTAGCTAAATTGACCTATTCTGCACGTCACCTTCATTCAGCTTAACCTCACCCCCCTTTCCTAGTTAAGCTAATGCCCAACACAATGCTGAATAACTTTTGCTTTCTTCCTGGCAGCTCTTTTTTGGCAGATCTTATTTTATTTTATTTTTGACGAAGGAGGTTAGGGTTCTACGTCTTACAATATTAGTGTTGGATATAGATTAAACAATATTTCATACAACTTATCATTTAATTTGTATTATATGTTAGCTTTGGCAGTGCTGGCATTGTAGTCATGCCAGTAGAGAAACTTGGATCTGAATGAGCGTAAAACTCAGCCAGGCTTGAAGTAGGGTTGCAGAAAATAATTTCAAATATTAAAAATCTGGCCCGTGCTTTTGGGGATACAGGTGCTGTTGACGTCCTAAATGTCCCATTTTATAAGAGGCATGACCGCTCTGCAAAAATCAAGGACTATTTTAGCACAACATACAACTTGGGACGAGGAGTCACTCTGGACACGTGTGGAATTCACCAGACACATTTTGGGCACTACCCCAACCTGAATTCATGGCAGCGGTGGACATGTATGGCTCGAGGGACCTCCAGAGATCATCCAGCCCCTCTTCCCCTCCCCTTCCCTCTCTTCCTGTCTAGTATCCCCGGCTGATACTTGTTTAACCTTAAAATATCTTCGGTGACAGGGACAGCCCTCTGCCAGGGCTCACCTCTCCTGCTGGTTACAGCATGCTTTTCCTTTAGCTCTAACCCAGGTCACCCTCACCTCAATGAGAAACAGCTTGCCACCTCCTCTGCCTACCTGAAGACTGTTTGGTCTAATGGCAATCCTTACATATTTGACATGATGCCACGTCTGCCCTCATCCTCCACTCTTCCAGCCTGGACAAACTAATTCTTTCAACCTTTCCCTGTAAGGCACATCTTCCAGGCTACCACCATGCACCGTTCTCCTCCACACTCGCCTGCATCATCTGCGGAGCAGCGGGGTGCCGTCCTCCACCTGGCCCAGCCCTCAGGAGGGAGGAATGGCGATTTCCCCAGCTCCACATCTGGCATGACCACTGGCACCTCCCAGTTGGCCCCCTCCCCATCCCAGACCACCAGCTGCTGCCTTGCCACTTATGCGAATCTCCCCTGCTCTGCTGCTGCCAGCCTGGCCCTTCCCCACATCATCATTATCCGCTTGAGTCCTCCTTCTAAGTGTGTGCTGTGCACTCCCCTTGTATTGAATTTCATTTTATTGATCTCAGACCATTTCTCCCATTTGTCAAGACCGCTTTGATTTCTAGCCCTCCAAAGTGCTTACAAAGTGTGCTTCCCCACCTGGAGGTACCCACAGATTTTAAAGTGTGCTTTCTATCCCATTACCCTCCTCATTAATGATATGAAGAGCAGCAGCATGATCCAGCGCTGTCTGCTTGCTCGCTGCTCTCCCTTTCCTTTGACCTTTCCTGGTACCACAGCAGTGAGCCTCCTCACCTATGAGATGCAGGAGGGACAGAGGTTTGCCACCGGTGACGACAGCCCCCTGAAGACAGGGGGTAAAGCTTGCTGACACCGCTGGCAGGCATTAGAGCTTCACATCTGACATAGGCACACCTCCGTCCAAAGTTAAAAAGCTGCTCCTGTGCGTGTGTATGCGTATGTGGGGGTGTTGGACCTCAAGCCTTCAGCCAGACGACAAGCTGGGCTTGGTTTGGCTCGGCAGGACTGCTTAAAGCTTGGGCTACCAGAAACATTTACTGAGCGAGTTTGTGCAGCTTCAGCTCAGGCTTGCCAGGGACCCAGCTGAACAATTAAAGGAAATATCAGTTCAGTTGCAGGTTGCGGCACACTCATAGCCCTGCCTTCAATGAATAAAATTAATCATTCTCACTGATTCTCTAATCAACCCAACCCTCAGAGGTGTAAATTATGCTGGCAGATGTATAATCAGGCAAGTTTTCCAAATTAACCTAAAAAAACCCCAAGAACCCACTGAGCCTCTCAGCGCTGGCTGAACTGAGCAAGAGCTGTCTAAAACAAGTGCAACACAAAACTGGGTGGCAGCAACCCTTCCTTGTGAAAGACAATGGAACAAAAACCACCCTGGAAGAGAGGGCTTCTATTCAAGGTGACAATGGCCCCTCTAGGCTGGCCTTTCGCCACCGACCCTCCCCAGATGCTCGGGATGTGCCTCCAAGCTCTTGTTTGCATGGAAAGCCCATCAGGATCCTACACCTTGGCAGGTACAGGAGCACCTGAGGAAAGGTGCCGATCCCTTTGGCCGGCAGACCTGCAGGAAGCAAATAAACCTTAGCACACAGCTAGGAATAAAACACGGAGGGTGGGGGTACAGCTGTCAGCTGGTGCCACCCTCTGCTAAATGCACCCCTGCGGTCAGCCTTGGTCTGGCTGTTGGATGGAGGGGAACATCAGCTTGACAGCTTTGGTGTGGTTTTGTCTTCTCATTGCTTCCCTGGTGGGAAACACCAGTGCTCCTTGGAGAACTGAAGGTGCCTTCCGCATGACAGCGCCCAGCAGACCGCCTGTGTGAAACGGTTATTCATCCAATGACCTGGGTCTGCAAAGGACTTAGGGTCACTCTATTTATTCTCCCTGGAGATGCGGATTGAAATAATGGTTCTGGTGCATAACGAGTAATGGAAAACAGGAGATGTCAGAATTGAAGTGTAGTATTTTAAATGCAACGTTGAAGCCTTTAGAGGAAAACAATGGAGCAAACCAGCAAAACTTGAGTTATAAGCGTATTGCTTGCGTGACCTGGGAGCGCAAAAAGAGTTCAGATGGGGCTCAGCCTGCTGCTTTATGTACCCACTGTTTTATTATGAAAAATAAAAATAAAATGGATTCCAGCAAATAATGGCAAATATTTGATGATGTAATTATGCCTTATTAATGCAATGTTCTTTGGCAAATTAAATTTTCACAGGAATTCATCACCCATTTCATTTTTATTATTTAGGCCATGAGTATGTCACAGTTGTTTGTTATACACTTTCATAACCATTTGATTAATATTAAATGTTTAAAACAAAACCCCCATTTATATCTTAGTTATAATGGCCCTACGAAAATACTATGAATACGAGTCGGTATTTACGGCCCACATTAGATCTTCGTACTACTTTTGGTATTTTTATTGCTGTACAGGACACGCACAGTTCATTACATATGAAAAATAGTTTAATTTTCAGGAGCTTTGTAAGGATCCGTAAACGAGAGAGTTTTCCTCGCCGTGCTGCACAAGCCCTCTCCGTTCCCCTGCTCCCACCTCTTTTATCCTGAAGGCAGGCCTGAGGGAGGGACAAACCCACCCTTATCTGCATGTCTGGAAGAGCAGATCGCTTAAAAGGCATGAACACAGGAGTTATAAGCTTTGGAAATCCTAACAACACAGGTCCTGCCCACCCAAATGCACAGATCTGGACCACGGCTGGGCAGGAACTGGGAAGAGCAGTAACTACCTGGAATTATCTCATGGGTCCGTAAGGCATCTTTCATGCCTGTTGGATGTGGTAATAAACCGAACGCTGTGTGTTTGAGAATTACCCCGTACAGAAAAGCTCCTTGTGGTTTCAGAGGGTGGCTGCAGCCGGCACCCCGCTGCTGCGGGTTTCAAGCTGCAAAGAAGCTCGGGAGGAGCAGGCTCCGCTGCCGTACGGGGAGCAGCATTAGGTTTTCTGCTCCAGCATCTCAGGCAATTTCACGTGCTTTGGGTTTTTTCTGCAGTACTGCAGAGAACTGCTGTAGCTTCTATTCAAAAAAAAAAAAGGACCAAACAAACCTCTCCCAAGCACTCCCCCTGCTCTCTGCCAACGCCAACCCACTATGAATCAAACAGTCCCATGCAACATTTTCAGGTGGATCAAAAACGCCACAGTCATTACTCTGTGTGTGTAGGGTGTTAGTCCTAAATCAGGTGCCTGTGAAGGCCCGCCTTCCCTTTCGCTACACCAGCTTGGTGCTCTGTCAGCTTTGACAACATCCTTACAGACTCTAAATGTCGCTGTATCTCCTGCTGGCTGCAGGCTGGGCACACAGGGCATCTTCTTCCCAGCTCCAGTCACGTTGGATTTCACTGGTGTGCTCACACATCACCAGCAGGAAGAAAATCCAGGATCCCAGGATTTGCTGAACATCCTAATGACAGCAGGAGACAGGGGGCTGTAGATGACAGCACCCATCCCCACCACCATTTCCACTGCTGGAAAATGGAGCGTCCCAGCTCCCTCGGGGCAGCAGGGCACAGCTAGGCTTTCCTTGCCCTGCTTCCTCTTAAGTGACTTGGAAGAAGCATACTCGCTTCCAGCTTCGCTGGGCTTCTGTGAGACATGGTGGGCTTCTGCCACACACCTCATGCTCATTTAAAGCCGTGTGAAGTGCATACAAAAACCTCCCCTGTCTGCCTTGACAGCTTCTCACCCGCCTTGCCTCGCTACGCCTGACCAGCTGAGGTGACCAGCTGCCGTGGTGGGCGCGTAAAGCAGCAGTATGCTCCTCACCTGCATGAAGCCAGCTAACAGTGACGGATTTCAGCAAGTTGAACAGACCTTGTAAATAGTCTCTGCTCCGAGCCCGCTCCTCTGTCTCTGAAATGCTGCCAGCCAGCCTGGTTCCTACCCCTGTGGCGGGTAATATCCTTTGCCATGCGGAGTTTGCTAGGCCGAGCGAGCAGACACGGCCGGCAGCAAAAGGCTTGTGTTCTCCTCCATGGCTGCTGAAGTGACATTTCAAACAAGCGGATAAAATGTTCCTGAAGGTATAGAGATTTAAGTACCAGAGGTAAAAGCAGCTGCCTCCTCCTGCACCACCAGTGCTGGCTCTCAAGAGCTCGTCCTGATTCTCACTTTGGCTCCCTTGGCTGCAGAGGCATTCCACTGAGGCTTTCCACTGAACTCAAACCTCTCATTTCAGGTGATGTTTAGCAAAATATTTTCTTCCCGAGGGTGCTCCAGGAACTCTTTGGGCTGTGACAGGACAGGCAGGGTGAGCACAGGCCCACATGTGCTGTTTTCACCCCCTCAGACACATGCTGCCCCTGCCCCTGAAGACCCCTGAAGAAGCACAAGCTGTGTGTGTCCGTGTCCTTTTTCATTGCAACCTGCTGTGGGCTGAAGAAGTGAATCCAGAGCTCAGTTTGCAGAGGCAGGGGAGCCAGAACCCCATGTCTAAGAGCTGTTGAAGCCCCTGCTGAGGGTGGAGGACCTCTCTACTGCGAGAACAGGCTGTGCTCTGCTTCCTTCCAGTGCCACCGTCTCGGAAAGCAGGAGGCGAGAAGCCCCCAGCCCCTCCACAGGGGGCTGGTGGCTGTCCCCAGGCTGGCAGGGCAGGGCAGCGGCACCTGGAAGTGGGTTTGTGTCCCCCAGAGCCTCGCGCCACCCTCCACTCGCTGGGCTTCCGCTTTCCGTTATGGGCAGAGTGCTCTGTGTTTCTCAGCCACCTTCGTAAAACATGCAGGGAAGAGGGTGTCGAAGTGGGAGGCTTGATTAATTTGGTTTGAAGGTAACAGCTGCCATGCAAAATAGATGGTTGTTTGGCCCCCAGGTCCCACCTTGCATGTCTGATAACTTGAAGGGGAGGTGGCCTTCCCCCATTCAGAAACTGTGCTCCCCTTCGGCTGTTGGGCTTTGGGATCTTTGAAAAGAAATGGAGCTCTGGTATGGAAACCAGCAGCAAGAGCCTGGCACAACAATTGAATTGTACTGTTAAAAATACCCAGTCCTTTGAAAAAACTGAAAATAATAGCTTCTTACAGACTAAGAGAAAAGACGCAGACGCATTATCAGCGAGGGCTAGAGCGTGCATGGCAGCCACTGTACCATGGCATGGTGCAGGGGGAGTGAAGCCCATCGAGTCCCTTTGCCCCATGTCATTCCCAAAGTGCAGAGCCCGGCTGTTTCCGGAGCCGCTGCCGCGTGGGGCTCTGCAGCAGCCAGGGCCGTCGGGCTGCCTCCTGCGAGCTCTGTTTGTTTCTGGAAACTGAAATACCTCAGCTTCCAAATCATGACAGGAGAAGGTGCTTTACTTAGGGTTGAAATTGGAGCCAAAATCTATTCCTGGCAATGACTTGAAGGTCACGCACCAACAAAGAGTTCCTACCCCATTGGTATGTGCTGTTAGACAGATGCTGCTGTTGCTCTTTCTCTGACAGTGACAGATTTTCGGCTTAGCATGCCACCCTTTCATGGGTGTGTTTGTTTTCTCCTCCAGTCTGCATTGCTCTCCTAATCCTTGCCCCCAACTCAAGTTTCACCAGGCTGTGCCCTCCCCAGAGGGACGCAGTTAGGCACAGCTAGAGCAGATCTGTACAGTAACGGCACACTCCTTCCTGCCTGCAGATGTGACCAGCGACGAGGTGGCAATGAGGCTTTACAAGCGTGCCCTGCAGAGCCTCTGGTCTCGGGATCTGCTGAGGCGAGCGGAGCAGTTCACACACAGCCCTTGCACTCATAGAATCATAGAATCGTTTAGGTTGGAAGAGACCTTTGAGATCATCGAGTCCAACAATCAACCTAACACTGCCAAAACCACCCCTAAATCATGTCCCTCGGCACCACATCTACACATCTTTTAAATACCTCCGGGGATGGTGATTCCACCACTGCCCTGGGCAGTCTGTTTCAATGCTTGATAACCCTTTTGGGGAAGAAATTTTTCCTAATATCCAATCTAAACCTCCCCTGGCACAACCTGAGGCTGTTTCCTCTCCTCCTATCGCTTGTTAGTCCACTCATCACACGAGGCTGGGGACACCCCAGGGGACTCAAAAGTGGAAGCCAGCCCCCCTGAGATGTATCCACGGAGACATTTCCCATGGCCATTCTTTCCCAGCTGGTGGGACACAGCGTTGCGCACTAACCTCTGAGGTGGCTGTGGGGAGCACAGCCCTGGTTTGCAGCACTAAGGGTCTGGCTCCTTTCCTTAGGTACACAGCAGAGTGAAACGTCCTGGTCTTCACACTCTGTGGGGGGGTTCAGGCTGCCACAACACAGGGGTAATTTATTACCAAATATAGCCATTCTCCTTTGCTCTTCTCTGGAGTAAGACACCCACCACACAGAATAGAGGGGAGTGAAGCTCCCAAAACGGCTGCCCTGCTACCTACCACTACCGCTCTGGTGCCTCTCCAGCTCAAACAAAAATTTTTTAAGGTGGCTCCCTGTGAGTGTTTGGCATATAAGGAGACATCTGTAAGAAACCCAGCAAGCAGAGGGTTATGAATGGTGGCCATGGGATGGGCAAGTCAATCAGAGATAAATTGGGAGTGAGGAAAGAGGAGCCTGATGCACTACTGATCCCCATGGACAGAGATGGATTAGAGCAAACAGTTGCCTGTATTTATAACCTTCCCAACACCCTGCTGGGCCCAAAGTAGAGGAGAGAGGAAGGATCACAAGACCCTCACTGGCTGGGGCTTGGGAAAGGAAGTCTCTGAAATGTGAACGCTGGACATCCCCCCCCGCCCTGGGGTCGAGATTTTCCATGGTGTCACTCCCCCTGTTACTCGTGCGGGGAGCACTCTGGTGAGCCTGTCCTCACTCCCCAGCCCGCAGGAACGCTTTTCGGCAACCCAGGGAGGCAACCTGAAGGGAGGCAGGGGGAGGTCTGCTTCTCTGCTCCCTGCCCCTCACCCCCTGCCACCTCCAAGGGCTGGTGCAGCTAATGGATTTATTATGAGTACAGTCCTTTTCAGTGTGGGTCTGCGTTTATGTTTACTTTTAGGAGCTAGAGATGGTACAGATGGCTAATCTGTTTGTTCGGTATTGTTCTTTTGAGCTGCCTAGAGCTGTTTTTGTACTTCTGTATTTGTCATGGTTACTGGATACTCAAAATCTCAAGTGCCTCTTTTCCTGTATGGCAGAAAGCTTACTGAGTATCAGCTGAAAAATCATGACTGTTTAGGAGGATTCTCTCTTTCACCCCTTTGTCCGGTACTACCCCCCATTGCCTTTGTTTAGGTGGGGAGCCCTGGGAGGCAGAAAGCCAGCTCCAGTGCAGAGGTTTCCCAGAATACCCAGAAAACACAGACAACAGGCTTTCCTCTGGCTCTGAGAGCCCCCAAAATGGGTCACGTCCCTTGCAGGTTAGGGACGAACACAGACAGGGACAACTAATGCTGCTGGCAAGAGAAATGGAGGGGGGAGTCGGAGGGGAAGCATCTGCATTTGATCACGCAGCATTGCTGCCCGGTTGCTGCTGGTGGGAAGAGCAAGCCCACTGATTAGCATTCACAATAATACAATTAGGAGACAAGGCTATTTTCAGCGGTGTCCCCTCTCATGGCTTGTAAAGACACAAGCGCAAAGAAGCCCAGAGTAGGCGCTTCCTCCACCACAGGCACTGGATGGCTTATATTAGCACAATGCTCCAAATCCCCTGTAAGTCCTCCCAGAAAGGGAGAGTAAATATAGTTTGTCAAACAGTTATCTTTAGCACACTGTCTCGTCTGCCAGCATTGGATCTTTCTGCATGACCTCTTGCTAAGTCAGGGCAATTTCTTCTCATTTGCTGACTCCTGCCTGCGACACCATGCCCGGAGGGGAGCCAGGGCTCCCTGGGGCCAGTGGGAGAGACCGTTTCCACCCCTCTTGCTGACCAGCTTCTGTATGGACGCAGCTGGGTTATTGACCTTTAGGCCCAGTTTTTCCCATCTATTTTAAAAGGCAAAAAAATAAGAGATGGGAGTTCACACAGAAGGATGGTGAAGGGAAAAAAACAGGCAAGCCAGCTCTGCTGGGGAGCGCCTCTGAGCTCTGGTGGACGAGGGGCACGCTCAGTCCACAGCTCTGCACCAGGTTTTCCATCATGACGGTGGGAGAAGAAACACAGGGAGGTTTTGCACTGAGCTGAAGCCAGCTGTGCTTCACACTGCTGTATAGACAGGCAGTCTTTCCCTCTCTCAGTCTCACTTGGCCACCACTTCTCTTGTGCCACCACTCATGCACACATGCAGACATACACTTCTCCACCAGACCGGGTCACCTCTGCCCCGCCGGCTGCAGGAGCAGCAGTCTAAGTACAACTAGGAGCGTGGGCAGGTCCCACCTTTGGGGTTCACTCAGCCTGGGATGGTTGTGGCCAGCTCATGGGCCATGCGTGGGGTGCCGGCAGGGCTGGCACACTGCAAGGCAGTGCCTAAACCCTTTTGAGCCGAGAAGGGGAGGTGTGGGAGAAGGGTCCTTGCACACCAGCAGGGACCTCGCCTGCCAGCTGTAGAGCATCCTTTCTTTTAACTAAAAAATAAGAGTGAAGGGCTAAAGTTGACGACAGTTTTGGTTGCCCACCAGCTGCCCTGCGAGCTGGGGCACTGCAGCAGGGAGAGACCTTGTGGGGGAGGCTGCAGATCCTCACAGTAAGCAAATACCTGGACAACTTGATAGCACCCAGCAGCCAAAAAAGGCCCAACCTGCTCTGGGTCATGGCTATACTGGAAAGTCAGAGACTGAGCTCACTTTCCGCAGGGTAAGTTGGAGCCATACAAACGCAGCAAGAGGGCAAGCAGCTCCAGCATGCCATATCCATGGCAGTGCTGGGTTCCACTGCAAGTCTCCTGTGCCCGTCACAGCGGACAGGAACATGCCTCCACACAAAAATCCACACTGCCAAACCACTTATTTTCAAACAAATCATTTCTGTTTTTTCTAATCTCAGTGGAGTCTCATCCCTTCAGGAAACTGCCACAGGCGACTGGTGTAACACAAAGCTCAGAGACTCTGACTAATGAAAAGGGGGAGATTAGAGAGTTAATGGTCCCAGCTGCTACTATATGCTTAGCTCTCCCGGCTGCACTCTGCTTGAGAGGCATCATGTTGCAGCTCCTTCCCTTGTGCCGCACTCCAGCATGGTTGGGGAACTCTCCAGAACAAGAACAACACCGTCTCGGTGCCGTCTGCCAGACCGAGAAACTCAACCACGCTCTTTCGTCAGGAGGCCCCCTGCTTCTCCCTGCGCTACTGAGCAAGAGCTCTTCCAAACTCACAGGAGCCAGATCCTCATCTCTGCTTCACTGCCGTAAATCTACAGCGGCTCCTGCATGGCCAGGGTTTACATGGGGGAACGAAGACCAGGCTGGGGCCTGGGCTCATCCCGCAGGAGCTGGAAAAGGAGCAGCTTTCCCTCAGGGAAGTGGGAATGGCATTTGCGTTCCAGTGAAGGGGAGTGAACCCAGCCCTGGCGGAGCATCAGGAGGGGGACAGGAGGAGAGGAGCTGTCTCCAGCATCCAACAGCCTTCTGCAGAGGATTGCATCCAACAAATCTCCCTCAGTTGGCAATAACCGAGGATAGCTCTATTAAATACGTACCTGTAAGAAACCTACCCGCTGTCGATGACTGTAGCCAAAGGAAAGTCAGGCAGCTGCATGCCAAATATGCGGCATACAACTGCACATATTCCGTGGCCGAACCAATGCAGAGGCACCCTAACCATTTCCTACAAAGTGGGTTGCTCGAGGGCCTCCAATCCTTGCACTCTGTTCCCTGTTGTCATCACCTCCATATTCTTTTCCTCCATTAACGCAGACTGAGGGAGCAGGGAAGGGAGCTGGGCTCCCCAGGGCGCAGGGGTGCCGCTTGCCTCCCCGCAGCCAGGGCGTTGCTCAGCCCTCCTCACTCTGATGAGGACAAAAGTCAGCTCAATGCCATCCAGCCCCATCTTGGGTGCCAGCCTTATTTCCGAGGGATTTCCCCATGGTCATGATATGCCAACATTTCCTGAGGTGCAAATACACACGTGCAGCACAGACATGCCGGCAGCCAGAAAATCACTTGTGGAGGATATCAAGTGATTCACATGAAGCACACTGCTTCGGCTCGATTCTCAGGCTTATTCTTTTCATTTCCTTAACTTTGAAGCAGTTCCTGACTTTATCACACCCTCCATGAGCCTGACCCAGCTACGTTTGCCCCAATTCCCGCCTCTGCCAGTTCCCCAGCGAGCTCGGGGGTGATGAAGCACACCCCACCCCCAGAGTCCGGGCATCTCTCCCACCATCCCAGCACAGTTTGCATCCCAGGACTGACAAAGCTCTTTCCCATTATGACACTGCTGAGGAGACAGCAACAGTAATAAATGACTTCAAGAAACTCTTCCAGCCCTTCCTATTTATTATAAGCCAGTGGGATGCCAGTACCAATCAGCAAAGTCTTAAAATACATGCTTGAAACATGATGTTTTTCTCTTGTTATTCATGAATAAGGATTGTATTTCCCAAGTAAATTCACTTGAAACATATAATTACGATCTGTTATACGTATGTTTCTACAGTTAGTTTAAATGTGAATTTTCCAATAACATTTCTCCTTCATTTTTCAAAAGACCGATCAAGTTTGCAGTGACAACAACAAAAAAAATCCTTTCCCTTTACTTCAAGGCCCAAGCAAATATTGTGGAGAAAAGGCAGATTGGTGGATCAGGAACAGCTTCCAGTCCTTCACTCCTACAACTCTGCACTTCCTTCTGGTTATTCTGAAAAGCAGCCAGGAGATGCCCTGCATGGAGCAAGGAGCCCTACAACATTTTATTTTACTCACTGGCCACCCCCTGACCCTTTCCTTCCCAGTTTTTCTAAAGATGCGCTTGTTAAAAAGTTCAGAAGGAACAACTTTGCTCTGCTCAGGACCAGATCTCTCCTTTGCCTTGTCTGAATGCATGATGTACCCTGAAAGAACCAACATTTCTTCTGAATTATTTATAGTATGTGGAAATGATAATAACATAGAAATCTGCTATGATTTAATTAATTATGAATAAGTAATGAGGTAATGCTAGCAATACGTTTAACTGAAAAACCTATTTATAATGAAATGATTTCTTATAAATAATTAGAGCAAAACTGTGTGTTGTAACTAATCATTTACATTTAGGGTTTGATTCTTCCTGCACTTCTGGTGTAACTTTACCCACAGGGACGCTCCTGTGGAGCCGGTGAAGTCAATGACAGAGCTGTTGGCAAGGGGGATCCAGTGTAGGATTAGAAGGAGAACAGAATGCAAAAGAAAAAGGTTGCTTTTTCTGGTTTGGTTTTTAAGCCAACTAAGGGTCAGCAGTTCAGTCCCTAAAAGATGAGTTTTGCTTTTCACCTGGAGAGTAAACTCACCTTATTTTGTCTTCCTTAAGCCCTTTTTAAAAGCAAATGAAACACAGATGACACTAACTCTGTTTCACGTGTGTTGCTTACCGTTTGCACTGCAGCCAGTTAGCCTAAACCACTCTTGCCTGACTCGGTAGAGCAGCAGCTCCTGGCGATGTGGACCCTAATTGATGCACTGGTGGGTACCACAGCAAAACCCAAAGTCTGGTTACTGAGAAGTGGTGGGAGGACACTGTGGAGGGAGGTGCCAGCCTGGACCTTAGCTCAAAGGAGTGGTGATGAGCAAGTTAGACCAACTAGCTTCCAGCTCCCACAGTCAGCAAGCAGAAGCAGGGATGGATGGCACCTAATTTAGCCCTTCTTGGGTTTTTTTTAAGGAGACAGTCTCACTGCAGTCCTTTAACTCTGCTTTGAAGTCAGACTGCTTTTTAACTCTGGTTAGATACAAAGTGCTTCATGGAAGCAATACTGGGTTTTGGCTGTAAGCAGTGAACAGAAAGGATGCTTCATTACCTTCACCTTCTTGAAAAGGGACAAAAAGGAAGAGGAACAGATCTTGCAGTCCCGCTTTCACTGACCTGCATCGGGGTTTTGCGTAGGAGAGGAATCCAAGGCAAGCTGGAAAACACACATTTCACTTAGAGGCTCAGCCTGGCACCACTGGCGACGACCTCACATGTGCCTGGTACCCCTCTTTGCCTTTTGCCTTTCTCATCCAACAAAGGCAGCGGTACCTCTTCCTATGGATTAAACACTGCTTTGTCTTTCAGAGGGGCTTGCCTGAAGTTCTCATGCAGAAGATGAAAACCTGTAATAAAATTAGGCTCAGTAAAGGAAGAGAAAGCCCTCTGCCAACAAAAGTAGCCACATGCATCGGGTTTGATAGGCCAAACGTAGCCCATGAGCCACTAATTGACCCCCCTTGGTCACCATCAGGATGAAACAGGCAGTGCTCAGCACCTCTGTGGAGCTCATCAGGAAGAGCTTAAATGAGCCCGGAGGTTGCAGCCAGTGTGAAGGGTGTACATGGCCAAAATCCAACCCTCTCAGACAGCCCCCTCCCCTGCAGGCACCTCTGAAGGTGCTCCTCCAAGGAAAGGGCTGCCGGCAGCATGGGCGTCGGGGGCAGGACAAGGTGAGGCCAGCAGGGCAGGTGACCCCATCCCTCCGCAGCCAGGGAGCAGCTAAAAAGGGAGCCTGGAAGCTTGCCTACGCAAACCAGATTTATTGGTGTCGCTCCAGTGCTTCGTGGACTGTTATCCATCAAAAGCAGCACTCAAATTGGCACTCTTTGCAGGGGAGGAAGGGATCCACCCCAAAACACTAAATGTCAGGAAACTTTTGTGACACAGGATGAAGAAACACATGCTGCCGCTGCAGTTCAAAATGTTCCTGCTCGGAAGATAAGCAGGAGGCAGCGTGGCTGGGGCTGGGCTGCCAGTCCGCACCTTCCACCAGTGCCAGGACCACACAAAACGTGCAGACCCCTCGCTGCGAGTCCTCCCCGAGGGGTTGCTGGGGGCCAAACGCCTCACCACCCAGCACACACCGCTGCCGTTCCCAGAAAGTCTCGCTACCTGGGAAGCCTCACTGTTAAGAGGCGGATTTCAGGAAATAACTGAATTGTGAAGAAGAGGAGAGGAGCAGAAGTCAGAACTCCACCTTCACTAGTTAACTTTAACACGGTCAAACAAAGAGCAAGAGTAACCCAAAGAAGCAGAGCCGGTGAGGTGAAATAACTGTCTGGATTTTAAAAATATTAATAGCAGGTATAAAGTAGTCAGTTCAGCTACGGACATGGGTTATTTGTCTCTCCAAAGAAAAGCAGAGGGCTTACACGAATAGAACGGCTCTTAGAATATGACAGTAATCATCACAATAGCCATTAAAAAGCACAGACAAAAATCGCTGCTTCATGCTGTTTATCTGTTTGTTTCCTCCAGGAAAGCCAGAAGGGGCAGTTTAGATGTCTAAGCAGAAATTTTGAACTAACTGGAGTCCCTGGAATGCCAAGTTAAAGCCTCAGGAGGGCCCGTCCAGCCTCCTTCTTCCCAGGTGCAGGGAAGCGGATACCCAGTGCCGCTACCGCACAAAGTGTTTTGTTGCCCAGAGTTAATAAAGATAGCAGGGTACTTTCTGCAAGGAAAACCCCACCTTCTTTCTGTAATTTCTGAAGGGGGGGTTGCCCTAACTGTATTCTCATAGGGAAAACAGATTGAGCCCTACTCAATCACCACCACAAAATCACAGGGACGTTAGTGTTGGGCTTCTTTTAATTGTTACAGTCTGAATAGGTCTGAAAGTGTAATAGAAAAAACAGTGCTTGTGCTGGTTACGTTCATTGCAATGCATGAAGTAGGATCTGCAAAAGCATGAGTCAGTGTGCTGGAGCTGATTTATTTCCTGATTTTTGTGAAGTGAAAGAAAGGTGATGTGCAGCATCACCTTCCCCTGGTCCCATTGAAATCTTTCATACAGTACCCTCATTTTTGAGCTTTCTAACTATCAGCTGAGGGATGATGTATCTTAAAAAAATAAAATAATTATTTTTTCCTACTGCTTAGCAGCAGCTGAATTAAGTAAAACAAAAATAAAATGAGTTGTAAATAGTCTGGACAAAATTAAATGTCTCATTCCGTTATGCAGTTGTTGCCTAATATCTACAAGTTCTCTTACTACTGGACAGTTGGAGAATCTTGGCGCTCCTCTAAAGAAAGTTTGGAGAAAACCTGGATTTCTGGTGGAAAAAATTTAAGGGACTCTATTTGAAAAAAAAAAAAAAAAATTACCTCCTTCATCTCATAAAGATGCAAAAAGGAAAAAGAAAAAACCCACAAAACAAACAGCAAACGCAAAACCGCAGCAGGGAGAAGGGGAAAGTCCAGCTTGCTTCCTTGTGCCCCTGGCCCAGTGGGTGGCAGGGTGAAGCCCCCATCCTCAGCCGGGGTGCTCCTGCAGCCCACTGCCTGCCCAATTCCCAGCAGCCAGCCAGCCAGCCACCCCCGGCCCGGCAGTGCGGGAATGGGAGGAGTTGTTTCCCTCTGCAAGGAAGCGACCTGGTGAACCAATAACCCCTTTCATCTCTGTTTACTCATCTTCTGTTTGTTTCTAAATGGTTGCCAAAAAAAAAAAAAAAAGGCATGAGGCATCTCTAGGGTGGGAGGAAGGGAGAAGGGGGCGGGAATAAGTGTTTTATAGTGGAAAAGGGTAAAAGAAAATGCATAGTTGGCATTTTTGGAGTGAACAGTGAATGCCCTCTTTCCCAGAGGCAGCAGCTGAGGTCTCTCTGAAAACTGGAGGTTGCCCAGGGTTTCCGAGGGAAGCCACAGCTCTCTGCTGAGGACGGCAACCCACTGCCCTGCCACCTCACAGCAAGCCCCTGGGCAGGTGCTCCAGGATGGGATGGGACAGGATAGGATAGGACAGGACAGGATGGGACGGGACGGGATGGGACAGGACGGGATGGGGGCACCCCGTGGCTGGGGACCACCGGGCCAAGCAGTGGCAGCTCAGAGGGGACAGTGAAGGGGACCCCGAGGTGAGGGCAGGGCTGGGCACTTGCAGAGCAGGGTGGGTTCTCACCCCTGCCCTGGCGCTGTGTGGAGGTGGGAGCTAATGAGCTCCTGCTTCTTGCGGTGTTTGCTGAGTCAAAGGCGATGGGAGGAAGAAATACCTACTGCAGCAGGAAGCTTTCACGAACTTTTCCCAGCTTCTCCATGAGTTTCTTTTATAGCGGGCTTCCACCTGATTCAACTTTTTGGGGTTTAGCATGTGCTCTGCTATGCCAGTCTACAAAACTGGCTCTTGGGTGGCAGAAACAAAAGCAAAGTCAGGTGACTTGTGTATGAAAATAACTGCCGAATTACCACCCAACCTTCAGTGCACTCATGCCAAGCAAGCAAGACAGCCACACGGATGCTAACATGCACTTAAGATTTCTGCAGGAGACATCGGTGTTTCTGCCAGAAGGGAGGCTGCAGGAGGGTTCAGCCTCTCAGGGAGCTCAGCGATTCAAATCTGAAGCCTGCACTTAGTGCTCAAAGTCCATGGCTTGCTCCAGAGGCTGCCTGAAGGCAGTGAAAGAGTTACCCCCGGAGCGGCAGCCTGGGGTGATGAAGTGAATAAGCAGGCACTCCATTCATCTGCTTCCAGGCACTGCCTGACCTTGGTCGGGTGGCAGAGGAAAAGGCTCCAGGCTCCTGGGAACAAAGGGCAAGGGAAGGAGGTGACTCAGGAGTCCTGCTGGCCTGCAAGGGATCCCGGGGAGGGCAGCTGGGCTCTCCCATGGTGCCGCTTGGGAATCAGCGAGGGCCACCTTCTGCAACGCACCCGCTGCAGGAAGTGCATCCCTACATTGCCCAGACTCACCTTCTGTATCAACAGAGGAAAAGAGTTTTCTCGGTTTTTTGGTGGTTTTTGTTTTTTTTCACACTTGCTTCGTTATCTCCAAGAGTGTAGTTTATCCCCGGCTGGACTGCGGCGTCTGAACAAGTAAGAGTCCACTTCAGGAAAGGTTTGGGGTTTTTTAATTGTTTTTCAAAAGCTCCAGCTGGAGCTTTTGCCTAAATGCAAATGCTCGGGGAGGAGAAACACGAAATGCTGAGGGCTGAGCCTAATTGTTGGCCACCTCCCGCCCATAGCCCTGTTGTGGCGAAAGCACGCTCGGAAGCAGTAGGAGACAGGGCTACAAACATCTCGATTCACGACGAGCTCAGCTACTCCTGGTGCCATTAATTTCCGTGCAGTCCAGTGTTTTCTCCACCCACCTCAGGAGCGGCTGTGTTCTTGCGGGCACCACGCCATACCACCCCGCACGCCACGCGGGGTGTCCCATGCCACTTTGGGGCCAAATTAGACGTGGGGAGCGGGTTGCAAGCGGCAGAGCAGGTGCCACCCTACAGGCCAGCCGTCGCCAGCGGGTTGCTGGGTGTCCTCGGAGCAGCATCCCATCCCATCCCGCCGAGAGTGGCCGCCCCGCCAGCAGGACGGATGAGCGGGGCTTGGCCCGGGCACAGAAGGAAAGGATCCAGGGGCTCTGTTGACATAACAAGCCACTAGAGAGCACTCTCAAATGTATTTATACCCTTTGCCTAAGTGCTAGTTCATAAAAACACGCGGTTGCCATGGCCTGGTTTACAGCACATCTAAAAAGAGAGCTCCCAAACATACCAGGTTTTCTGAGGCCACCGCAAAGGCGGTCAAAGCCTCCCTTGTGCAGCGCCTTTCCCACCCCCCGGGATCCGGGCACAGGGCAGCACCCGCCAGCTCCACACAACCCCTCTCACCCCGCACTGCTGCCCACTTACAACTGTCAGAAACAGTATTAAAAAAAAATTAAAAAAAAAATATTGCACTTGGGCAGCTATAGCTTTTTGGAGTTTTCTTTTTTTTATACGTAAAAAAGTGCAAGAAGTATTTAAAGCTCCTAGTTTCCTTATACCTAGTGCCAGAGGTTTAAAAAAAAAAAAAATCAATTTAAAAATGGCAACAGGTTAGTTCAGCAGCTATCAACAAAACCACTGTGCAGATGATCTGCCAGGAAAAAATATCTTGGGGAAAAAAGTGATAGAAGTGGGTTTTGAGGGGAAAAAAATAAAATCACACATTCTTCATTAAAACACTTTTAATACTACACAAATTACAGTATCACCTTTTAAAAAGTTTAAAAAGGAATATTAACAGTAGCACTGTTGCAGCTAAAGCACTTCAAAATAATAAAAAAAAAAAAAAAAAGAAAAAAGCTTTTAGCCCAGGAAGCAATAAACTGGTATAAAGGAAGAACCTACCATAGCATTATTGTAACTCAGTAAAGCAACAAAAAGGAAAAAAGCAACACTGAATGTGAGAAAAATGAGCTACGTATGAACACCCTCAGATTTTATTTTTTTTCTTTTTTTTTTTTTTTTTTTTTTCCCTTTGGGGGGTCGGAANTTTTGTTTTTTTTTTTTTTTTTTTTTTTTTTTTTGTTTCCTTTAGTAGGTCTGAAGTTTTATGGTGCAGATCAGACTTGGCCAGGGTCTGGGGGCTGAACATCAGCTGAGTGAGTGTAGCCACCATGAGCCATTTCTCTTCCAGCTACCTTTTTCCCAGGCCACCACCTGGCATCACCGGCCGGGGAGTTTCCATCCTCTCCAGGAGTCACAGAGCTGCGGGAGCCAGGTGGCTGGTGGGGAGGAGGAGGAAGGTGCCTTCCTTACAGACCTCTCCGCCCAGTCACACCAAGGTCCCTTGGCCCCAAAACACGGGTACGCTTTGTCAGGAGCAGGTCTCACTCTGGGCCACCTGATAACACAAAAGGGGGGGCCATTTTAGGGAGGCTTTGGGGTTTCGGTTTTGCTTCTTTTTTAAGAGTAGGGATACCACCTTAATCAAAAAACCATGAGCTTCATCCCATGTGAGGTATTATGCCAAGCAACTTTGAAGAACTTGTTACCATCTATCAGCTCAAAATCCATTTTTTTTAATAAAGTGCCTAAATACACATTTACACAGATCATAGTGGTTCCAAAGAATCCTTTACAGTTGTTTTTTTTATATATAGGTATATATATAGGTATATATATAATGTGCGTTTTCTTCAAATTGGCTAAATGTGTTTACATAAGACACCAATCTTGACTATAGGTATAAGTTTTAAAGCGTAATATTGACTCAATGAATTTGTTTATCATGCAAGTCTTATCTAATATTACATTGACCTGTAATATGGAACACAATGTAGTGGGTGTGCTCATTAAACACTTCATAAAAAATTACTGTGCATGTGCAGTTCTGATCTTCAAATACTAATAATGACCATTTCTTTCTTTTTAAAAAAAAAGAAAAAAAAAAGTAGTCTTCCAAAAAAGATCTACTCTGCATTAAATTGCAGTCTGAACATTATCACAATAAGAACAGTTGACTAAAAAGCACCCAAAATTCTTCAAATTATAGTCGGCTGAACAGATTTTTCCTCCTCCTCCTCCTGTTCTGATACTCAAAGTGTTTATTAGCCCGTCCCCAGGAAGGAACGACCTCGCCACCCTTTTGCTCAGAAACAACCGCTTTATAACCGAGTTATAAACACCTCAACAGAAGGGCTCGTACAGCTGCAGCGTTGCCAACGAACTATAAACAGCACAAAAACATCACTATAAGACTCGAACTATTTCTAGTAACCAATGATTTATTGATTTTAGAAGTCTGCTTGGTGATGCAGAAGCGTGATCAAAAGAAGTGGCTTTACAAAAGAGTTCTCCAAAGTAGCTTAAAAGGCAGGGCCAGGGCCATTATGTGCAGCCCTAATTGCTTTCATTTCAACCAGTTTATATTTTCATTTTCAAAGAATAGCAGTAGGTTTGTTTCAAGCACACGTAATAAGGAAATTACAGGTTTCCTCCACCCACATTTGGGCTGTCACTGACATGCCCGTGGGCAATCTGGCAGAGCCTCAGTCACCGCTGTCACTGTACCACACCATACCTGCCACTACTGGGAAATACCGGGTCAGCGATAGTAACAATAGCAACAGCACTCGAGGTGACTGATAAGCGAAACTCAAAGTCCACCTGCACTACCTGAAAATTAAATTTAAAAAAAAAAAACAATAAAAATCAGTCTCTCCCCCACCTCCCCAGCTTTGTCTAAAAGACACAAAAGCCCCAGAAGTAACGCTGAAGACCTTCAGAGATGGCAGTGCTACGTTGGCACCTTCGCCAATCGTATAATTAAGTTCGTTATCAAAATTCCACATTATGGTATGCAATTGGTGAATAAATGCAGTTTTGTAATCTTACAACTGATCACGTGAACTGCGGTCAACTTTGCCTTAAAAAAACCCAACCAGCCAAACAAACAAAAACAACAACAAAAAAAAAACCCAACAACAAACCCAAACCAAACCCAAACCAACCCAGAAATCCCTAACTCAACAGCGCCTCTCAGACACCTCTCCACATCCTACTCTGAAGGCAACTTCCCTTGAGAAACACGGAGGAATTTGGGACAGGATCTGGCAGATCTGCCATCGCAACCCGAGCCGCGCACGTTCCTGGGAGAAAGCCCTCCTGCTCCCTAAGCTCGCCTGGGGATGGCGACGGGCATGCCCACCTCGGCTAGCCACTCTTCTCCCCAACCGCCTCAGACCAAGCCTGCATGCGACCAGCTCTACAGGACAGGGGCCAGGAATAAGGAATCACAGACAGTAAGGCAATCTTTACAATGTCAGAAAGTGTATTTGGCATTTAAAAAAAAAACCCACACAAAAAAAAGGAAAAAAAAAAAGAAAAAAAAGAAACAAGTGCATACAAATACAGCTAGAAGCAGTTCTGGTTTGCCAAGTGCTCTCTAAAAAAAGCAGCGCAAGTCACAGCCTACATTGAACAGTAACTGTCACCAGGGAAGCACAACAAATAGTTGCTATAACAAAAGGGAAAAAAGAAAAAAAAAACAAAACGAAAAAAAACCCCAAAACAAAAAAAAAAGAGAAGAATTAGAAGAAATGCCTTTATAATAAGTACATACCTTTTGTCTTCAAAAAATATAGAAACACAATGTATTCAAAAAAATCAAAATTATACAGCCATGTTTATGAAGTCTACATTTCCCTTGTCTTGGAGATATATATATATTTATATATATATATTTATAGATATATACAGAATTCGAGCAGTTCGAGTTCAAGGTGACGTCGGGCGGCGAGAGCGGGCGAGTCACGAGTCCCTCTCCTTTTTCACTTTCACATCTCCGGCCAGGATGGTGGCGATCTCCCCCTGCATGAAGGCCCAGGGGACGTTGGAGCCGACCAGGGGACACTTCTCCCCGCTGGGACAATACACCTCCCCGCTGGCTCCCTGCTGCTTGATGCTCTGCCGGGAGCAGGGGAAGCAGAACTTGTGGGAGGGGACGGAGGGGCACTGCACGAAGTGGGTGTCCTCCAGGCGCTCGTGGCAGAGGGTACAACACAAGGGGACGCTGGCGGCGAGGGACGAGTCCGGCAGGCTGGCGGGGGGGACGGGCTCCAGCCCGCCCGCCGCGGNCCCCCGCCCCGCCCGCCGCGGTGGCCCCCTGGCCCGGCACCTCCCTGCCGCCGGGGCCCAGCCTTCTTTGGTTCATGGCGGAGGGCGAGGGGGGGCTGCTGCTGTTCCTCCGCGTGGTGGAGTGGACCTGGTTGGCGTCTTTGGAGGCGTGGTTGCCCCCGGCATTGTCCGCCACCAAAATGAGGGCGGCCATGGGGGACTGGCCGTTCTGGGCCGCCTCGGGCGGCGTGGTCCGGTTGGAGTGGGGCGAGGCGGTGGGCGGCGGGGGCGACATGAAGGGGGTGGCCGTCAGCGGCAGCTTCATCCCTTCCGACGAGGTGGGCAGCCAGGGCTGCGCCTCCCCGTTGATCTTCGGGGGTCCCGCCTCGCCCTCCGGCTCGGGGGAAGGCTTCCTCTTCCGGGCGGCCCGGGCCCCTGCGGAGGCAAGGGGGGAGGGGGGAAGGAGGAGGAGGAGGGTGAGAAGGCAGCGCAGTCGCAACGCCCCGCCGAGCACGGAGGTCACCGCC
>VZSF01000488.1:0-13077 GCA_013398295.1 Chionis minor
CCTCCTGGCTGTTTTGATTTGGGTGTAATTGCTGGAGGATTTGTTTTTCTGAGCTCGGCTGGCCTGAGAGTGAAAATAGTTGCTTTTGAGGATGACGACCAGGAGGAAGGAGCCAGCCCCAATCTTTGTGGTGCAATATATGTTTCTCCAAGAGACAGTGAAGGGAAGGTATGGCTTTCCGTCCTGGCTCTTTTGGTGTATGAGTAATTGCTCGATAATCTCTTTTTTTTGAGGCTAGCCTGCAGTGACAGTGAAAAAAGGTCCTTTTGAGGATGAATTAACCTAAAAAGATTTTAATTTTTTTAATATAAAAACCAGATGTTCATCTTTTATTTTGCTGGTACCAAAGAGTGAGTTAAAAGGCTATGATTAAATCTAGCTTCTAGAAAAAAAAAAGTAATCATAAATGCTCCATTTTTTTTTTCTCATTTAATGGTAAGCATAAAGGAGGGCCCATTTGTTATGGGTTAGTGTCCCAGAGATCCTCTAAGTCATGCTTCTTTTAAAGAACATGAGGAAAAATAAATAGGTTACAGCTCTCCTATTTGTACCATTATTATTATTTAATAGGCATTATCACACAGCACCATTCTAATAATCTGGGAGCATCTATGTGCTAGGGGACTTTTTTTTTTCCTTAAGAAGCACGGAAGTAATGCACAACCTCTATGGTACTGACGCACAACTTTTTTTGGCTCATCATGCTAGCAGCACAGAGTAAGGCTGCCTTGACTGTACATGGTCTGCAAGCCTGCCCTTGTTTTACTAATGCTTCCAACTTTACAATCTAATCATGTTTTCAAACTCAAGTCACATAAGAACATTTTTGATTGCTATTATTTTTACATAGTCCATTTTATTAACTTAATTCAGTGTGGTATCACAAGGGTTACATCAATACTAAAGCAATATTAACTTGGCTTTTACGTGAAAGTCACTGTAATAACCTGCTAGGATAGTAGTTTCTTGATTTGCAACCTTATTTCAGTAAAATATCTCCTTCAACTTTAGTTATTTTTACTCCTTAAGCCTCTCTTGCAGTATTTTTGTTCAAATTTTACTCCACTGACATTTATTGCCTAGATTTTCTTTTACCCTAATCATTTTGTTGCAGAGGTACTCCTGAACACCTACAGCTTCCAAGAAACAAGTTTAACAATCCTTATTTAAGACTTCCTTAGTCCTTCCTTTTATTTTTCCTTGATCATTTTCTTCCTATTTCTCTTTGGCTCACATTGCATTTTTGCTGGTTCTCCCTCTGTATTTGCTTCTCTTCATTTTGCAACATAATGTACTTTCTACTATATCCATTCAGACAAGAACTCTGAATAGGCCGCCTGGTCTGCATTCTTCTCTGTTTTCAACAGTTTGATGGCACATTAACTGCACACTGTAGGTCAATCAACTCAAGAATGTTTCCCTACCTGATCCTCTTCAAATCTGCTGGATAATGATTCCCTACATGAAGCATGACCTACTCTGCTTTCGGTTATTCAACCAAATTTTACCTACATTATTCAATTTTCAAGAGGCAAACCTCTCCAAAAATAAAGCTGAATAGAAGCAGTTGCGTACCTCTGAATTAGCAAAATAATCCTTTTCACACTGGTCATTGTTATTGTAGCTGCATACTGCCATGTGGCAGAATCTGTGCTACATAAACATGCAGCTCTTCATTACTGGTTTTGATCACAATACAAACCAAATGCAGTCATTAGGCAAAATGTCATCCATAATTTCATGTTTAAATACATTTTTAAGCTGCCAAAAATTAGAACTATTGTTCCAGATGCACTGCTTTAAAGCCACTAAGTAATCATTACGGTGTACTCCCTGAGGATGTTTCAGGAAATTATATACTAGAACCAATTTTCTCTCTAATATGGTTGTCTAAATTCAGGTCAGATAGCCGCTGACCATATGGTCTGAAATTCTGAGATCTCCATAGCAGAAACATATCACATGTACATGGCAACACTCCTACTTCATGCTGATTTCTCTAATGTTCATAAATTAATTTAAAACCACTTTGGTTTTCATAGAAATGATTGTATTAGCCAAGCACAACAGTATCTACATTTTTATCCAGTTGGCCCTCTAGTAGAATGTTATGATACAGAATATAAAAAACATAGCAGATATAGGTACGTTTGTTTTTACACACCGCTCTTTGTAAAACTTCTGTGTGTACAAACTTTTTTCCCCTATCTATTATAAAAATTTTAAATTATTATTAGTGTTCAAAAATTCCTTCCTGGGAGCCTTGCAAAAAACTGCTGTAAATAATAAGGATATAAAGAAAAGAGAGTAGCATTAAACATTATAAAGTGACATTATAAAGTACACATTAAATAGCTGAGAATTTCCCAAGATTTATAAATATGATATTAATGAAGTCACTATGATATGCAACAATTTCTTAAGTTGGACATACATCGCACTATTAAGCTTCATGATCAAACATGAAGGGTGCAGTACACTTACCAGAACTGCACTAAGTAAAGCATCTTCCATTTACTTTGCAGCTTCTCTGATAATAGCCAATACAAGTCATGTTACCAAAATTAATTCTACCTGTAATTCAATCACTCATTTGGGGATTAATTTTTCAGGCTAGGAAGAAAAAACACATTCCTGAATCAGTGCCAAAATAGACTACAAATTAGTAGAACCGAAAGCAAGCTTGTATTCCCACACACCTCTGCATAAATCTTGAAATTTTACTCCTCTTCATTTTCCTCATGTTTCTTTACGTGCCAGAGGGGCAAATAATCTCTACTGATGTGTCTAGTCATCTCTGGAAAACATTAATACTGATACAGTAAAAACATGTAATGTAGGTTCTTTTTCACATAAGCTATTTTCTCCTAAATTATGGAAATGTAGAACAGGATAAGAAAGAAGCTGGATTTTTCAATGTTTATGTATATACTATTGAGGAAGGGCAGACCATATTTTCCTGACAACTGCATTAGGAAAGTCCATTAGGTTTGATTCTGGCATGCAAGTATTAATGTCTGCAATGTTTTTGTCCTTATCCATTAATTAAATCTAGGGAATACTAATTTGGTGTACACTTGCACATGCTGGAGTAATTTGTGAGTAATCCAAGAGGTAGCTCAGTGAGAACAGTCTCACTGAGCTCCTTGCTTGGTCTGCAGCTGTATGCAAACTAATTGGCTACTGATAGCCAAGAGTCTGGTGCTAAACAAAATGTACAATAATGGAATTCTGCTTATCTTTCTTTTAATTCAGACGATTAAGATCTTTTACTACCTAACTGTTGTTTTTTCACAAAATGTGTAAAATTTATATTTGAATTTTTTAAAACTGATTTCCATGTAGAAGCAGATGGTAAGTCTGACTGCTTTACTCCAAATGCAGATGAGTCTCCTTTAGCCTCATCTGTTTCAATATAAATATTTATAAAGAATGTCTATACCCGATTAATAAAGGTTGAACTTACACAATGCAATTTTGTACAGTTTTAATATCAATCAACATGTCCAAGAGTAGGTGGCGCATCTATTATTTTCAGTGTGAGTACTTCGCTTTCTTTCTGATTTAATTCCATAGTAGTTTTAAAGCCATTTACAGTACAATTGTTGAAAAGCAAGTATCTTGACATAATGTAAAGGGATAATTATTTTTAATTCTTAATTGCTACATTAAAAAAGAAGGGAAGAAACAGCAAGCTAGCTTTTCAGGAAATATTAGGCTATAAGAAATTAACTGACAAAACATAGTGACAGAGATAAATTACAAAAGCACCATTTAAAAATTAGCAGAAACACATTTGGATTCTTTTTAGCCTCATTTTTTGTTAGATCATCTATTTCAAATTGGTAGCTGTGCTAGGCTGATGATTATCTCAGCCTCCACAATTTCAAGTGGAATAGAATTTTCATACGGGAACAAAAACGTGGCCAGAAATAAAAGCTAATAAAACCAGGTCCTATGCACAGTAATACTGAAAAAAAATCAGACTTTCCCTATTTCTTTCAAGATATGCTTCATTCAGGATATTGAAGACTCAGGAGAGGATATTCAAATATCTTTTGATATTTGAAAGTCTCAGACCTGGTTCATCAAAAAATAGCTCACATTTATTTATTGCATATTCAGGATTAAGCCTGTTTTACCAATTGCTCTGTTCAAATTTGCCTGTGACATCTAGTCTGTTCCAAGAAAAATAAATGGTTTCAGACACACTGGATTTCTAGGTTTCAGATACACTTCACCACTTTAAACTTGGAAGAAAAAGGTAAGAGGCAGAATTTTGTATCAGACAGCATGCTTCTAATTCTTCCAGGAGCTATGCCAGTTCTTTATACTTTTCTTCTGAATGCTGTTTTAGCAAAAATAATCTAAGACAGGTTTCTTGAATATTTGAAAATTGGTTAAACGTGAAAATTATGAAGAGCTCAAACCAAATTAAGCAGCATAAGAGGAAAAAGTGAACAGTATTAGCATTAATAATCTTTTTTCATGCCATCATCATTTACATGTTCTAGTAAATTAGTGTTAATTTTGCACTAAAAATACCAACTCCTGTGACATACATGGTATGAACATATAATGACAGACTAGCCAAGGTTGGAAGAGATCCCTGGAGTCCATCTAGTCCAAATCTGCTCATAGCAGAGTCAGCTAGAGTAGGTTGCAACATCCATTTGGATTTTGAATACCTCTAAGGGTAGAGACTGCAACCTCTCTGTGCAACGTGTTCCAGTGTTTGGTGAATGTCACAGTAATTTTTCTTTTTTCCTCCTGCTTAAGCAGAATCTCTGTTATTTCAGTTTTGCCTACTGTTTCTTCTTCTTTCACATGACGTTGCCATGAAGAGTCTGGCTCCATCTTTCCACCCTCCCATAAAGTATTTATACATACTTCTAACGTCTCCCCTCCCAAGCCTTCTCTTCTCCAGGCTGAAAAATGTCAGCACCTCTCCTTGTTAACCTTTATGTCCATTTGCTAGACTCAATCCAGTATGTCCATGTCTGTCTTGTACTGGTGAACCCAGAACTAGGACACAGAACTCCAGATGGGCTCTCACCAGTGCTGGGCAGAGGAGAAGGATCACCTCCCTCGATCTGATAGCAACTTACTTTCTATTGGAACCCAGTCTTCCTACTGCAACCTTACTATAGTATGAAATCAAGATGAGGAACATCAAAATCTTTGGAGTATTGAATGCACTGCTTTCTCTCAGTTAGCAGGTCATTTTCCTTACTGATGAAATGATGAACAAGACATCCCCACAGGAGGAAAAAAAAAAAAAAAAAGACAGTTATGACAGGGTGGGAGGCTGGAACCTGGAAACAACTTGGAAACAGGAATTTCTTCTGCCCCAGTTGGTTTACAGCTCAAATTCCCCCAGTAATCAACCTTTCACAGAAAAGACACAAAAAATACTGTTACAGAAAACACGCAGCAAATGCAAGAAACCTAGCTGTAAGCATATTACTTTTTTTTTTAACTTGTGAAGTTGTATTTTAAAGTCATGTCAACACCTGCTGCAAGTTTAGCTTTAATGATGATTTAGTAAGATAACCGAACTGTCAAGATACTGGAATTTAATTGAACATACAAGACCAGTTGATACGCCTTTAGGACTTTCTCAGTAGAAAACTGAGAAATACCAGTAGTCCTTTTTACGACACTGAATACAGCTTAGATTAAGAGCTGTAAGCTCAGATATACTAAAAACATAATATCCACTAGTTAAATAAAATGACAAATATACATCACAAATTGGCTTTTCCATTGTGAGAATTCCAATAGTAGAAAGCATAATCAGGAAAAAGTGCAGGGACTGTATTTTTTTAACCCAGTGATGATTAAGTTTAAAGTATAGCATTCCTTCACTATGTTCTAAACTGGTCAAAGACCAAGTTTCAAGGCCAGCAGCCTTTGAATTGTGGAGCAAGTGTCAACTTTGATCAGCAAAATTCTCAGGTCTTGTACTATAATCATCGTTCCCAAAATGAAAATTTACTGCTAAAATTTTATCAGTGGTTTCAATATAGCTCAACAAATCTCTTTTAAGTAGAAAGACTGATGTGACGAGCATGAACATAGCAGTCTGAAATACCTAATTGGCTGCTGGACCATTATCATAACAATTATAAATGGCACAACATTAACTAGGAGATAATTTCTGCTCTGAGTCATCAATACTAGATCTCTTTTAATAAATATTTAATATTNGTATTGTGCCTTGATCAAATACGCAGGTGATCTAAAACTCCACAGAGGAAAAAGATACGGCACTTCATACAACAGAATTATAGTGACAGAGAAATACTAGGAACCAAGTAGGAAACAGCAGGATTTCTGCAGTGTTTGTAAATATATATGCGTGTACATGTAGATATATATAATAAAAATACAAACTACCTCTGTGCATGTATGTACACACATACATATAGGCATAGACACTTTAGCTGTTAAAATACAGCTTTGGCACAAGCTGACTAGTTACAGTTTGAAGACTCTTGAGCAGAAAAATCACACAAAGAAATCCACACAAATAAATGAGATAATGTAACCCAAATAAATAAACTGGGGCTTAATTCTAAAGCAGTGGGGAAAAATCCCACTGATTCCAATTAAAGTCTACACAATTCAGACAATGAGGTGATGGTTTTGGGCATGATGTGGGTGTAGCAACACACAAAAAGACAACATATACAAAAAATAAGAATATTCTAACTGAGCAGTAAGGAAAAAAAGGGTGTAGCATTTTTTGTGTCTAGTAAATACCAAGTAACAAAGTATAAAGACTAACAAATCAAAGAAGTAACAGAAGGCAGACTTTTCAAAGTTTTTTTCATTTTTATCAGACCAGTGAGACATTGGACGAAGGTCAACAACATCACTGGAAATGTTAACCACACAGACTAAACTATCTCAAATAATAAGTTCCTAAATTTAAGCTCCTTTATCCTCAGCTGGACACCAGTGGCAAATTTTCAAGAAAAACTGTGATGGTAATGAGAATTATATTATAGCACAGTTAAAAAAGTAATTGTAATGGAGATCAAAATGCAAAGTGAAAGCATACCCTTTGTACTCCTTTAGATGCTTTTCTAATTTTTATGACTGTGACACTGTCATAATGGCATATTCTGTGTAGGGAGAAAACAAGTGATAATGGAGCGACTTTTGTAGCCAAGGCACAGGCCTGATGTACCCCTAGAGCAGAAGCAGACTAACCAAGATAAAATTAATATGCTTTTGTCTTAAACCTAGACCCAAGAACACTAAAACAGTCTAACCACTGACAGTACAGAAGGATTTTGTAATATTTCAACAATATGAATAACAAAACCAAGCAAAAAGCATTTTTGTAACACAGCTAAGCATATATATTTATATGTATGTATGCAAAGGGGCATGCAGAAATTGTGGTACAGCTGCATAAATGGGGTAGAGAAAAACATCTGCAAGCAGTAAAATCTGCACAAAAGACAAAGAATGTAGAGCAGGCAAGAAAGATGTCTAGGGAAACCAAAATTATACTGCAGAAAAGGCAGCAAATGTCTCATAAAACCAGAGTAATCCTGCAGAATAAGCAAGAAACATGCCTAGCAAAAGCCAGAATTCCAAGACCCGAAAATAAAAAGGACTATGACAGGATGGTGTAAGAAGCAAAAACCACTAAGGACAGCCAAAAAATTGTGGGGGGGGAAAAGCCTCCTTCAGTTCCAACTTTCCTTGTTGAGGAGCTCTCAACTCTGATCGCTTTGACTTCTGCAACTAAGACCATCAAGGACTATAGCCATCAGTGCTAAGCATATAGTATTGAGTCCATGGGGGTTTTTTATACTCAGCTAGTTTACAAGATTATTAAGATTGTTACGTTGAACATGTCTTGATAATGATTGACAGCAATTAAGAACTAATCATTGGCAAAGTGCTTTGTTACTGAATATCAATCTAACAAAATGTAGCTTTGAAGCTGGCCTTATTTATTGACCCCCTAAAAACGTTCCCATCACTGGAACTTCTATTTCTTCAATACATGCAAAGATACACAGATGTAACATATATACACACACACATATATTCAGTTGAAACACTTTCCTTATTTATCTCCAATGATAACATTCTGTCACGACTGGAAAAAAATCACAGGGAGTTTGCCACCAGGTTTAAATAGTTACTTAAGAATTGTTAAAGCTAATTATAAGCTTTCAAATTTTTGCTAGAAAGTAAAATCTGAACAGGGATAAGAAACTCTGTAAATTGAATATTGACATAATGTCTAATTCAGTACCATGAGGCAGATGGACAAGCAAATAAAAGCTCTGCTCTTCAGAAACAGTTTAAAAACAATAACTCTTACCCACATTAAAACAAAGTAAGTCACATCTCTTTGTAACTGAAAAACAAAATGCAGAAACACACAGGACAGTTGAAATTTCATTAGCTACGTTATTATGAAACAGTGTCTTTTGTTTGCTTATTTAACTGGGTCAATATGTTGTCAAGATAATGTTTAGCCCCAACTTGAGCTCAGTTAAACTCACAGAATACGACATTTCAGCATTGTTGAAAGGTAACATGAAAATACGCCCTAATACTTTGTGCAAGCCCTGTAGCAGTATGTGGAGGATCCTGGTTATGTACAGCAAATGCCAGTTTTCTTCAAGAAGGGGAATCTCCTTTGGCTCAGAAACAGAGCAAACAGCATTCACTGGAAAAAACTGCTTCATTCTTAGCCCATTAACGTGTCCTTATCATTAATTAGTAAGTGGTATATTCAGGTTGTCTTTCATGCTCCTAAAAAATGCATGGTAATCTCTGTCTAGAATCGTCAAGATATCTTTATATGCTTCAGAACACATAATTTTCTACAGTTAACATTCATAAGGTCAGTTCAACAACCATAAAATGAACTTGGTGAATACATAATAATATCTGCTCTTTTCATTTGGGTTTGTTGCTGATCCAATGGATGATGCAAGGCTGTTCTCATTTGCTACATATTCTTGGCTTTCTCCTTCAATGATGAAAGGATATAGGCATAGCTCTTAGCTGCAAAAAGTTTCGCCCTGTTCCTATTGTTTGACTTAGTACATCATTGTCAGAAAATAAGAAGGTGGGAGGAGCATAACACATTTAACATATAAAAGAAACGGACAAGTAGGACTTGCGTATAATACACAGAATAACACAGAAACAAGCATAAAAGCAAAAATAAAGGTTTGCTGCATCCCTCCTTAACCATTATGCAAGAAAATCTAGTCCCTACTGAACAAATGAAAAAGGTAGTGAAGAATTGTTTTCAAAGTTCGTCAATCTGCATGTCTCTCCAGCCAAATTAGCATATGGTCCTAATCAAAAACTAGCAGAAGTTGCAAATGTTTTTGCGTAAGTTGAATCCGATCCAAATGTCCTGCTCATGATTGTCATGAATACTTAAAAAAATCATAATATTTATTTATAACCTTAAATGCATGTTCATAGCACCATGGGGTAGGGTCAGAATGCTCAGAATTTTATAGTATCAAGTGCAAAGCTTTGTGAAAAGAAATGAGTGAGGTTTACCTTTGGTATTAACAACCCCATGAAATTTCAGTTTCTAGTGCTAGAAGCTGACATTCATTTCAACTTAACATTAGCACTCTGTGACTTCACTCCAGGGGTTGAAAAAACCAATTATTTCATCCTATTCCCCTGTGGTCTACATTTAGTTCAAAAACTTAAGACTGACTGTCTTCATGAAACAAATTCTCAATTAATGCTTCATTTTAATAATTTCCTAGAGGAGTCATTTTGCATAATAAATTTGTTTCATGAGATGCTGCTCTGTGGAAATATACTCTGTATGTTACTTCTAAAGATTTCTTCAAATATATTGATCGACAGAGCAAGAAGATGAATTTTATTAGTTCAGCAGTTTCCCATACAAGTGTCTTGCAAATTTTTTGCATTGGGGAAAAAAAATCCAGCAAATACTTCACTTCTTAAATCAGTGAAATTTACTTATTAATTTACAGATTTCAACACATTTGGAAAGTGTAGCTTGCAAATGCCTGGCCTGAATAAAGGCTTTCTTGGGCAAAGTAGTATGGAAATTCCAAAGAACAAGACTTTTAGTGGATATCACAGCACATTTAGTTAGCATTATATTTGCTGCTTTAATACCTGTAAATTCTACTTCATATTTATGAGCATTTTTACTGATAATCTTATTATACTTTATTACCACATAAATACTTAAAATGAAAATACTGTAAACATTTAAAATACAGTCTGTTAGTAGAAAGGTAAACCATATGGCCTACAAATGAATATTAATATACTATCAATCCTTTTTTATGTGTAAATGATTATTATCCTCAGCTACAATTCAGTGTTTGCTTATGCAATAGTGAGGTGAACATCACAGGACAGGAATACATCACACCCATGATGAATAAGAGCACAATGGAAAATGTCCCAAAACGTCCTCCAGTCTCTGTTCATTTTTTCCAGATGTATATGCAGAGGTTTTTATAGGAAACCATGAATCTCACATGAAAATGCAGTTAATTTTATGTATTTTCATGCTCTTAGTGTCTTCCCACTAACATAATCTCAAGCCACAAAACCATCTGCTCCATAGAAGCTTCTCTTATCCATGTGTCCATCTTCTCTCAAGTGTGAGCAGAGACCACAATAAAGACTACAGAAGATGGTGTATACTCCAATATCCTCAAGTATATGAACACGAAATACTTGTGCTCCACAAAGAAACAGTGCATCTCTCAGCCTGCCTGCTTTACACTACACCATACCACCGTAACGAAATAGTTATAAAAAACCACCGATGTATTTAAATTGGTGCAAAGGCCCTGCTGTTCAATCTCTAACTCACTTAACCTCAATTTTTCCATAAGTCTACATCAAATGGTGGAAAGCACGTGCTGAGAGTAACTTTGTCTCTACATCATATCTGTTTCGACACTCTGCTTCTGTAATGGAGAGAAGATGGAAAAGAATAACAGCAGTAGACCTTTTTACCTCATCTTTCCTTTTCAAAAGCATCATCGCCCATTTGCTTTCTTAAAGCTTGCGTGTGTGTTACTACACAGATCTGACCTTCAAAACCAGAGATATGCTGTTCCTGCATTCCCTCCTCTTTGCCCACAATTGGTTCCATTGGAAGCCATAATCAAGAAAAGAGCAGTTTTTGCTGCTTCAGTGGAATAATTTCTATAAATTATATAATTTGAATAAAATAAAAAAAAAACCCACAACCCAACAAAAAAACCCAGATGACTTTTGCTCCATGTTCACTGAAAAACTTTTAAAAAATTTAAGAAGGCTTAAAGACTATTCTCTCCACCTTTACTGTATGTAAAGACAGGAGCCTGGGATTGCACTGAACAAAACAAATCTATTTCTCTACGTTTTCCATAAAGTGATATCTCTTCATAAATTACAGAAGTAATTTTTTATCTTATGATATGGAAGGCAGGAATGAAAGACGATGTTTAGTCCAAATCTAAGGAAGATTTCTAACAACACAGAATGTAAGTTTTTCATAGTCTGATTGAAGACCAGTGAGAACTTCAGTCATCCAGAATCTCTATATTCTGTGTGACCAAACGGTGGGACTGAAAACTAATTTTTAATGTTAAAGCCCAGTTTTCACAAAGACTCTGTTATAATTTACCTGTCCAATTAAGTCCAATTAAATGACAGAGACTGGCCAATTGAAAAATTTTGATTTATTAAAGCAGGCGACAAGTAAGCAAAACAGCGCTGGGCGGCCGGGGAGTCTCCTGCTCTACCAACGGCGCGCGCATAACGGTTTTTCAGTTCCCTCTTTATACTTTTTCATCTCCTTGTCAGTTTTCGGTTTCTCCAATCCTAATCCGTCTCATTCACGCCTTCTTCTCAAATCTTCCAATTGCAACTTGCTCCGCCCCCTCATCTCAGGTTCTGTCTTGTTGCAAGTTCTGTCTTGTCACCAGACATGTCCTATCTTGTTGTCAGGGGTACTTAAAATGTTAAGCAACTATTTCCAACTTAAAGAATATTTCATCACTCTGCGGTTTAACTAACTTTTGCTAACATACATTACAGGACCCAATTGCATCTGCCACAAAGTTTGATGAACAAACAGTTCACAATTTATCACAATGCCCCCTTTTTCTTTTCACTATTTTGTTCATCAAATCGCTTAAGCTCCTGCTGGCTTAAAATGAAGGTCTCTTCCACCTCCGGTATTCCTCCCACAGGTTCATACTTGGTTCTTATGAACATCAAATGAGCTGCTTCTAATCTGTTTTTTACAATTGTAACTACTCTATTGAATATACAGGGTCCAAAGGTTAATACCAATATCAATATAATCAGGGGTCCTGCAATGGTGGATAGTAATGTGGTAAGCCAAGGAGAGTGGTTAAACCAGGACTCATACCAGCTCTGCTGCATTTCTTGTTCTCGTTTCCGTTTCTCTAGGCCCTCCCGAAGTTTTGTCATAGTATCTCTTACGACTCCTGTGTGATCAGCATGTACACAGCATTCCTCCCTCAAAGCAGCACACAGGCCACCCTCTTTTAGAAACAACAAATCCAAACCCCTTCGGTTTTGTAGTACCACTTCAGAAAGTGATGGTACACATTTTTCCAGGGCGGTTATAGATTGTTCTATTCTCATGACGTCTTCATCTACAGCCACTCTCAATGCTGTGAATTCTTGATTCTGTTTTATTAGTGAAGCCATCCCTGTACTAGCACCCGCTCCCCCTACAACCATCAAAGTAGCTAGGGTTATAGCTGTTATTGGCTCTCTTTTCTCTATGCGGTGTTCAAACTCTTCCGTATTTACTACCTTTTCTAATTCATACACATAACTTCCCGGGTCGTAAATTACTTTAGGCAATAATCATTACTTGTACACAGAATTCATCGGCCTTTGAGGAGTTCAATGTATCTATCGAGGCACAGTCTGTAATTCCAGTTTTTGAACATACCCATTTGGCATGGTCAACTGGTATGAGCCATTTACCAGGCTTCCGATATTCTATTTGCCCATCAGGATTCTGACAGATATTCTTTTTATCTTCTGGAATTTTCC
>VZSF01000489.1:0-11890 GCA_013398295.1 Chionis minor
AATATTTTCTTTAAATTATGGGTATCCTGTGTTTGGAATTCAATCTAATATTGCTGTAACCTTCTTTCTTTTGTTGGAGAAAAATAATCTATGGTGTTTAGTGGCCAGCTGTAGCTGCATGTAGTTACTGTGTTATCTCCTCAAGCCTGTAGAGAACGTGTCTCTGGAGGGTTAACTTGTGGAGATGTGGCGAGTTATCTCCATATCTTTGAGATAATTTCTTGTGAAAATAGATAAAAACCAAACCTCACCTTTCTGCCACCTGCCTCCCCCCTTCTTACGTTTTCTGGCTCGATTACCTTTGTTAAGCAATATTTTACATTCTTCTGCCTTCCAGGCTGCACCTGGTACTCTTCACAAGGATAAACCTTTGCCGATCCCCCCCACGCTCAGAGATCTCCCGCCACCGCCACCTCCAGATAGGCCACATTCCATTGGAACTGAAGGTCGCCCTCAGAGACGTCCCCTGCCCTGCACACCAGGAGACTGTCCTTCAAGAGACAAACCGCCCCCTGTTCCCTCCAACCGTCAGGTGGATCTGTGGCCATCCAGGCCGATTCCAAAAGCCCCGACTGTAGCTGTCAGCCCTGGCGACCCTTGGGCTGGGAGAGAACTGTCAAACAGGCACTCGCTTCCCTTTTCCTTGCCCTCTCAGATGGACTCCAGGGCTGACAGCCATCGGCTTGGGAGCACGCTCAGCCTGGACAACCCAGTGGTGAGTAGGCCTATTGGAGGTGAAGGTGATCTGTGAGGAATTAAGTCTTCCAAGGTGCCTCTTCTCTTAGTTTACATCTGAACGGGGTGATCTTGTGCCAGAGAGAGATGGAAAGGAACTGGTGAATGCCCAGCAAGGAAGGACTTCTTCGGGAAGGGCTTTTGTGCCTCTTGGGAGCAAGGCTGAAATCCCAGTTTGAGCAGTCACGAGCCACAATTTCATGGTCACTGTTCACCTTTCAGTTTTGAAAAACTGAGAATATTTTGTATCGGGGGCTGGTATGCTGAAAAAGTGTGTAATTTACTCTTCTCCATTTTCTGTCCTGTAAAACCTGCCCACAGTATCTATGAGGAGCTTAACACAGTAAAATCTGAGTTAAATTTGGATCTGTTACTGTTACCAGTGTCGTGATGTGTAACTTAGTAGTGCAACATGTTGTTCTCCATAAGAAATCCCAAGCAGTTTTGCTTTCCTTGATTCCATTCCCTGAATTTTTCCTTTCAAACCTACAGCTTTCTAAGATTGAAAGCAAGTACATTTTTAGCCTGATTGTCTAAGAAAATGACACTTGCACAGTTGTCATTCTGTCTCCTATGTGTGTGCTTGTCTGCGTCCTTTTCCTTTTGCCCTCCATTTTGACCTCTTTCACCTGAATTTGCCAAAGCCTTTGGAATCTCAAAAGGTATGAAGTTCCTGCAGTTTTGGTGTAAACAAGCAGTTGGCTACAGGAGAAAAACCCCGCTTGTGCCTTCATTGAGGGAAAACTGTGACAGAATGACTGGATTTCTAAGGTGTCAGTAAATGCTTTGGAATCAAAGCAGATACTTTATTCCCCCAGACGATGTGTTGAATGATTGGCTGACAGCTTTGCAACTACACTGGCGTATGTGGTGTTTCTGATTCCTGGTTTGCAATTTTTTCTTTCAGAGCTTGACCAGTGGTCCACCAACATCAGAGTGTGAACACCCCAAANTATTTCATACCATGAACGTCACATTCAGTAGAAATTAGAAAGTTTGCTGTGAAGTGCTCACTCTCCCTTAATGGCTGCCATCCAGGGAACTTCTTTGCCCCAGTGCCAGACCCCTGAGCCCTTCCCTTCCTCCTGAAGCCGTAGCGCTTGCAGTGTCTGACGTTTGCTGTCAGCTGCTGGGAGTGTGCAGCTTCCTGCAGATAGAATGGGCTGAGTATAATGCTTGTGTATTTCATATTGGTTTCAGGATCGATATTGATTCTTTAGTGTTATTAATGTTAATTATCTAGTCTTATTGTATTAAATCTGTTGATGTTTCAACCCTCCGGTTTCCTTGCTTTTCCCGATTCCCCTTCCTGGGTGGGGAGGGGTCATCAGGTGATAGAATAATTGTCTAAATGACCATAAATAGTTGTGGGTTTCTCAAACCATAACAGGCTCTCTCCGTGCTGGTGCCAGGGAGAGAATTTGGCGTGACTCTATCAGCCTTAGTTTCAATCTCTGTCAGTTTCAAAGTACACAATCTAGAGAAAGGAGATGAAATCAGCATCCTACAGATCTGTGGGTAGTGATGGTAGTTACCCTTGGCTCTGGCAATAGGAAGTGGGCTACTGTGCAATTAGCTCTTCTGAATTCACTTCTGAATTGGTCTTTATGTGAAGTAGGTGATGTGTAACGTGTGTGATAGTGTCAACTTCCTTTTGCATAATGACCTTGTGCCAGCGTGACCTTGCATCTGGGCTGCTGAGAATCCTGAAAGCCAGGTTATTTCCTTACGCAGAATCACTATAAGATGACTGCTTGTTATTTCCGCTGTGGATTTTAAAGGCCACTTTAACATTAATTAGATTTGGAGTGAATGTTTTTCTGATGTTTATATCTTATTTCTTGTGCCTCCAGACCACTGCCTGTACCAAAACTGCCTCCTGGGGAACAATCTGAAAGCGATGAAGACACTGAATACATGTCACCGTCCTCTCTGCCTGTGGTGCCTCCGGGTCCCGCTGTACAAAAACCAGAGATCAAAATGCCTTTGGAAGTGACTCAGAGTTTACGGTGAGATTCTGTTTGTATGTGCTGTGCTTCCTCCTCACAGCTCTGGGAAAGTGTAGTTGTTCACTAGGGTGGAGATTTTGCCTGCTTGGTTTGCTGATGTTCACCAGATCTAGACTGATGTAGCCAACTGTAAATGAAACGTGCCTACTCTTCTGTTACAGAATCCTGATACGGTATTAAAGGAGTCAGATAACCACTCCCCCGCTCTTTCTGTGGCAGCCTTTTGAGAGCAGCAGCAACTGAAATTCAAAATGCTGTTAAAAAGTTGCGTTCTGGTGGTATCCGTCAAAGTCTTTTAGGCTACTGTGCTGCATTACGATAGACATTACTAGAGAATTTTCTGGAACAAATATTCCTTCACAGAGCAGCGGTGATTTCACTTTGAAGCAGGGATCTGTGCAGAATCTTGCTCACAGAGACCAAGTGTTGGCTGTTGACCACTGTCACTTGTCTGAAGGGACATACCTGTTCTCTCCCTCAGAGTTTTAGACGGCGACCAGCAGCCGGAGGGCTCTATGTATGAAGCAATGTACAACATTCACTCCCAAGCAGCATCCTCTGCTTTCGAGACTGTCAACACTTCTGGTGAGTGAGTGTGCTAAAAAAACAACTGAGAGACTGAGGTACAATGAATTGGTCGCGGTCCAGTTGGAATAGCATTTTAGGCTAAATTAAATGTTACTTGCTTTCGCTGTTAAAATAGCTAGGAGGTATGTGGAAGCATCTGGGTCTGTGTACTGCAGGCTGCATGTGGGGATGTTGTTGAGAAGCCTAGTTAGAATGCACTGTAAAAATACTCAACAGTTGTTTAAAAAAATTGCTGTCTTGAAGATTTTTTTTTTTCCTGGGTATTGGTTGGCAGCCCACGTCTATCATAAATATTTTTAATCCAATACTACCTGCTGGAAAGAGCGCCCATTGAACGTGGGGTTTTGGCAGCAAATCCTTGGTTCTGTGTCCTGTCAATGTTTGTGGACTACAGGGAAACAGAGGCTCTGTTCAGTCCCAGAGCTCAGAATGTGCCTCTCACTCTAGATGAAGGGGATCTGGCAGCAGCCACTGCCAGCAACGGCCCCGAAGAGTCAGAAAATGAGGAAGATGGCTATGATATCCCCAAACCACCGCTACCAGTTGCTATTGCTCGTCGCACACTGTCTGATATCTCCAATGCCACACCTGCCTTCAGCCGAATGTCTTTGGAAAACGACCCAGTAACAGGTTAGAGAACACCTGGACTCTTCGTGTTGCGGTGGGTGCTGATGGCTTGCTGTGCGTGTTTGACACTTCACTCACTGCCTTCAGGTTTTGTGTATAAGGTGCAAAGTCAGGTTTACAAGGCAGAATTAGGCTGGTTCTTGGGTGTTCAGTTTGATTCACAACTTGGAATGCATTGCCTTGCTCATTTAATCACTGGGCTAGCAAATCACATTTAAATCACTGTTAGGAAAACTTTCCACAGCGTAAAGGATATTCCGTAAGCCACTGTTGCCTACAGGGCGTGGCCTACCTTTTGTACCGGCACGTACCAGAGCATGAAGCAACCTTCAGGACACGAGTGCTCTTCGGGTTCCAAGTGACAGAGCACACGCTGGCCTGGCACAGCTTGTCTGGCTCAGTCTCGGCTGCCCTTGTTGCCAGCAGGTGGCACAAATGTACTTTTCGGTGCTGTCGGTCCCTTTGAGCGGGGACCTGGTCGCTCGGCAAGGTCAGCTTTTTGTCCCTGGGAAGCAGAGGACATCTTGTCCTTCTGGCTGCAAGGCACATTCTCGGAGGGAAAAACCAAAGCCCTGTCTCTCCAAGAGCCTTTCTGAATAATGCTATCCCTACAGCTGCCCGGCAGCTCTAAAGGAGGCCTTGAAATTCCCCTTGTTCGGGGGCTTTTGGCGTCCCTGAACGCCCTGGCGATTTGCCAAGTAAGGGGAGTGAGTTTCTTGTTGTCTGGAGGTAGAGGAGAGGCAGAGCCCCCTGTAGCAAGGACCACTTGCCCCGGGGAGTCTTCTGTTCAGCTGCTTCAACACTTCCCCGTTCCAGAGCCTGCCCTTCTTGCGCGCAGAGAAGAGTTTACTAGTGAGGAGAAGTTTATCAGCTTTTGCCGCTCCTCCCGGCCTCACTTTTCAAGCCTGTCCCTGTGTCTGTAGAGTGTGGCTGACGGGTGAGAAGGGGCAGAGAGAGCTCACATCCTCCTCCCTGATGAAGTACAGAGCTTAATCACTGGCACTTCTTTGTGTCTGCAGCCCTGAAGGAGCAGTGCCATTGTCCTGCTTCGTAGTGTTAGGAGATCTGCTAATGAAAAACGCTGTGGAAATGCTGATTGTTACTGCTCCCGGACGTGCTGTTTTCTGAAGCACTGGCTATTGGCTACCTGTGAAGCCTGGCGTAAGCAAGCCTGACTAGTATGGAATATATGTTGGCAGATTTCTGTTCTCGTGTTGTGTCCTACAGTTTAGTCGCTTAATCATTCACCAAAAAAGCCGTGCTAGTAGTTGCCCTTTCAAATTGACCCATGGTCTCTGAGATTTGATCCAGTTCAAGCTGAAACAGATAACTTCAAAAGACAATTTGGGGGAGAGGAGTGGCTAGTCCTTTTTCTTAAATGTACAAAAAACTTTTTCTGTGTAAGAAGCTTGTACTTTGAAGATCAGGGAGTTGAACTGCATGGTGGTTGGTGAGGAAGCTTCAATGAATTTGTTTCCTGAAGGGCCTTCTCTACCTTGGTGCTTTCGGCGCAGGTTTTTCGGATGGGCTCCACAACGGCTACCTCTTTTCTCACCAGTGCTGCCGTGCCCACTCTTAAAAAGGGATTGTCTGGACATTGTTAGTCTTCTGGATTTGTCTGTTGTACACCAGTTCTACTGCTAGAAAACTATCTTGAATGCCTTGAGTTTCTCCAGACGACAAATAAAACTTTCTTTAAAGTGATGTCAAATATTCTTGCAGAAAAGTTTCTTGTGATTTGCAACGTAGGAAAAATGCTTTCTGTGATGATACGGAAGGTTAGAACTCCAAAATTATCAGGTGTTGGATTAACACATTGAGTCGCGTGTTGGAGCGTTCGGTGTCTTGTTTGGTTTATTGGCCGTTCTTTTTTCTCCCCGGGAGTAGTGCATGATGTGGCTACTGGCAAGTAGCACATCTGAGTGACTGAGAGGAGAGGCAGAACCGGCAGAGCTCACTGCTCTGCCACAGCTGCCAGCCGGAGGTAGGGTGAGCTTCGGCAGGAGCTCTTGTGGGTGGGCTGGCAGAGGAAGAGGAGCAGACCCTTCAGAGGACATAGTAGAGTTGCCGGAGCCACTGCGGGCGATGAATTGTGACTGATAGATCTGGTTCTGTGCATACACTCCCTCGGCACGCTGCAATGCGGACAACATTCCTGTGAGGAGAGATCAGTATTTGGACAGTTGAACTGGGGGTTGCTGTCTGATTCTAGAAGGAAATGGGATTTGGGTAAAGTTGCATATTCTTGGTGTCATTTTTTCCCAGCAGGTCTCTGCTGCTTATTCTAAGGCTGATATCCGAGCTCTGCTCGCACACATACACGTCCATCCCTGGCTATTTTTTTTCTATTTACATGTTCTTACCTTAATAAATGACCCTGATATGGCCTCCTAATTAAGAAAACCTCCATAGCCGTGTTTGCACGTAGAGGGGAATCTGACACTGTTGTGTGTGAGGATGGAGTGGTTGGAGAAAGCGGCGTAGCTTTCAGTGCCGTGGTTCTGAAGTGCCGTTCATCAGTCTGCTGTCATGCCTGCTTTGTTCCGAGCGAGAATCGCATGTCCTCTCTTGAAGTGACGCGCGTGTTTCTCCTTCCAGGTTTTTCAGATGGCTCTCAAGTTCCAGAAAGGCCGCCGAAGCCGCTACCACGGAGAATAAATTCCGAGCGGAAAGCAGGGAGCTGCCAAACAGGCGGAGCCAGCAGTGGGACCAGTGCATCACTGCAGCTCTCCAGCGAGATTGAGAATCTAATGAGCCAAGGCTACTCATATCAGGACATTCAGAAAGCACTGGTCATTGCACATAACAATATTGAAATGGCCAAGAATATTCTCCGGGAGTTTGTTTCCATTTCCTCCCCTGCGCATGTGGCCACATAGCACATTACCTCCGCACCTGCAACTTCTGTGGACCAGCTGCCTGGGCAGCCGTCACCCAGCTGACACCAAAGGGGAAGGGGGTTCCTTTAGAGACTTCGGGCTGAGGTCAGTCTCGCCTCTTAAGAGAATCAGTTGTCAGGTTTTTGTGGTTCCAGATTTCAAAGCAGTGGAATGAAACGGCGCTGAGTGGTGTTTTATACAGTGTATGTCTTGGAGTCCTTTACCCCTACCTCTTGTTTGAGAGAATAGATTTATTTCCAGGGCGTTGGCAGAGAAAGGTATCACAACAAGGGATCCCCGAGCCGATGCCCCGGAGGCTGGGGGGAGTGTTTTGTGCTGTGAATTCTACGTGAATGCGCTGAGAAACAAAGTCTCAAGGTCGGTGTGGTGTGTCCTGTGGTTCATGGTACTAGGTTGGGATCTGTTCACTGCTGTGTGTCCGGCTCAGGCTTTTTAGAGCAGCTGGGAGGTCACTTTCTGCTGGGAATAAATAGGAGATCTCGGAAGAATCTTTTGATTGCTTCCTGTTTGCCACGGCATTTCCCTTTTGCCTGTAATAATAGCATTCACCGCTTATGATTCAAGTCCTCCCTTTTTGCCTGGAGATAGCGCGACTAGTTTCTGTCAGGCATTTTATCTTGGCAGTGCTGGAGTTGGATTCCTCTCATGTGTGTCCTCTTGCCGGCAGCACTGGCAGCGCCAGATTCCAGGAGGCTGGACGTGCTGAAAGTTTTGCGTGTCTTTGAGGGGTGGGAGAGGGCAGGAAGAATCTCAGTGAGAGCAAAGAACTGGCTGCTGCTTCTCCTTTTTTAGCCTCGAGGATTTTGTGCTTCGATGCTCATACTTCATCGTGGCCCTGCTGGGCTTGAGCAGCCGTCGCTGACGCTCCCATGCGCTCTTTCTCAAGTAATGTTGCACCTGATCAATACGATGATTTATTTATCATAATTGCATGGTGGCTGTTGCAGACCAGTGGCCTTCACGCACATTCCATCAGCTCCTTCAGAGAGCTTTTGCGGGAGCCAGCTGTCTTTGTGCCGGGCTGTTTTGTGGAATCGGTAGACGCAGCTGATGTATTTGTCAGTATCTTAACCCGCTTTGCAGTAAAAGAAATGCAGCAGTTCTCTGCATGGCTATCAAAACAACATAGGGGCTCTTCTTTCCATTTCCATTACTCCAAGGTATTGCCAGAGTTTGTGTTAGAACAGGTCTGGGAAACTTCTGTGTTTGTAAAATGATCACATGGCTTTAAAAGTCAGTTCTCGGCTGCTGGTTTGAAAAAAACAGACTTGCATACTCAGCTACTGAACTCTGTTCACATCCGCTTAATGTGCAAGAAGTGTGCGGTTCCTTTTGAGAGGATTTAGATCAAGTAAGGATACGCAGGTCACAGCCTGACGGACAAACAAGTTCTCTGTGTCCACTGCAAGGCTGTCAGCCTTTTGAAGCATGCCTAGCCCCAATGCATCTCTCTAAGGGCAGCACCGGTCACTAGGCAAAGGGTTGCAACCTGAAATGTTGCTGGAGAGATTATGGCAGTTGGGCGCAGTGTAGCCTTTTAAGGGATCTGGTAGCTGGGCCCGGATCTCAGAGAAATGGCTTGCAATTGGCAGAGAGGAGTTAACAAGTGTTAGCAAAGGGAACTAAGCATAAAATGTTTGGTTTAAGCAGAGTATAGGTTTCTCTACAGATCTACAGCTTTATAAATAGATGGAGTGGGTTCCAGGCACTTTAAGAGCATGAACTGTTTCTCTTTGCTCCCCACCTTTCTGCAGTAAAGCAGATGTTCTCTGGAATGGCAAGGAGATCTCCTGCAGCACTTACAGGCCATCCCCACTGTTGCTATTCTGAGGCCGGGGCTGAAACTTGCAAACGCAGCACGCCGATGCGCTGGGCGTCCGTGGGCCCGGTGTGCTGCCGTGGTGCAGAGAGAGCTCGGGCGCAGCCAAGAGCAGGGGCCGACCTTGCGGAGGGGCTGAGCCGCCCAGAAGGGGATGTTGGGGCCCCTTGCTCTTGGGGAAGGAGAGCTACCTCTTGCCTCTGCCCACACGAGTAACACGGGTGTCACGAACCAGTCGTGCCTTGCCTGTGTGAAGCGCTTTGCCAGTTGCGCATGGCAGCCTTGGTCAGGGTGTCTGGAGGAGCTTCTAGAGAAGCCAGCCTGGCACTGGTGGTGCCGAGACGGGAACACGGGGCAGCTCTGGTTGTTCTCTCAGGGGATCTGCACATTACACCTGTGAGCCTGAGCAGCCAGTCCTTGCGCAGGAGAGCTATTTCCTGGCTTTGTCCTGGAGAACCAGTTAAAAACCCTTTAGTGATGGACCACTATGGTTTTATTTCCCTCTTTTTCATATTCTCTCCAGCGCTGCCGCCAGCAGCTCTGCGTCGGGTTTGGAGCCGCTTGATTTCTGACAGGCTGTGTAAACTCAGTGCAAGTGTGTTCCAGTTTGATGTGTGACCCGTTCACACAGGCAGAGGCGCCGCTGCCAAGGCTGCGTGAGAGCCCAGCCCAGGCAGCTGGAAAGCCTTAACTCCTCTGTTGCGCAGTGTGTGGTCGGAGTGGTGATCCCTGGCCCCTACCAGCCCTTTGTTACCGGCTGGTTGTAACGTTACATTAAGTCGTGCCAAGCAGAGCTATTACGGGCCCTTTTTTGGGTTCCTGTGGGTGTCGTTCCAGGTATTACAGATTAGATAGAGCAACCTTAGTGGCACGTTTCACTGGTTTTTCTGCATGTGTCCTTTCTGTGCGCTGTTGGTGTCTCAAACTGATTTAAGAAACTGAAGTCGTGGCTTTTCGTCCTTAGAAATGTAAGCATTTGCTAGTACCGCCGAGGTGCAGCAGAGTCCTGGCCATGTCTTATGGCTGCGCTCTGCGAAGTCAGCCCAGGCACTGCGCAGTGTGCTTTTCGTGGTGTTCTTTCGGAAAGGTAAGCCTAAGATTGATTTCTTTTTTTTCCCTTCACCTCCTTGATCTTTAGTCTGAAGAAGTTAACTTAATGACACTGCTTTAAAAAGTAAAAAACCCAACCCAAATGTCTAGTGCCTTCCGGAAGGGAGCGCTGCATGGCGAGGCTGGATCTGGGTATCCACCCGCTGTGAAAACGAAGAGCCTGAACTAGACAAGCTGTAAAGCTGCCTTTGAGCGGGAGGCTGCTTTGAAAGGGGGGCAAGGAAGGGGCAAGGAACATGGCAATTGTCACTTCAACTATGACACTGTGTTTTGTAGCATTTCAACCGTGGAGGTTTCCTACTTTCCCTGTTACTAACAGTGACCTGTCTGGCCGGGTGCCGTGCCAGGCCTGGTGCCGAGGCAGGAGAACTGTAGGACAGGGTTGGGTTTGCTTGTGACAAAATACGAGCTCTGCTCATAAAAAACGCTGGTTTTTCTCCCTCCCTGTCAACCCTGGACACAAAGCGAGGAGAAACCCCTTTGTAGAGGAAGAGGCGGGTACAACGTGTGCGGGGCCGGCGTGCGTCTCTGCAGCGTCACCTCCCAGCAGGCAGCTGTGGGCGGCAGGCGAGTCTCGGCCGTTCCCGACGGGGTTTTGGGACGCCTCAGTATGTTCGGTGCCACCGGAGCCGCACGGGAGGCTGAAATGAGACATATCCTGCCGGGGGCCTGGGAGCAGCTTTCCTGCAGGCCCTTGGCCGAGCCCGGGGCTGGGGGCAGCGGGGCCGGCTCCCAGCGCCGCGTGGCGCTGCCTGTGCCTGGCCCCTGGCCCGGCCGAGCTCAGCCTGGGGCGGGCTCGGTTCTGTGCACGGTTCTTTCGGCTGAGCGAGGCAAAATGCCACTCCCGGGGCACCTCCTTACAGGTGCCACTTTGAAAATTAGTGGGGAATAAGGACGCTTATTTTTAAAGTTCCTAGCGGAAATCTTTTTTGAAATTCCCCGTGGGGGAGGAACGGTTGTCCTTTCACTTGGGTACCGATTTGTATAATATCAGTGTTAAAAATGTTGAGATTTTCACAAAATATTTTAAAAAAGTATAATAGTGTCGTTAATATAAAAGTATAATAGCAGTATTTAATCCTTTCAGATCTGTAAAGAATAAGGAAAAACAGAAGGTAAATGTTCTTACAGAGAGCAGCTGAGCTTTAAGGTTCACTTGGTTTAAAGTCCTCATTTTGTTTGCAAACGCATTGTTAATGTTTAGAGGTTATACTAATGTTATTTATTAATTGTTTCCATTCTTATACGCTGCCCACTAAGAGCTTCTTTGTCTGGGATTTCATTCACCCGTGTCGGTAAGAAGAAAACAAAACAAAGTTTTATTTTTCAATAAAATTTCCTTTGTCGTAGCCCACGGTCTGTGTTGTGTCGGTTCTGTGCGTCCCGGATAGAGGCTCCCTGTCTCCTTGGGGGTGCCCGGGGGGACGGTCAGGGAGGCTCCCGCGCTCCGGCAGGCTGCACCCGGCTGCGCAGCTGTTCTGACCACGGCCACAGTTACCTGGGAAATTCCAGGGGGCTGGGCATGGATCCCGACAAACGGGGCAGGAAAGGTTTACACAAGCTTAGACCGACGCGTGGATTGGGAAGCGTTACCGCGTTCCGATAGAATTGGTAGTGAAGAGGCTGTAATCCCTCAGGACCTACGAGAGTCTGAGAACGGCGCCACCAGGTTTGGTCCCAGCCTGAAGAGAGTCGGAGGGAGCCGGCAGGAATCCGGAGGAGCGGCGGGGTCGGCAGCGGCTGTTGGGTCAAACGGGGTCCTGCAGTGTCAGTCCTGCTGTGCTGGCGGCCGTTAGGCTCCGTTTGCCGCCCACGCCGCTGTCAGGGCGTTCCTGGCGGCTCCCGGCGGCTCCCGTCGTGACGGCGGCGCGTGTCTACAATGACCCGCGTGCCAGGAGGAGCCCGGGGAACCGTCCAGCGCGGCTCTAACACACCCCAGCCACGTGGACACGGAGGATGGTTCCCACGCCCACCGGCGCGCGGGCTGCTGGCTGCCACACGCTCCGGGAGACGCTGCTGGGCCCCACCAGCCCCCGCGGGCTCGGAGCGGCGGCGGGAGGCCCGTGCCCGGGGGTGCCGGCGGACGAGCCCCTGGCAGCCCG
>VZSF01000498.1:0-16907 GCA_013398295.1 Chionis minor
CCTTCTGTTCCCAGGCGGAGCTCTGCGCACTCCAGCTGATCTTTGACGTAGAGGGCAACACCCCCTCCCCGCCTGCCCGGCCTGTCCTTCCTGAAGAGTCTGTAGCCCTCTATCCCAACACTCCAGTCGTAAGAGCCATCCCACCATGTCTCAGTAATGCCAGTTAGATCATAACCCTGGAGGAGTGCGTACGTCTCTAACTCCTCTTGCTTGTTTCCCATGCTGCGTGCATTTGTGTAAAGGCACTTCAGCTGGGCGCCCAATGGGGCCGACTTCTTGGCTGGAATGGCTCCTTTTCCTTCATGTTGTTCCAACGATCCAAGGCACTTTGTGGCAGCTACCCTCTTGTCACCTGTTACCTCAGAGGGTTTTGGCCCATTTCTGCAGGACCTGATCTTGACCCCCTCCCCCTTACCATGTCACATCATGCCCTAATCCCAAATCCAGACTTCTGTGAGACTTGAATCAAAACATAAAAATTACATTTCCGTTCTATATCCTGATACAAGTGAAAACATAAGACTGATCTCCTCCCCACTGCCGTGTGATAAGGTGAGCCACATCTTGAGTACAGTTCAGTGACTGTGGAGTGGTATCTGAAGACACACGTAAAATTTTACCTGTGTGGTTTGAAAACTGGACAGAGTTCACCGTATCAACTTCAAATCCCAAAACCTGTAACAGAACAAAGGAATATTTGTTTTATTAACACAGCTCTGTTAATACATTATCAGTATCACAAAACACAAGAAAGGATTCTTATTTCCCAGTGCATATCTAAAAATCTTGAGCCCTGTCTGAAGTGAAAGCTGAGTCAACATACATGCAACATAAACAAATAACACAGTACTACAGCAGGGGACACAGAACAGAAGTGACACTCGCAACAGCACCAGAAAAACAGAGCTCTGGATCCTCAGGCTAGAGTGCATCTGGGGATAAGACGGAGAGGCTGGCCCAGCAGCAATCGCTGAAGCTCCAAAAAAAGCCTTGGCTAGTCTTTCTTGGCAAGAAAAGCAGTCTAAATTTCAAGGTACTAAATTAATGCAAAATATGGAGGGAGGATTCTGTTAGTATTCCAGAAAGCCAATCTTTCTAAAAGGAGGACAGAAGAATCTTACAAGGGTCAACGTTATGAGCCACACTTCGATGTCACAAGCAGTTTCTTTACCACTAAAAGAGAATAGAAAGAAATTACAGAGAATTAATTTGGGGCATGATTAGGCAGAGAGCTCCTAAAAGCACAAAGTAAAAAAAAAAAGCCTAAAGCATGCTCCAAAAGCCACCTGCTACCTTGCATTACCAGCAACCCAAATATTGAAATATCCAAGAATTTGCTACTGTAATCAACAAACACATTCTTGTTGCCCAAAAAGAGATAAGTATTATGGAAATAAGGGCATCAATCAGGAGAAAACCAATAAGGATTTTTAACCCTTCAATACCTGCTTAATACAGACAGGCATTGCTGTTCAAGTAATTTTTAGACATTTTTATCTACCACAAAAGAAATTCTAAGGCAAGAGTGACACAAGAGTCTGACATTTAATATTTGTTCCCACATCCTACTTGCTCTGAGTAAGAATTCTCCTCAAAAGATGAGCTGCTATATATGGCTCAGTGAGTCATACCGGCAGATAATAGTAATGATGCAGTGCTGTTTATGATCCACTTTCAGGCAATTTGCTGGGGAAGGGGGAGTGAAAAAACAAAGCTTTTGCCAGTCACATTTTCCATCGACATGCACGCCTCTCCTTTTTTATCACGAAGGCAACCCCTTCACGTGTATTAAAAATCTCTGGGTGTATGGTGCCAGACATTAGATTTTGCCTGTGTGTGTACTTTGTCTCGCACATGAAAGCTGTTGAGTGATAAGCCCCTTGTTTCAAACCCTGGGCTGTTGTAAGATGGAGGTACGTGCGGTGATTTTATTTTGAAGACCCATGAATTAAGGGGTGAGAACATGACAATACCATTATGACCTTAACCTTGACATTTGCACATACTCTTCAAAGAAATAAATTAGAATACTGCCTCTAATCAGCCTGTCATCCCATATTTAGTTCCACTCCCTGCAATGAACAGACCTAAGTTGTTCTTGTTTTCTTCGAACATCTTGGCAACAATTGTGAATTAATCCGTTTCTGTGTGATATTTAGGTCATGCCTCAAACTATTTAATACCTGACACTACAGAACACACTTACTATGATTTACTAACTAATCAGGTTTACGCCTACTGCTTTAGGGAAGACGCACAACTGCTTGTAGGGACAGTGTTTTATAACACAGATAAGCACTGTACCAGCTGATGGTCACCAGACAGAGCAGCCCCTCTTTACCGTCTCCAACAGCACTAGCTATCATTCGACTTCTCAACAAGCTTTTTTGTAGGATTAGGGGGGTTTGGTTTGTTTTGGACAGTTAATCTGCTTCAACCAGCAGAAGGGAAAACATAAGGGAGGCCACCTCTCTTGGTGACAGCTAGGTGTCAGGTTAGCTTAGCTGGACACTTGGAAGAGAGAGTTTGAGAAAGTGATTTTGAGTAGTTTAGGAAAGGTCACAGACAGCTCAAATGCAACAAGGAAGCTTCATATTCTCACTTTTCTCAGTGGAGCAAAATAGGCTAAAAAGCCTTTAAAGGTCTCCATAACAATAACTTAATGGTGTTAGTCTACTCTGTCACAGTTACTAATTTGCCTTAAGTTTTGAATAAATGTACATGACTGTAATCTAACACACCTAGTTACACAATTCTCTAGTTCTCTTTCAACCCTCAAAATAAAGCACAGTTCCTCTACTTCAAGGAATTTCCTTTTAAAAAAGATTCTTATCGAAACAGAGAGTAATTAAAAGACATAAAATGTCATTTAAAAAAAAATATTAGAAAACATAATTAGTACTACCTTTGAAATGAGAGCTACAGATGTCGAGATCTAGGCTTAGTATAAAGTATAAAATAATCAAAAAGAATGTTGAAGTCAAGTGCAGCCAGTATGTGCTTTCTACCAAGGCAAACTGCATTGAAAGGTCTCATGGAATTTAGTCATCAGAAGACCTGAAAAGAGCGTATAGTGAAGTGCTAAAAGCAGCTTTGACAGTAATTGTGTCGTCTACGGCTACAAAGAAAACTGCGTCTTAAAATGAACTACACAACCCAAAATTAACAACTTGATAATTTAAAGTGGATAATGAAATGTTATCTTCCTCCTTCAACCAACGATTAAAGAACAGTAACTACTATCCTTGCATATCTTAAGGACCATATACACCAGAAATACTTTCTGGTGCACTGAATGATGGGTAATACCTTATCTGCTTACAGAGGGAACTGTACTCAAATGATGTCTTGTTAAGTCTTTTTAGTATATACCCATATTTTTAATTTCTTGGGCAGAGCTAACTAAAAGCACTGATTATGAGGGGTTTTTAAATTGAATCAAAAAGTTGTCCCCAAACCAGAGGTTGAATAAATCCTAAGTGAAAGTTAACTACTTAATTAGAAATACACGATTTTTATATGTACAGACCTTGAAAACTGAGATCAAAGTAAATGTATTGAATCAGATACATTGTACAAAATATAGAAAGTCCATCTCATATTTGTACATAAAAGTACCGAATATCACCTGAAATCAGCTGGATATCAACAATTTTTTCAATGTTATAAGCCTGTAAGAATCAACCTTCTCTTCGGAAAACTACTAGAAAGTAGAAATTCAGCACAGGACTATACTCAATTATTTATATCAAGTTTCTTGTTTGTTAATGTGAAACACCATTACTTATTTTAATTCATGGATTTAAAAATCAATCTGCTCCAGTTACTTGTATTTTTTCTACAAACAGAAACAAACCTCCCTGTGTTTCTAAAGTAAACGCATATATACATGTGCCAGTTCAATTGTCACCTCAACACCTTTCCTTATTTCGTGAGCAATCAGAATGTAATTCAGCAAAGCCTGCATGTGAAATAGTAGATAAAGTGAAATCTACACAGTAGCTTTGTGGTGTTCAGTCAACAGAGAACAAAGTCAAGCTGGTAATGGTTTATCATAGTTCACTAAAGCACGTAGCTGTGTCTACACTTTGCTCAAAAAATACAGCAGAAGCCACAGGTAGCACTTTACCAGGTCCACCCATGTGACAAATGCCTTTACTGACATACTGACAGTTTCACCTTGTACTCCCTTTGCACCACTTTCCCTTTTCTTCCTGAATTTCTTCAATTATCCGTCTGCTACATTTGCAAAATAACCCAACTTCGGATGTTAAAACTGTTATTTTTCTGTGTGTGTGTATACGCACGTATGCCTTCCTTGCACCTCTGTGTAAATAAACTGAAGGAAGTCACCCCCCTTGGATTTTGCCTATGTCAGAACTAATGCCTCCAGATCCTAGTTGATTAGTGCGAGGACTGAGCTTACTAAGAAATGCACAACAACGCTTTATTTATTGCTTCTCCATACCAGCTTGTAAATAGCCTATTCCTGGTGTTACTTTCCCTGCACCCTATGGAAAGGTTCCTGTGGTGACAGTCCTGCCTCTGGTTTTGGAAATGCAGGTTACAGCAGATACTCCACAAGTGTCCAGTACTCCAGCTGCCAGAGACCACACAACTCCTCCTTACCATTATCCCCTGTTTTGGATGATCTGGGTTCTTACACGTCCTCCAGTAGGGAACAATTCCTGGTTTCCATGCTCTCCCTCTGCTGTCATTCTGTATAAATACCATTCGCCCACAGAACTGCAAATCCTGGGCAAATCTAAACCCATAGCCAGTTTGGGTAAGGATGCTAAGCGTTCTTCAAAGGAAGAAGATAACTGAACTCATCCCAAATCTCTCAGCCTCCAGCCTAAGCACATGTCAAACAATGTTGTTCTCAGGAGCCAAACCTAAGGTTGCCTGTATCACATCGTATAGTGACATTTACTGTGACTGAAGTTTCAGAGGAAAATGGGCGATTCCAACTTTTTTTTTTAAAGTATCTTCAACCAAAGGAGGCAGAACATTTCTAAAAATAAATCACAAAACATCAAAAACCAGAGGAGTTTTGTATTGGGAAGGCATGGCTGGCAGGTCTGAATGCCACATTTCAGAAAAACATTTGGAAGATTAAATCAAAACACACAAACTGGAGCAGAATGCATTTTGAAGAAACAGCTAACACAAAACACATACACCAACATTATGCATGAGATCAATTTGGGCTTAGTTCTTCCTCACAAATAACTGAAGGAAAGGGACAAATGTCATGCAGTTCTTCCCACAGTGCAGAAAATGCTATCCCAGCCTTGCAAAGAGAAGGTGCATCACCCGCGCAGGCCCCCAGTCTACAGAACTATTAAAATGCACATCTTCGAACTAGCGAGTGCTCAAGGGAAAAAAATCAACACAAAAGAAAGGAAGAGACTTCAAAATACACGGATAACCTCTAGCGGTGTTGGATCTTTTTGGAAAACTGAACCAACAGCCTAGTCTTCCTAAAAGCACAGAAGTGATTTAAACTTCTATCCAATCACCAGGCCACAAATAAGAAACCAATAAATGGATGTCCTTCAGGATTTAAATTTTACAAATTATATCTATGGTTCTGCTAGTAGAACAGCCTAAACGTCTTGGGTTACACAGGTTATATATAGCGCTAGGTCTCAGTTCTGGTTCACTTCTAAAAATGAAACCTTTTGGACTGTGCCACTGTGTTAAGACATGAATCAGAGCTTTGTTTAAAATTTACAGTCTCTCTTCCTCTCCCTTCCAGAAAGCGCTTCAGTCATACATATACTGAAACATGCTACTTCTTCAGCACAAAGAACCAGTACCTAAATTTGTTAGAAGTGAAAGATTACAAACACACATTTCCTTCAAGAGGACAGCCCAAGTTGTGCCTGTTATGAAAGGGGACACACACACACACACGCAGCCCCCCCTGCCCCGGAGAATTGTAAAATAACAAGAGAAAGAAAATTGTGGAAAATTGTGACTGTAACAACTGAGAAATTCACAGGAATATTTTGAAGCATTGCAACATCTCAAATTCAGTTTTAATGATTGCTAAGCTTTATGTTTATATTTGTGTAATCTACATTATGTCCCAATGGTCTGGAGACAAATAAAAGTACTCAATTTTACCTCCTAATCCTATTTGATATTTGATTGTTAACGCCACTTGAGACAGAAGACTGTAACTTCAAAGACTAGCTCTGCCTCAGTGTTAACATAAATTCTCATTTAATAATTTTATTTACTCTGAGAAATGCTTCGAGAAATGTGAAAGGCTGTTACTGAACTGCTCCTGTTTAAAATTTGTATTGCAGCCTTACTAGGCTCTTCAGGGGAAAAAACCCTAAATTTTCAAAAGTATCACCCACTTCATAGTACTTAACAAGTTCTCCTTTTTTCTTGCTTGTATCCACTGCGGGGAAAAAAAAGTTGGGTGTTTTTTTGGTTTTTTTAAGATAAATATCTTAAGTCCCCAAAGTGCGTGAGAAAAACTGTCATTTGAATTATATGAACTTCTGAACTAAACTATGCTGTATTGCTTTCCTAGGTACTAAACATTCGAAACAAAGAAAACAAACAATTTCCAAGGCATTATAGGTACGTATTTAGAGAAAGAGAGGTTTATAGGGGGCTGAGAGAGATGCTGTGGAGTGCTGTTCTTGGAGGTTTTCAAGAACTGAGATGACAGAGTGCTCAGCAACCTGGTCTGAACTTAGTGCTGACCCAGCTTTGAGCAGGAGTAGGATGGGGAACCTCCCAAGGCCCCTTCCAGCCTGGGTCATTCCATCCTTCGAAGATACTGCTACATACAAAAAGCTCAGCTCTACCCATTGTAGAACTCCATGTGCAGAACTACACAAAATATCATCACCTGCTACCTGTCCTAAAGTTCTGGTTGTAAGGATAAAAAATGGTGGTATGGTATGTTTACACTATTAACTATGCCAGCTTTGTCGGTAAAGATAATACACCCTTCACTGTCAAATGACCAGTGGATCAATTTAGCTGGAATGTTTGAGTTTGTACTTAAATTTAGACAGCCTTAGAGAACAGTGACCTAGTTCTGCAAGAATGAAATTCAGTTAAAAATACCTCTCTCTTCTGCAACATGGTCAGCACAAATTTCCCTTTTTGAGCACTGCGTTTATGCCTCTGGTGGCATTTCACTTTCAGGTTTGAAACTAAAACCACAAAGCAGTACTGCAGCTCAAGCTAGAGGAAAAATCTGGAACAAGTGAAAGGCAGAGTACAGAAAAAAAAAAGGCAGTGTGAGGAAGAAAATAAAAAGATTGTATAAAAACAGACTTTGTAAACTGCATACGTTTCTTCCATAGTATTTATGTCCCCTGATACATGTTCACAGGTTGCTATCTATATTTCACGAAACAAAGCCAAGACCTCAATCCAAACTCCCCAGTTCCTCCAAAGTTCTTAATGTTGGAAAATGTTAGCTCTACCATACCAGAACACATCAAAAACAATTTCCCCAAGTGAACCCACAAACCAAACTGTTTGTAAACCACAAATCCAGGGAAAGTATCATAGGTTGAAGCTGCAAATCAAGCTCAGCCCATTATTCATACAAATTCTTTTACTGTAAACACAAGGTACCTGATTTCTTACATGCATAATCAGAGATTCAGATACAAGCTGCAAACGTGACACAGGTGAAAATCTATGAACTATGTAATTTCTTTGTTCACATCTCTAGAAGGTGAGTATATCTCCAAGAGAAACACAGTTTCTTGACAAGAAAAGGGCACTAGCTAAGAAGAAAGGAGGAGTAAGAGTGCTAACCAGAAGAAGGGAACATTTGAGACTCCAGTTTTGAAAGGAGGATTTCAGTTTTGTGCATCTAGTTCTCCCCAAAATAAATGCAGCATTGTATTATAACACATAACTTCCTTGCACTTCCAACTCTTCTGCTTTGTAGCAAGATACTTGCTTTATAAGTAAAGTTTATGGAAAAAGGATGACTCTGTTTCAATTATTATTCAAATGATGAACCATCCAAGCCAGGTATGGCCTGTCCTTTGTGCCAATGGATGGCAACAGAATGGTGAGTTAGAGCAAAAATACTACTAATAATGAGAAGACGACTAACAGACTAGTCAAGTGAAACGAAACCATCCAGATAGAGCCTAAAAAGGCAGTATGGTGAATTATGCACAGGATTCCAAATCAAGGATTCAGGTATGTAAACTCAACTGCGCTACTGATTAGTTTTCGTTACTGAGCAAGATCAACATGCAGGCATATTCTCAGAAACAACCAGTAATTTCAGCTGCTTTCCTACTTGATGACTAAATTGTGACGCCTAGGAATGATACACTATGTCATGAAACCCAGGCAGATCTCACTGCTTTCACCTAGAAGTGATGGTCAAGCTTGTCTTCATGGCAAGCTGGCTCAGACTCTGACCTACGCTCCACTAAAATCTCTTTAAGAGTTTAGAGTGAGTGTCTCTGCAGAGAAAACGTGTCCTTGTGAAGAGCCTGAGAAGCAAGGAACCATGACAGATACTCGGATGTTGTTTTAAACTGGTTCTAAAAGAGTATATATGTTACCCTCATACCTTTTAGTGCATGCACTCAATCTCCTGGGTAAAAAACAAGCAGTTAGTGCTCCTGATGGACTTCTCAGCTAGCTACACTCTTGATCAAGACATGTAAGTTCTAAAGCACAAGATCATCACAGTTTGACCTCCAGATCACTTTGTATTTCCAAAGCCTTTCTAACCATTGTGCTGTCATTTAAAGAATTACAAGGCAAGCACCTACAGAACATGGTTTATCATGTTGCTATCTTAAACACAAGAGTACTACAGATTTCAGTGACAGAAGTTGTAAAAAATAAATGCTGTTTTGATCACTGCACATTTGCCCTTACATTACACACAAGTCTTCATAGAGCCCTGTGAACTGGACAAGCGTTATGCTCATGTGAAACCATATTAGCAGTAAACAGTGACAAAGACAGGACACCATCGCTCTGCAAAACATTGCACCTAAACTAGTATCACTTGAACTCAGACGTAAAAGCCAACGTCCTGTTGCTCACACACACAGTAAGAATCCAGCTAGGAACAAGTCACTGGTCCTTCCCCAGCTGCCAAAAACAGCTTCAGGAATTTATGCTGTGCAGAATCAATTATACTGCATTATATGTACTCTATGTGTGTCCCACCGTGATCTGTACAGTACTGTATAATATGTGTGGTCTTGTACTTTGTTTTTCAGAACACAAACCATGCCACCTGCTGCTGCAACAGCTACAACAGACTCAAAAACCCCTCTGTTTTTTCCCACAAATTAATGGCTTTTTATGGAAGCCTTCCAATATACTCTAACCAAAATGTAGTGTTTAATTTTCAAAAGTTAATGGAAGCACATGACAAGCCCTGGGGCTCTACAGAAAGAAAAAAAGAGTCCTGTTTCAAGAGGTGGTCAAGCTTTCCAAGTAATTGGGAAGTGCTCTGATTTACATCATTTAAAGCACACAGTTGCATTTTAAAAACAGAATGAATATTTAAGAGCAAATCCTATATCTCTATTAACACAAAATAAACACACACAATTTCTATTAAGCTTAAGAACTTATGAAGTTATCCCAACATAAACATCTTAACTGTGACTATAAATCTTAATTAACATACTTATAATTGCCTAATTACAGTCTTACTTCTCTGCCTCCACAAACACCGTTAACATAAGGAAACTCAAGAACAAGGTGAGCTGGCATAAGGCATTTGAATAAATCGATCTGGGCCAAAAAAATAAGCTAAAAGCAGACAGGTATACTTACAGAGTGTACCCGGTGCCCTACTCAAGGGGAAAGCATCTCAAAAGTTAACTGCAGCCCACCAGAACCATGACATTTGTGCTGAAAGCAAAACAGTTGCCCTGCTCAGGACTGCACAAGGCACATAGATTAACTTCAGAGGGCCTTTATCTGAGCGTACACGACAGCAACACAAAACCAGTCAAGGGCTTGAAGACCCCCGCTAAATGATATTTTCTTCCAAAAGACCTCCCTCCTCATCCAGATTTAGATGACAGCTGGCTTTACTGTTATTAACAGGATACACATGGCACGTCCTACAGTAATAGCAATATTACTCGTGTAGCAATGTGACTGACAGATGCAAAGGACAAAGTTTTATAGCATAAAGACATATACAAAGGGGGTTACAGAGACTTAAACAGACACAAATTATGAAGAATTTTCAAGAAATCTCATGAAAAGTCCCCAAACTGCTAACTTTTAGCATATCATGTGTATAATCAAGAAGTAAATTAGCCAGTAATGCCTGTATTTGTTTACAAATATCACCATATTGCATAAACCAAAGCCATTCCATCCCTTCCAGGGCTGTTTTTTTTTTTTAAAAGATATATTAAAAATGAGCATAATTGAAAGTCATTCACAGAATTAACTTTAATGCCACAGTTGAAATTACCCTGTCAAACAAGGTATTTTGAGGTTTGGGTTTTTTTGGCTAAGCAATGGCATCAATACCTTCCAATAAGTAAGTCTCTGTATGGGGCCATGAAACACTATGTATCCATTGCATTACGAGTGGTTTCCTTGTACGTGCTGATGTGTTCGTGTAACAGTTTGGAATTTCACCTTACCCAGCCATCACTGTAGTTCCAGTGAACATCATTGCTCCACTGTATTCCTCTGGACATGGAACATAAACATATTTTTAAAAGCTGAATTTCTGTAATCAAATTAATTTGGAAGGGGGGAAAGATAAAGGATTTTGCAGTTGCAGCTTGCACCTCTCACTGGCTGCCAGCTCTTTCACTTAATTCCATCTCCTTCCATTTAAGACTGAATCAAAAAATCTATGTTGTACTGGGTGTAGAACATGAGAACACAAATTCAGTTTGAGAAAAGGAACTCGGGGAAAAAGGCATGTCCTGACATTTAGTGAAGCAGGCATAATCGCTGGCGTGGGTTGATAAACTGAACCAAAACTGCTATCGACTAACCCAATCTCCTTTTTCTCTCTCTTTTAATAAAGCATACCAAGTAGATAATGAGAACTCTGTACATATAATATAGCTGTATTTTAGTGCAGCACTTGACAAGGCACTGGAAAGAGAAATCATTAAGATATCAGAGATATTGTGCCAGGACGGAAATACAAAGGCAAATAAACTAGCTTAGGAACAGGAATGCTGGAGATATTGTTGGTGATTCATTAACCTGGAGTCAGGTACCAAATAAGCCACTTTAAATTCTGAGGTAGGAAATAGGCAATTACAAAACAGACAGGAAAAAAAATACAGCAGATGACCTTGAGGGGGAAAAAAAAAGTTATTTCACCAGTGACAAAGACAGACATAAGAAAGGCACAGATATGAAAGAATAGTATTTCGATAGCATCTGATACTTGTTAAAAATGAGAGAACTTTATGCTCTTTACAAAAACTACTAAATTATATGAAGACTGTACAAACAATACACAAAAAGATAAATCAAGACTATATAAACAAACTACCTGCTTGGAACTGTTAAGCATCACACTGGGGAAAAAAAAAAAAAATCCCTGAAAAACCACAAACCACCATACCTGTCCCTATGTTTCACCTCAACTTCTTGTACTCTCAAAGTCAGACTCCATGCATCTCTCAAACTGTTTTCTCTCCTTTCCAACATAGCTTTCCAGTTAGAAAAGAACATACATGAGAGGAATCTAGGTGTGGAGGAGTCTGGGATATTTTATATATGCTGCAGCCGCATCTATTGATGCTTCATTGCTGCTCTATGGCCACAAGTTCTCAAGTGCAACAACAACTAGCCCCCACATGAGCAAAAACAAGACAAGATGATCACCTCAGGTAGCTTAATGCCTGTTTCTTGAGCGACACTCCCTTTTCACCTCTGATCAACTGCATACCAATCTGAAGGATTTACAAGCGGATTTGAGCACTGGACACCACAGAGGACACACTAAAGAGGGGAGACGAAACCTAACATACCTCTTCTGTGAGAGCAGACAGCAACTTTTGGCAAAGTGCTCTGGCAAAATTGATACTTACTGAGAATTTGCAGATGGGCTGATCTAGCTGTAACATCGTGACCATCTGAACAGAAGAGACTAGAACAGCCTGAGACTGCAGTGAAATTGTTCTCGAAGAGTTTATTTCTTGATTTTTCTGAAAAGGCTTGCAATGTAAGTACACATCTGAAACATAGTCAGGCCAAATTCAAGGTAAGAATAATAGTGCCTTAAAGATGCTCCTCCAAATAAGCCTTGGAGACACAGAAGTGCTTCAAAGCAAATAGCACCGGGTCACTCAGATGTACTTTCCAGCCTGACAGACTGATTGGTATGCATTGCTAACTACTCAAAGCAAGATACTAAGATGACATAAAATACATGCCTTTATCAAAATTCTCTCTAAACTGTTTTGTTCAGCACTAAGAAATTCCTTGTTATAGTATCATAGAATGATTTAGGTTGGAAGGGACCTTAAAGATCATCTAGTTCCAACCCCCCTGACATGGACAGGGACACCTCCCGCTAGACCAGGTTTCTCAAATGCCCATCCAGCCTGGCCTTGAACACTTCCAGGGATGGGGCCTCCACAGCTTCCCTGGGCAACCTGTTTCAGTGTCTCACTACCCTCATAATGAAAAATTTCTTCTAGTGTCTATTCTAAATCTACCCTCTTCCAGTTTGAAGCCATTACCACTCGTCCTATCACTACATGCCCTTGTAAAGAGCCCTTTTCCAGCTTTCTTGTAGGTCTCTTTCAGATACTGGAAGGCCGCTTCTCTGAGCCTTCTCTTCTCCAGGCTGAACAGCCCCAACTCTCTCAGCCTGTCTTCTGAGGAGCGATGCTCCACCACGCTTATCTTTGTGGCCCTCCTCTGGACCCTCTCCAACAGGTCCATTTCTTTCTTATGGTGGGGGCCCCAGAGCTGGATGCAGTGCTCCAGGTGGGGGTCTCACCAGAGCAGAAGGACAGAATCACTCCTTCGATCTGCTGGCCACGCTTCTTTAGCTGTGTCCCAGGATACAGTTGGCCCTCTGGGCTGGAAGTGCGCATTGCCAGCTCATGTTGAATTTCTTATCAACCAAACTACATCATTGTTCTACATCAGCATTTTTCATAGGCTACTCAAACAGCCTCTTGTGCCTGCAAGATGCAGATGCTCATCAGCATTACTCCATGTGTTGCACCAGTGCAGTTCAGTATCAACCCAACTGCAGAGTCAAGAGATCTGTGGTATAGCTGGTCTATTTAACATCCTATGGGCAGGAAGTCATTCCTTCCATCTGAGGCAGGAATCAAGTGATGGATCTGCAAGACACTGATTTGTAAGGGCTAAGGTAATGAAAGACAAGGAAATAACAGCTTCCGTTTCCCCCTTCATTCTTCCCACTAAGGTACAAACATTAAAAAAAAAAAGAGAATAAGGTGGTGCTGTACGTGTCTGACTGCCTTCCACCCAAGAAACACATTTTCCCCCTGACCCTAAGACTTTGTTTAGTGTTAAGTAAGAGTGACTTCAGATACTAATTTCAGATGAAGTTGCAGTTCACATATTGTTTTGAAGAGTTATAAAATCTGCAGGTTCACTGCAAATCTCAGATTCATCATCTTCGTGCTGCTTCCTTCTACACTTAGATGTAATTTGACAAAAACACCATACTTGTTACTGCAAACTCCTGCCAAGTGGAATCACGCACAGTGCTACACAAGTAAGTTTACAAACACTGATTAGGAGAGGCAGACACACACAACAGTAATAGGTCCAATAGGCATGGTCTCTTGTTTATTTTAGTGAATGAAATAGGGAAGGAGGGAAATCCCCCAACACATTCTTTTCCTTTGATTTTTATTTTATTTTAAATCCTGATGTTCATATTTTGGAAAGCTAGCTCTAACCACCAGCCCATTAGCAAGGCATGGCACCACATTATGTACATTTAAAGTGGAGTTATCCTACAAGAAATAGATTTGTTTTATCCGGCACATATGCTTTATTTGGCCTTCTTAGTCAGTCTACGAATAGATCCTGCTCTCCTACCAAGGCTTTACATCTTAAATTGCAAGATGCTTGTAAAAACAGAACAGGGAACAACTGCCTGAAAGAGGTGCTGTGTTATGTAAAGATCACAACAAGGCAGGGAAAGAATGAAGCTTCTAGAGAACAGTTAAATGTCTCACCAATTGCTTCAGAGCAAGTAGATATCTTAGATAAGAGCGTACTTTGAGGAATGTTTCCTTCAGTGCATGCCAGGTGCAGGAGCCTGGGGCTTGCTCCTGCTCTGGCACCTCAGTTACACCAAAAGAGCTCTCTGTGAGGCTGCACAGGGAACTGGATCAGGAAACTGGCTCACAAGATAAATAAACATTTTCTTCTTTTCCCTCTCTGTCAAGTTATTTATAACCTGGATGGCTTCTCAGAGCAGTTTACCACATGGCCTCATAAAATTACCTTCCTTGAAGAGTTGAAGTGGACAGCAAAATAGTGCAGGTGGAAGAACCAGCTGGTGGTGGTAAGGGAAGAATAAGTTTCTCAAGCTGGCTTTGCTACTGAAGCCAGAAGATGATGAAACTATACCCTAGAGGACAAGTGACAACACAGGATCACAGAACGTTAAGGGTTGGAAGGGACCTCTGGAGATCAACTTGTTCAATCCACCTGCCAGAGCAGGTCCACCTAGAGCAGGTGGCACAGGATGGCATCCAGGTGGATTTTGAATGTCTCCAGAGTCAGATACTCCACCACTTCTCTGGACAGCCTGTTCCAGTGCTCTGCCACCCTCAAAGTAAAGAAGTTCCTTCTCATGCTCAGATGAAACTTCCTATATTCAAGTTTGTACTCATTACCTCTTGTTCTGCCACTGGGCACCACTGAAAAAAGACTGGCCCCCTCCCCTTAAGTATTTGTAAGCATTGATCAGAATCCCCCCGTCGGTCGTCTTTTCTCTAGACTAAAAAGACCCAATATTCCCTCAGCCTTTCCTCATAACAAAGATGTTCCAGTCCCCTAATCATCTTTGTAGCCTTTCGCTGTACCCTCTCTAGCAGCTCCCTGTCCTTCTTAAACTGGGGAGCCCAGAACTGGACACAGGACTCCCGATGTGGCCTCACCAGGGCAGAATAAAGAAAGGGGGAGGATGACCTCCCTCAACTTGCTTGCCACACTCCTCTTGATGCACCCAAGGATGCCATTGGCCTTCTTGGCCACAAGGGCACATTGCTGGCTCATGGTCATCCTGTTGTCCATCAGGACTCCCAGGTCCCTCTCTGCAGAGCTGCTTTCCAGCAGGTCAGCCCCCAGCCTGTACTGGTGCATGGGGTTATTCCTCCCCAGCTGCAGGACCCTACACTTGCCTTTGTTGTCATATGGTTTCTCTCTGCCCAACTCTCCGTCCTGTCCAGGCCATGCTGAATGGCAGCACAGCCTGCTGGTGTGTCAGCCACCCCTCCCAGCTTTGTGTCATCAGCAAACTTGCTGAGGGTACACTCCATGCCTTCAAAATCTCTCAAATTTAAACACTAAGTTGATACATATTTATTTGGTTGTTGTATGAATGAGCAGGGGCACAACGTTACTTCCACTAACTACAGTGAGAACAGACACAACCATCCCCATTACAAAGCTACCAGCTATATTTGACTACAAAAGGATTGAGCTGTGACACAGGTTAACTTGTGCAGGTCCACAAACAGCAACAACAAATAATTAACATTATGCAGGAAACACTATCCCTATTGGCCACAGTTTTAGCCATTTTTTTAAACTTTTTTCTTTTTCCTATTTCTGTCAGCTGCTCAGAATGCCTACTGGTTTCCATAGGTAACGTGGTGCCCACCCTGATGAGAGAGGTGCCCACCCTGATGAGACAGATGAGACAGAAAAGTGAGAGTAACCACAGTGAAGAGCTGGACAGATGGAAAAAGAGTTCTTCAGCCTAAACCTGTTCAGCAGTACTCATCACTCAAGTGCTATGAAATACACAGACCTATAAAAATACATATATATTTTAATTGACTAGATTTAGGACAAACTTTACTAAATACATCACCATAAACTCCAGCATATAAAACGTACCAAAACCACAAAAATTTGCAAAAATGCAAAAAAGTACCAAATTTTGATAACTTGGCCAACATTTTTTCCTGTTATAACTTATTTTCTTTCCTCTTCCAGAAAATGGGGACAGAATTACTGTGTACATGAGCTATGAACAAACACAGTAAAATTCAGGAAGAAAACAAATAATTTTGTGTTAACAATAAATAAATAAAGTAGGGAATTATGAAGGGGAGAATGAAAGAAAAGACATTTGGCTTTATTAGCTAGTAATCTGCCAAGCTAAGCAAGAGAAAAAGTGCTGCCTTATTCTGATACTGTGGGATAGACCACCACTTCACCACTTTGGCAGTTTCAAGGACGATGACCTAATGAATGCTGTTCTTGAATATTCCTCCCTTCAACTTATTAATGTCATTGACAGCTGTGTCATCCTTGCTTGAGGTTTCCACACAGTTCCTCTTCCAAGAGGTAAAACACGACTGGACCCCACAGTGGGGAGAAGGGGAACGGTTGTGATCAGACTGGAACGGTTTTGCTGATCAGGAAAACCATTTACTTCTGTTTTCAGAAACAACGGCATCTACAGATCAGAAAGGAACTACTCTCCAGCTTTTGCTTTGCCACAGGGGAGAAACTTACCATTTTCCAGTACATGCTCTAGCACCCTCTCAATCCCACATGTCCCTCTGGCAAGAAATGCTTTGCATTCCAAAGACAGCAAAGTCAAATCACCATGGAAGGATATCTACTCAGCCCAAACTAGTCCATATGCTTAAAATTCACATAGGATGACAGAAGGTAAAGTGAGGGTTGGGGGGGGGGGGGGGGGGGGGGTT
>VZSF01000500.1:0-21249 GCA_013398295.1 Chionis minor
GGAGGATTTTGGGGGTCCCCTGAGGGCGAAGCCCCCGCGGGGGGGTGTCCGTAGGCCTTGGGGCCTTCGGGGCTCGCGCGGCCCCTGGGGAGGGTTTTGGGGGCGTGCGGGTGCCTGGGGGTCGGGGGTCCCCGAGTCAGCTGCCTCAGGGAGAGGGTCCCCCAGGGGGCGGCGGCGGGGGGGGGCCTGGGTGCCCCCCGGAGAAGATCCCAGGGGCTCCAGCCTCCCTCTGCCCTGCGAGGGGCGACGCGGGGGAGCCCGGGGGGGCCGCGGCCCCTGCGCCCCGCGGCCGGGGGGGGTGGCCTGGGCTCTCAAGCTGCCGCTGGCCGACGAGGTGATCGAGTCCGGGCTGGTGCAGGACTTTGACGCCAGCCTGTCGGGCATCGGCCAGGAGCTGGGCGCCGGGGCCTACAGCATGAGGTAGGTAGGACGGGCCGCTCCGCCCGCTCCCGCCATCCCGAAAGCTCCATCCTCCTCTTGGGAGAGGGGCTGGTCACCCCACGGGGGTCCGGGTGGGCTGCGGAGCCCCCAAAACACCCCTAAAGGTGGGGGACCCAGCTGCTTGTCGTCACGTGCGGGTGACGGGTCAGGAGGGAAGCCAGGTGCTCGGCTCTGGGGACGTGGTGGTGGCAGCTGGGAAGTTGGGATGGAGTCGTGGTGTTGAGGAGCCCGTTGGCCCCTTGGGAGAGCGGGTGGGCTCGGGGGGGCATGGGGCTGCGCGGCCCCTGCGCCGCTCTCGGTCTTTGGCCTCCTGAGGTCCTCAAGGTGCAGCTGAACCCCCCAGCGCTGGCACTGCACGTCTCCTCCCCTGCTGGTTAGAGGAGCCCGTGGGCGCTTGCTTTGGTTTTACACAGCGTACAGCGATCGCCCCAGGAGCGGCACTTTGCCCTAATTAATTATCCTCCCGAAGGAGCACCGGGATGTTTCGTTGGGGTCAGACCGGCTCCATCCTTTGGACTCTGAGCTAAACCAGGAGCAAACGGGAGGACCAGGACCCCCGTGGGGTCAAATGCGCCGCACGTGAGTGCAGGGATCGGGACCTCGTAGCGTCGGATGCCCAAACCGACGTGGCCAGTGCTTCGGGCCCCGCTTGCCTGGCTGCTCTGCCCTCCCGCTTCCAAATCCGGCATCGGGCCGCTTGGCCGAGCCTCTGTGCAGCCGCGAGGCCGAAGCACTGCGTCGTGTGCACCGTTCCAGAGCCGGTAACGGTGTTGGGCTGTCCGGGGTCCGCTGAGCCCGTCTGCGGGCGGCCATGTGCTCCCTTGGTGAATTAGCCCCGTCGTGGGCCAGTGCAGATCCAGAGCTGCCTGGGCGGAATTTGGGGCGAGAGCTTTACTAGTTCAAATGCAACTTCTCTTCCGCTTGTGTTCGTGCTGCGACCTCCCCTCAGCTGGAAGTCAAGAGGGAGGACGAGGTGGATCCCTCCCCGCAGAGCTGAGGGAGAAGGAGGGTCTGGAGGTTGGCGCTGAGGTTAAGCCGTCCGGGAGGACGATGCTGCGATGCTGGACTGGGGCGTTCCGAGCGGGCTGCAATTGGAAATGGTAAAAGTCAGGATTAAGAATGACCCGTCGGGTGGTTGCTCATGGTAAAACAGGCTGGAAAGCAGCTTCCAGGGGAAGTGGAAGAGCAGCTCTGCTCGTCCTTCTGTCTCTCCGGCCTTCCAGGGCCGAGGAGAGCCAGCACCTTCCCAAAGTTATCCCCGACCGCCGTTAGGATCTGTCCCAACCTTTGGGGTTTGTTGAAGGGACAAGTCAAAGCCCCTGGGGTGTGAGCTCGGCGGCAGTGCGTCCATCGCCTCTCCCGGCAGTGGCAACACCAGGCGCTGTGACCGAGCGCTTTTCGGAGGAGGGATGCCTCCTTTGTTACCTTTGATGGGGAGGAAGGGAATGAGTTTCCAGGCTGTGCAGGGGAGATCCAGCTTTGCTTTGGGCGGGAGTCGTGAAGCTTCAAAGCTCCTTTTCCTCCCCTTTCCCCTTCCTTTTAGTCCTGGGTGCAAACGCTCCCCTCTCTGAGAGGGCACAAAGGTTTTGTGGATCATTTTAACGTGTAAGCTCCGTTAAGCTGAAACCCACTGGCCGTGCATCAGAGTTTTAATTACCCGAGGGGATCCTGCAGCTCTGAGCTTTGAAGCATTTTTTACATCCTTTACCTACCGCGCCTGACCCAGCCGGGCACCGGTTTGCAGCGCCGGAGGTTTCCCGAGGCTGCAGCTCTGCACCAAACTGGCTGCAAAGCTTTTCCACGCCGGTATTGCCGGTGCCGAAAGGGCTTTGAGCTCCGTATCGGCGGCGCCGTGGCTGAGCCCGACCTGCTGCCGAGCTGCCTGAAACCTGACTCTCTTTTTCGGAGACTTTTCTTGACCTGCACTGCCCATAAATAGAGCGGGTGCCCCCGTAGGTGAGCGCGCCCGACCTTCCTGTCCTGACATCTGACATTTTCTCTCCGTGTCAAGGGAAGGGGGGGAAAGGTTTCGGCAAGCACCTCGGGTTTTGACAGTGTTTGGGGCTTTTCTGTGCTTGCCCCGTGGGGGTTTTCCGCCTTCATCCCGTCTCCCTATGGAAGAGGCACGTTACTACCTTGGGAGTGAGCACTGGTAGGTGGTGGTGGAGGATGAGGGTTGTCTCTTGGGCTGGAAGCTTTTTCTCGTGTGAGTTGCGTGGTGGGATTGTGCTTTGCATTTGTTAACGGACCTGAATTCTTGGCATTACTGTTGTTCCCTGGAATTAGGTTTTTAGGAGAGCAGAGGTGGCTTTGGAGGTGATAACTGGGCATTAACTGAATATTTCCATCTGCAGTTTTTCCGTAATTATTTTTTCCCCTCTTTTCCAGGAGATTCTCTCCCACCCCAGAACCAGAGGCCTTAAGTGAAATGTCTTTCCCCAAAAGCATGTTAAGTTGCGCAGTGAAATATTGGGTTTTTTAAAGGGAGGTGTGTGTCCCGGAGTTGCAGGAACTTCTCCAGGTGCCTTTGGAGCGGGCAGGACCGCGGGTGGGGGTTGTCTAAAGAAAAATCCGCTGATGGCTGCTGGGTGTGGCCACTCTGGGTGTTGTGGGGACATGGCAGGGGGCTGCTGGTGGGACATGGGTACCTCCCAGCTTCCCACATCTCCCCAGACAGCCTGTAAAATGGCTTCCCTTGAACTCGGCAGCGATGGCAGGCTGGGAGACGAGCAGGAGGCGGAATAACAAAGTGCTTTCTGTGCCGCCGTGAAGCGCCTTGCGAGTCGTGGCCGCGGCTGTTTGCGGGTGGCTGAGGTTGTCCTTCCCTTGGAGATGCCGTGAAGACACCAGGCCCAGGAGCTGCCGCCAAGCTTTCCCTTGCTGTTTTATAACTGCGCCGTATCTATAAGTATTGAACTATTTATTGCGCCCTGCAGTGCGTAAAGCTGACCCGAAGACCTGGGTGCTGGAGCACAGGAACGTAATGGTGCCTGAACTACCAGAAGTCGCAGCTGAGGCCTCTTAGCCAGACCTGGGGCTGTTGGGACGGTGAAGGATCGTCCCCTCGGACTGAGGTGTCGCATCTGGGCTCCGCTGACCTGTCCCTGCGTGCAGATTTGCACTGAAAGCAGCACTGCTTCCCCAGTAAAAGCAAATCATGGTTTGCTTGATGATTATCCCTGATTAATTGGGTTGGACTCGCGTTCCAGAAACAGAGGGATGCCACCACCCAAAGTTATTTCCGCTTTTGCGGCTCGTAATAAAATGTGAGTTTCAGGTCGTGGTTATGCGGGGTCTTTGCGAACACAGATCTAGGGGCTGGATTTGGGGAGGTTTTGCAGGGATGGCTCTGCCGTTGCTCTCGGCAAGCGTCCGAGCGGCGTTAGTGGCCGTGTGGAGCTTCTGGAGCAACTTGTGATTGTTCAGCAGACCCCTGAAGCTCTGCACGCACGCGAAAAGCCGGGATGACGGCGACGTGCTGGCTCTCTGTGTGGCGAGGTCACAGTCGAGCTGTGCCTCTGTCTCACCCAGACTGTTGTTGTGCAAGGCAAAGCAAAAGAAAACAAAACCCAGGGTGTCACGAGGCTTCAGAAGTGGGATGGAAGCCTTGCCGTGTCAAAGCCTACGAGGAAAACGAGCGCTCGTGCGTGCCGGAGAAGGGCATCTTGCGTTCCTCCAGCTGCCAGGAGAATTTGTGCAGGGCGTAGCCTTTAAATTAATTTTTCCGTCTGTCCAGGCGCAGCAGGTTAGTGCTGGTCTTCCCCGTCCTCGCGCCTTCTGCTTTCTTACAGGGATTGGTAACATCCGTGCTTCATCCTGCCTCAACGTTTCCTCCCTCTGCGGGAGGAAACACCGTTCCTCTGCTAATGAGGTGGAGCTGCAGGGAAGTTCATCCTCCAGACTGTGGAATTTGCCTAATTGTGTACACGCGCCTCGATGCCGAGACCGGGGCATCTGCACAGCTCCATGTAATGTCTGATAAGTTGGGATTTGGGTGGGGATGGACTTTTCCTGCTCGGGTTTGGGGAGCAGTAGTAGGTGTTACTTGCACAGCGCTGGAGGAAGGCGGGATGTTTGGTCTCTTGAGACCAAAGGGTTAAAGCCCTGTTAGGGTGGGAGCTGGTGTTTGGCCAGATAAGTCCAGTTTTGCCTTGGGAAAGGTTTTTAATGTTCAACTAAAGGGGGGGAAAAAAAGCTGATTTAACTCCTCCTTCCTTGCACTCCCCTGAGCATCCGAAGCCCGGGAGCCTGTAAGAGGAGAGGAAGGTGACCTGACTCTTCATCACGCCACTGCCCTTGGAAGGGAGCTGGGTGGCTCTGCCGCGTTTCACCGGGGGGCAGTGGGGTGGCTCTGGGTGGCCCTGGCAGCCAACACGCAGCTCTGTGGTTCCGTCCGTGCTCGAGCGCATTTGCCCTGGCTCTGCTTTTGCTCCAGGCTCTGCTCGGGTGGGTGGGTGGGAGGATGCTCTGGTTTATGGATGATGGAGTAATCGCCATTGTTACGGCTCAAAACCACTGCTGCGAGTCAGCTGCTGAAACAATTTCCATAAAATACGTGTCCATAGGCTCAGGGGTATCACTGATGGTTTTTAAATTAACCTTATTCAGCAAGTTCTTGTTGCCACGTGGCCTTTTGAGTACAGAAGAGTGTCAGTGATTGCAGGGGAGTGGAAACAATAAGCTTTTTGCCTGATCGCATCCTTCTCCTGGGAAAAGTAGGTAGCGTGGGGCTTGAACACCCTCACTTTTCCCCGCCAGCGCCAAGAGCGGCGCGACAGCATCCAGAGGGTGATGAGCCCAAGCTCCTGCCAGCTGGAGCAGCCCCGTGGAGCTGTTATTTCTTACAACCTGCGAGCCAGGAAGGTGCTTGGGCTGGTGCGGGCTGAGGGTTTGTGGTGAAGCCACCCCGATGCCCCCCCGGGGCGGTTCCTCCTGCAGTTAGACGTAGGCTGGGCTGCAACCTCGGTGGCTTTCGGCAAGAGGCAGATCTGTAAGGTGTAAAAGAGGTGCCTGTGCTTGTCTCGGAAACCTGGCTCTGGTTTCTCCCATATCCCATGGCGTGGGCTGCGTGGCCAGTCACATCCAGCATCTCCTGCCCTCCGTGGGCATCCCGAGCTCTTGGTTTGGGTCAGGGCTGGCCGGTTGCGTGTGGTGCCCAGCAAAGGGGCTCTTGGGCCTGGGGGCTTGTCCAGGAGTTTGGGGAAAGTTGGAGGTCCACCTCCTGCTGCCTTCGTGCTGGAAGGCCTCTTCATGTGTTGGAGCCTGCAGGATTTGCTCCACCGAGATGTTTGTGTGGACGGTGCAGCAGGTTACGGCTGCAGGAGGGAGGGTTTGGCGCTCTGATTGTGCGTCCCCCCCCGTCCGATGTGCCCTGAGGTCCCTGCCTCTGCTTTGGCTGGCACCCCAGTTTCCCGGGGTGGTGGGGGACTTTTGGAAGCACAGAGACGATGGTGAAAAAATTGGTGACCTTGACCTGAGCAAGACTTCAAATTCCTGCCAAGCACCTCCCGGAGGGCAGACAGGCTGCCGGCAGCTCTGCTCGGAGCAGGGGAGGGGGTTAGGGGCTGGTTTGCTCGTGGAGGTGAGCGGGCTGGTACCACAAGGAAGAGGATGGGTGATTATCGGCACGACGCGGGTGTGTCTCTGCCCGTGTGTCTTTGGAACTCCGCACTGATGCCCAAGCGGTGCAGGAGTCGCGCTGCCGGAGCAGCCGGGCTTCAGTCTGCGACGCAAATTCTGTTGTCTCGTAGCTTTGAAGCAAGAAACGTGCGGGGTTTGGGTGGGCTGGGAGGCTGACTCGAAAAAACCTTTAGCAAGAGCAGGTGTTGGATCCTCAGACTGCTCACTCTGCTTCAATGCTCCTTTGCGGTTCTGCAGAGGGATGGCAGGGTATGTGGCGTTTTTTAACTAAAAAAAGCTCCAAGCTCTTCCTCGGAGGAGGAACTGAATACCAACCGCATCATCTCGCTGTAGCCAGAGCTGAAATGAATCTGTCTGACAAATCTCTTCGCAGCGACGTCCTTGCCCTGCCCATCTTCAAGCAGGAAGAATCGAGTTTGCCCCCTGAAAATGAGAACAAAATTCTGCCTTTCCAGTACGTGCTGTGTGCTGCCACTTCCCCCGCCGTCAAGCTCCACGATGAGACGCTCACCTATCTCAACCAAGGTGAGAGAAGCCCCATGCGCCTCCTGTGAACACCCTGAAAAATAAAATTCTGCCTTTGGAAACTTCCCCTTGGGAATGGAAAACGCCTCGGTAGTAAACCCCAGATTGTGCCTGTTTGGAAGCTCCACTTCCTTCACCTTGCTGCCTGCCCTCTGCTTGTGCCAGTGAATTGCCTGTAGGATTTAACCTAATTAAAATCTGCGTGATGTAAGGTGGTTAACTGGTGTGTCCGTGCTGGGGCGCTCCGCAGCGGGTGTGTTTTACAGGTTCAAGTTGTACCCGCTGCTTTCAGGTAGAACTGGAAGATCCGGGTTGGGAACCAAAGGCAGATGAAGCTTGTGTAATCGATTTCTTCCCTGTTCTTGATCTTGGGTTAATAATTCCTGGAAAGTCCTGCTTCAGGAAGGGGGAGGATTGTCTCTTCCTGGAGAGTTACATCTGTGGCTCTGATGGCTTGTGCTCCGATGACCCCTTGCTAAAACGCGGCGAGAGGATCGAGTGGTGTGTCCAGTGTGGCAGGAAAAGATGTCGGGATGCCAGAGGAGGGGCGGCAGTGAAGCTCCATCCCCGACTAACTGCGAGGTGCCCTTGTCTTCTTTCCCTCAGGGCAGTCCTATGAAATCCGGATGCTGGACAACAGGAAAATCGGGGAGCTGCCGGAGATAAATGGGAAACTGGTGAAGGTAAGCAGAGAGCATGGATACGTGTGTTCGGCTGGGGCCATCCCCTGCCGCAGAGAGCAGCGAGCGGGATGTTGTCCTGCATCCCTGCGGGATCCCTGCAGCCCCTGTGACAGCGTGTGTGGGAGAGGTCTGGCTTTGGGCACCTACTTCCCCTTTCTCCTCCCACCTTGCTGAAACCAGCCCGGCTGGTGCTGTCCAAGTCTCGTGGGGCCTGGGGTTGAAAGAAGAGGCGATTGCCGATCGCGTTGTGGTTGGGAAGGATAAACTGCAGCCTTTGGCTCTCTGTCCCAAGGGTTCCTCTGGGTTTTCTTGTGTTGCTTTGGCTTCTTCACGAAGCCCTCAAGCTCCTCTGCTCCCCTCTCTGCCCCTTTTCTCACACTGGGAAGTGCCTCCCAGCTTGAAGACTGCCGGGTTTCCTGCAGCAGCTCCAGGCTCTGCCCGTTTCTCCCCTCTAGAGCATATTCCGCGTGGTGTTCCATGACCGGCGGCTGCAGTACACAGAGCATCAGCAGCTGGAGGGCTGGCGGTGGAACAGGCCTGGGGACAGGATACTGGACATCGGTGAGTCCCAGTGGTGGCGCCTTGGCTGGAGCTGGAGGAGATGTGGGTGCCTGAAGTACCTCCAGCCGGGCTCCCGCTCCCTCGACTTCTAAGGGACAGAGTGCTGTCACGATTCTGCACTTTGAGAGACTTGGTTGGTTCTTCCACATGTTCGCTGTGAATCTCTTCCTCCTCCTCCAAACAGCAGCTTGTTCTCTGTATGTGCCCCTACAGATATCCCAATGTCCGTGGGCATCATTGACCCCAGAGCGAACCCAACCCAGCTCAATACAGTGGAGTTTCTATGGGATCCTTCAAAGAGGACTTCTGTGTTCATCCAGGTAGAGGAGAAGTGGGGAAACTCTTGTTGCAGGAGTCTGGGGGGGAAAAATGAATTTTCTAAAGGGGGAGAAGATGCTTTTTTTAACTCGGAGCACAGAAATAGCAGCCAGGTGCTACAGTGGTAGAAGGATGTCAACTAAAATACACCCTGCCTTGTGCCTCACGCAGTGGAAGAGAGCAGCAGCTCACGCATTAGCAAGGCACAGGCACAGTTGACCACCAATAAGTTGTTTTACACATTTGTGCGGTGGTTTAGGTCCCATTGGTTTCGTGGTTTGGGTCTCCATCTTGCTGAGATGCTTTTGCACATCTCGCCAGCTGCCTGAAATACCTCTTGGAGGTCTGGCATAACAGTCCGCCTGGAATAACAGGCTGCAGCGTGTGGAGGCTGGCGCAGCTGAAGCCTCTGCCCTGCTGATCCGGGGCTCGTAACATTTAGAGGTTGCAAAACTTGTTGAAAGAATGTGGCTCCACCTCTGCTGTGGCATCCCCTTAACTCCTTCATGCTGGGGGTACTTGGTGCAGTCCCATCTCGGCTCTATTCGCCCGTCTCACCGGGCTGCCCTTTCTGTGAGCGCGGTCCTGGCTCCCAGGTGGGGAAAGGGAAGCGTGCGGTCAGCGGGACGTGGCGGAATGACTAACCGCGGGACACCTTGCCTTCCCCCAGGTTCACTGCATCAGCACGGAGTTCACCATGCGGAAGCATGGAGGAGAGAAGGGGGTTCCCTTTCGGGTCCAGATAGACACATTCAAGGAGAACGAGAATGGGGAGTACACGGAGCACCTGCACTCCGCCAGCTGCCAGATCAAGGTCTTCAAGGTACCTTGGCCCGTTGGTGGCTTTTTCCTGCTAGGAAACAAACTGGGAGTCAGTCCCAATTCACACTGCGGCCCCAGTGAACCACGGCGCAGGACTGTGGCCGAGCTGGCCTGCCAAAGGGCCTCTCGGTCCTTCTGGTCTTGCGCTGCCGCTCTCCGCGTGGTTCCTCTCTGCTGATCGAGTTTGGATGCCATTGAGGCTACAAAACCAGGACAGGGATGTACAGGGAGAACATGGGTTGTGTTGCCTGTGTCTGGAACCTCCCACGTTTAGTCTTGAGTCTTATCAGCTTGGGAGATCCTCCAAGGAGCTTTGGTGTCTGTCTGAGCTGCTTGCTTTATTATTGCCTGTTGCTCGTGGTCCGTCTGCATCTGATGGTCCGTCTGCATCTGATGGTCTGTCTGCATCCGGCCTCTCCAGCGGTGCAGGCGTCCAGTCCCTGTTGCAGATCGTTTGCAGAAACCCAAGGCCACAGCCTAGCACTGGCAGCCACAGCAGCGCGATGGTGTGGGTGGCTGAGAAGCACTGTGGGGGCGGCTGGGCAGGGAATAAGTGGGGACATGCCATGCCCACACTTTCTGGGACACTGAGGTTGCCTCCGTTTCCCCATCCTCCCTGGAACACCCCGCAAAACCTTGTCCGTGGCTCATCTCTTCTCCCTTCAGGGTCCGTGGCAGGCAGCGGGGTCGATTGCCTGACCGGGTGCCAGCGCTGCTTTGCAGTTCTGCCCTGAAGTCGCCGTGGGATATTGGGCAGTGTGCCCCTCTGCCGCTAACTTGGCATCTTTCCCCTTCCCTCTCTTCTCTTTTGCCTATTTGGATTAGAACATTTCGAAGGCGGGAGGGGGAAATTTGTTAGGGCTTGTTTGAGCTCTGGCTAGGATCTCCATGCAAATAGCCAAAGCGGAGCGCTGAGGAGTTGGGAGTTAAGGGATAAAGGCTGGTTGCAAACCAGGATAGTGAAATTGCAACGCATCGGGCGCTGCGTTTCTACTGAGCTTCAGCTCTTTGTGCCAGGGGCTGAGCTGTTGGGTTTTTGGCTCTGATGACCTTGAACTGGGAAAAGCCAAAGTGGCGAAGCTGTGGCTTCGGGACACGGTCTCCCCGCAGAGGATGGTCTCAGCTTTATCTCCTGCTTGTCTGACGCAGCCGCTCTCCTGAGGTCAGGGCCGCTGTTTGGGCGACAGACTCAACACCCTGCGTGTGTTGCCCTGTGCCTGTGTGAGGTCTCTTCGCCGCAGGGTGTCCTTTGCGGGTGAACGTGATTTGAGCTCCTGACCTGCTCTTCCCTTTCTCCCCTCCGCCCCTCAAAGCTGGGAGCATTTCGGTGCTTCCAGAATAGCTGCTGACACCTTTACCCGTGCTCAGCGCTGTCTGGAGCACAGATCCTTTCTAGCTGCCAGAAGCAGCAGCGCTGACCATGGAAAGATAAGAGGAACCATTAGATTTTCATCGTGGAAACTGTCTAATCAAGTCTAATCTAAGCAGCGCCTCCTCACCCAGCTCCAAGCGTGGTGGTAGCTTGGTCAGGTCTGATTTTTTGCTGTCCAGAAGAAAAGAAATTTGGAGTCTGAGGGAGCAGGAGGGCTGTGGTATCCATTGGTATTTGCAGTCGTAAAGCTTCCCCACCGGAGCTGTGGATGCCCTCATCCAGTCGGGAAGCAGCCACGTGTTGGCAGGCAGCTGTGCTGGTCCACCAAGGCCAAATTCCTTCCGCTTGTGAGCGCAGGCAGAGACCATGCACAGCCAAGTGTTAAGGGAATTTCCGTAGGGTTGTGCCGAGGGGAGCACCAGGAGAGCTTTGCCGGTTGTAAAGAAAGGTGCTCTCTTACTTGCTGCTTTCCCCAGGGCTTTGAGCGTTTGATAAAGCAGCACGTAAAATCATCTTAATCTTGCATATTTGCGTGGTTTTTCAAGGTCGTGGCAAAGGCAAGGACATAGTTGAGCTCTCTGGCGTTCCGCTGCGGTTTGTGCCACTGAAATGTCGCCTCTCAAAATGGCTGGTGAAGGTGCAGAAGACACAGCTCAGATATGTGACACCAGAAAGTGGCCTTTGTCCCCTTAGAGCCAGCGTATGAGGTCGGGAGAAGTTTCTTCCGAAAAACACTTCACCTCCTGGTTCAGATGTTCTGGGTCCCTTTTTAGAGGCGTGGGTAGATCAGGGTGTTGGGGTTGTTGCAGAAGCGATGCTGTCGCTGTAGTTAATCCTCCACGCAGACAGTCCCAGCCCTCCTCCTCTTCCCTCTGTAAAGCAACAAGTGGATGAGTAGAAGGACGAGTCGCTCTTTCTGGTTCTTGCGTCCCTTGCGTATCTATCCAACTGCCTGCTGCCGCCCTTCCAGGCTGCTCTTTTAACAGGAATGTCTCCTTTTCCAGCCCAAAGGAGCTGATCGGAAGCAGAAGACGGACAGGGAAAAGATGGAGAAGCGAACACCTCATGAGAAAGAGAAATACCAGCCTTCCTATGAGACTACGATACTCACAGAGGTGGGGTTGCTCTTTCGTGCGGCAGCTGGCATTGTTGTTTTAACAAAACCTGGCGCACCTCGCTCGCAGGTGGCGTGGAACTGGCTGTTCTGCTGTGAAACGGTCAGCCAAGTTGTTAATAACTGCAAGACAAAAGCAAGATAAATTTTGTAGGCAGCGGAGGTGTTTCTTACTAGATCTGAAAAAGGGCTCTTGTGCCTGGAAACGTGATGGGTTTTTTTTTTCACCCCCCGACTGTAATAGATCATCTAATAAAAGATTTTTACCTCTCGCTGCGAGCTTTGTTTTCCCCGTGTGGCAACCGGCCACCGAGGTTGTGAGCTGGCAGAAAACCCCCTTGTTTCCTCCCTGTGTTAGTGGAAAGTGTTGATCTACGAAAATGCGATCGTGGAGGGGTCGGTGCTGAACAGCCCTGGGCAGGGAGCCCTCATCCTGCCCCGTGTGAATTCGGGGATCCTCGTCGGTGCCCGATTCCGGCTTGATCTGCTGCGTGGGGGGGGTTTGCTGCACGGAGCCACCCAGGCTGGCGGGCGCCGTGTGCTCCAGCCCAGTGCGGGATGGCAGGTCTCCCTGCGGTCTTTTGGCGTTTTGACTTCAAGAATCGCTAAATCTGAGCTTTGTGACTGCCTGCGGTGAATTGGCAGAGCTCCTTTTAATCCCCTACTTTAATTCTCTTCCCTAGTCAGTTGTCGGTCAGCAGACAGCTGTTAACCTGTGCCGACCGGAGCAGATGTGCGCGCTTGTGCAAAGCAATCCTGTGACTTTTCCGGGTTTTTCTTTCTAGTGTTCGCCCTGGCCGGAGATAACGTACGTCAATAATGCGCCATCCCCTGGCTTCAACAGTTCCCACAGCAGTTTTTCCATTGGCGAAGGGTAAGTCCGGAGAAGGCGCTGGCTGGTTATCGATTTCTTCATGAGAGATTGATGTGTCTGAGCTGGCAGTGACCACTAGCGGAAGGAAGGGGCTGGTTCCAAGGCGTGCAAGGGGTGGAAGCAGCCTCAGAGGCTGTGTCAGCAGGGGAAAAATTAAATTAAAGCCTTGAAGCCGAGCGCTGGTACCCCTCCTGGCTGCAGCAAAGCTCAGCTCTTGCATGAGAAACCTGTGTGCGTTTGATCAGCAGTTTTTCCCCTGTGTTCAGCGTCCAGCCTGCTTCGCTCTGCCTTTCCCCATCGCGATAGTGCTCCAGCGTAAAGCCGTTTGTGCTTGCAAAGTATTGCACTGGAGCGGCGACGGTGTTGCTGCTGTGCCCCTGCCTTTGGGCGCTCTTGACTGCAGGACTTGGAGGGGGGTGGTTGCTGCCGGCCGGGATGCCGTGCCGGAAGGGGGAAGAGCGGCGCTAACCTTGTGTTTTGCTCTGACGGGCTCTTTTCCCCGCCCCAGCAATGGCTCTCCAAACCATCAGCCCGAGCCACCCCCTCCGATCGCAGATGTAAGTCACACCTCAGAGCTTATGCTTGTGGTAAGGATGGTGCACAGGTCAGAAAACGGGATTTGGGGATGGAGCGGGGGCGGGTTCGTGGGTGGCTGGAGTTGGGGAAGACACTGCTCTAGTTTAACGTCTTTGAGGAGTTACAACTTCTTTTTGACCCCTCTTTGGCAAAAGAGGTGACAGGGTGAATAATGTCCAGTACAGCGATGCAGAGCTGTGAGCAAGCTCTTTGTAACTCACTGTGACCTTTACTTATTGCCTTGATCTTCACTGTGCTTTCCCCTTTGCTTCCTTCCTCTTTCTCCGTCCCTTTGAAACCTTTTAAATCAAAACCTCTCTGGGCTGCAGCCTTTATTGTGTGTGTGTGCTGTGAGCCTGGCACGCTCAGGTCTTGATTTAGGACTCTGATTATAAACACTGGCTGAGCTGCCCTGTGCTTGTTCCTCCCTGGAAATGGCTTCTGTGTCACCTCTGAGGCTGTGACCCTTCTTTTTCTGCGTTGCAGAACCTCTTGCCCACCAGCACGCCCCAGGAGGCCCAGCAATGGCTGCACCGAAACCGCTTCTCCACTTTTTCTCGGCTTTTCAGGAACTTCTCAGGTAGGTTACGACGTCCCCTCTGTGTCTGTCCCTTCTCTGTGCCGAGTCGCTCTGCCTCCTCTTTTGCTCCTGAGGCCGTCTGTCTTCATGTTACCGTTGCAAATATACAAGTTTTTAAAAATCTTGTCCTTTTTTGTAACCAATAAAACTTGGCTTCCTGAAAGCTGTGTTCTTCGTTTCTCACCTCGCTCTCAACTGGCAAAATAGTGGGGACTGGGGTGGTTTCTCTTCCAAGAGCTCGCAGCACCCTCCAGTCTTATTATAAGCTGAGAAATGCTGATGTGGGGGAAAGCACTGCATGTAAAGAAATATTTCCCATTTATTTTCCTCTCTTTTCCTGGTGATGCGGTCTCCATTATCCAGGGTCACCGAGGCGCTGGATAGCCGGCTGTAAATGATAAGGACGCAGGGTTGTACCGAAACACGCTCTTGCAAAACCAGGCTGGAAAAAAAAAATCTTGCGAGCGTCTTTCGGGGGGAAGCAGCGGGGGTTGTTAGCAGAAGGCAGAAGCAATTTGGGAATGGGGTGAGCTCTGCGAGTTGGTGAGGGGGAAGCTGGCACAGCTGCGGTGCCCCGAGACCCCCATCCCGGACACTTTGGGCTGGATTGTGTGACTTTTTCTCCTTTTGATATTTAAAACTGTAGGTGCAGACTTACTGAAGCTGACCAGAGAAGATGTTATCCAGATCTGCGGCCCTGCCGATGGCATCAGGCTCTTCAACGCGCTCAAAGGACGGTATGTTGTTTGCTTAAAAGCCAGTTGTGGATGGTGGGTAAATTGTATTTGGCTTAGCCTGTTTGCTTGGCTCTTGCTATTAAAGAAAACAGAGTTTCATTAACCTTCCTGAACCTCTTTGAGTCAAATTGGATAACTTAGCCAGCAGGGTAACGGCTCCAGAGACAATTCGGGGTAGAAAATCCATGTGGGAGAGAAGCGTTAGAAACGATCTTGCTCTGAGTGTCAGAGAATTCAGCCACAAGCCAGAAAGTCCTGCTGATACAGTACTTGTTCCTTTTGTCCTCTGAACAGCCTCTCAGCGGAATTACCTCCCCGGAAAGGGTATATCCCATTGCACCTTTCCCTGAGGAAGCAGGGACTGGTGTTTAACTGACCTGTCTGAGCTGGAGCGTTTCGGAAGGCACCGCTGCAGCCACGGGGAGAGGGAGAGGGTGGGCTGGGTGCCGGAGGGAAGGTCTGGGGAGACATCAGCGCCAGTCTCTGATGCGGGGCAGCACAGGTGGGAAGCATTCCAGGGGGTTAATGTACTGCCTCCGATGGCTCCGGAGATAGCGGGGAAACGTGGTCGGGCCGTGCTGGAGAGAAGGGCACGAAGGACAGGGGACGCTGCTGGCTTTTGCGCTTGCAAAATGGGACTCTGAAGGAGAAGGAGCGTGCGTGTTAGCAGCCGAGCTCAGCCTGACCCGTGGCTGCTCTGTCCTTGGGAGCGAGCCATCCGATTTAGCCGCCCGGAAGCCAGCTGGCACCACGGCCCCGTGCCGACTTCATCCCCGTCTCACAAAAACCTTTGCTGCATCAGCAAGGTGGGGACGACCAGGATGGTGTTGCTTCGAGATGAGTTTGTCGATCTCCTCTTCTCCTTCTGAGGGTACCGGGGAGGGAAGAGCAAAGCGTTGGGAACTAGAGGTGTCCTTGAGCAAATCCGATGGTGTTGACTCGCTGCTCTGTCCGTAGGATGGTGCGGCCCAGACTGACCATCTACGTGTGCCAGGAGTCCCAGCAGCTGAGGGACCTCCAGCAGAAACACGAGGACGGGGACGCAGTAACCAGCACTTTTTTCGGTAAGGGCTCCGTAGCCTGGCTGGGGGCACGTGGGCTTGGGCCGCTGCCGAGAGCGTGAGGAGGGAAAGTAACAGCCGGGGGGGTTGAGCAAACCGAAATGCGGCGGGGGCTTTTTCCAGCCCTGATGCCCGCAGGCGCTTGGCACAAGGTGCCTCCGATCCCCTCATTCCCACGCCGCTGCCCGGTGGGTTCGGGGCTGACAAAAGGCACCTCTTATGGTTTGAGAAACCCACAACAATTTATTGTCACTGAGACAATTATTCTCTCACCTGATGAGCCCTCTCCACCCAGGAAGGGGAGTTGGGAAGAAAACAAGGAAACCCAGGGGCTGAAATCTAAGCAGATTTAGTACAATAAGACTAGATAATTAACACTAAAGAACCAATATTGATCCCGATGCCAATATAAAATACGGGAGGAATTATACTCAGCCAACTATCCCTAGGAAGCCGTGCGCTCCCAGCAGTGGACAGTAAATGAGGGACACTGAGCGCTTCGGCTTCGGAAGGAAGGGAAGGGTTCAGGGCTCCAACACCAGGGCAGGAAGTCCTCTGGATGGCTGCAATCAGGGGAGAGAGAGCTTCGCAGCGAACTTCCTAATTTCTATGGAACGTGCCGTTCCTGGTATGAAATAACCCTGTTGGCAGCTTGGGGCAGGTGCCCGGGTCTTGCTCCTCCTCGTCCCCACACCTAGTGAGCTCGAAAACACTGAGGCCTTGAAACCCACAGACCATAGCTGGCTGCAAAGTAAATGTTTTCACAAATTCAGACACTGGAGTCTTCTAAAAGTGCAGTTTTCCCAAGCATTAGAAAAGAAATTAGTCCTGTGTCGCTCAAACCAGGCCAGCGCCTCGCGCAGCCAGGGCTGCTCGTGTTACTGGAGCCCGCAGAGCAACTCCAAAGAGGGTCTGTGGCTTTTGCCTTCAGCTGCTGCGCGTCGTGTTGGCCGCTGTCGTTCTTGTCTCTCTGCTGCAAGGAGGCCACGAGCTCACGTGCGAGCTCACCTGCAGCCCAGTGCAGGCTCCGTACACAAACCGGGGCGTTGTACGCGCTTCCCTCTGCGAAGGGGGCCAAAAGATCGCGGCGACCCCTTTTTCACTCGACCCCGTCCTACCCAGCTGATTTTCCTCCTTGCCTGCAAAATGGGTGGCTGCAGGATCTGACTGGTGGCACGTTGCCTGCTCTGAGCCGACAACCGATAGCTCCTGCGAGAATCCCGCATTGCCCAGACAACAATGAGTGACCTACATTTGCGCAGCGGCCAGGCGCCCGTTCATCCACCTCCCTGATTGGAGCCGCAAACGGCTCATCCTTTCCTTGCCCTGCTCCAATTCGGATCCTCTTGCTTCCCCCCAGGACTTGCCTCGTGGGAGACGGGGTGCGGCTCTGGGGAGCTGCTGGGGTGGGATTTCCGTCCCACTGGGATTGAAAGCCACCAGGAATGGTACAAAAGACCGCTGGGCTGGTGCTAGTCGAAATAGAAGCTTTTTGGGGGCAACAGCTGCAGAAATACAGAGCGAGCATTGCAGGACATTGGTGACAGCCACGTTTTGGTGGAGCTGATGCTCGTGTAGCTCAGGGCACGCTGCAGCTGCGTCGCAAGAGCAGACACCAGAGTCAGGCTACGCGTGGATTTAGCAACTTGGGCTTGGAAAGATGATAACTGAGTGAGCTGGGTGCGGCAGAGTGGGCGTTTAACCTGCTGAAAAGCAGCACTTGATAGGCGGGCTGTGCACAGTCCCTTCCCAGCGGGGCTGGGATGTTCCTGGGCAGAGAGCAGCCAGCTTGCGGTGCTTCCCTAAGCATCCGCTCCCCAGGCTTGCATCCGTGGCACTAGCTGCAGCGTCTCTGCATCCACGGTGTAGACTTTAAAGCTGTGCTTGGCGTCTGGCTGTACTAGTTCTTCTCCCTGCAGTGTACCACGCTATTTATCTGGAGGAACTGACGGCGGTGGAACTGACGGAAAAGCTAGCCCAGCTCTTCAGCATCTCTTCCCAACAGATCAGCCAGATTTACAAGCAAGGCCCGACGGGGATACACGTGCTGATCAGTGATGAGGTAATGGCCTCTGGGTGCTCCTTATTTTCGACCTCTTGCGCTGGGTTGCTTCAGCTGCTTCGTGCCTGATCGTGCGCAGAGCTCCGCTGCGGAGGTTGTGGGGGAATGGGTCCCCTGGACGGGTCTTCAGGAAAGGACCTGCTCAGTCGCCTCCGGTTTCTGAAGAATTGGGAGTTCAGCATTGAAGTCTGGGGACGCTGCTCCGGGCGCCTCACTTAAACCCACGAGGTTTATCAGGTGTGAACAGCTCTCCCTGAGCTGGTCCCTCCTCCTTCAGGCTCCGGTTCCATCTAGCTTGGCGATAAAAACAGGGAGGGCAGTTGCTGTGGGAGGACTTTGCTTTCAGACCCGTGGCCCAGAATCCCCTGGTTTCCTCTGTCGGCTTGCTGGTTCAGACCTGTAGTTCTGCAGAGCTGGAGGAAGGAATAAGTATTTACGGCTGGTGCCTCTCCTACCTCCCAGAGCACTAAGATCCTGCCTGAGCAGCTTCTAGCCCTTCCCGTACCCCAAATCTGTGCCCGTCGCCGAAAGGCAGAACACAAAGCCTTCGCTCAGGGCGGTGAAGCGCTTCTGCTGTGGTTAAACACAGCCTCAGACTAAGCTGGCTTTTGTGGCTTCTTGCAGATGATACAGAATTTCCAAGATGAATCCTGTTTCGTTCTGGACACCATGAAAGGTGCGTAAATGTCCGGGCTCTGTCTTGTATTTCCCTTCCGTGCTTCTTGGCAAGCTCTTGTGTCAGTCAGATCCGCTCAATCCGGCGGATTCCTTTGCTGTTGCAGGTGACTCATGAGCTTTCCTTCTCTTGCAGCTGAAACCAATGATAGCTACCACATCATCTTAAAATAGAGAGGACGGGATGAGGAACACCCGTGATCCTCTCTTCGTGCATGAAGACCCTTCACTTCCAGCACAAGGACACGAGCGGAGATCTGGAAACTCCCGGGCACCCTCCGGAAGGACCCCGAGCTGTTGGTTGCTCGGCTGTCTTTCTTGCAGGGGACCTCCTTGCTCTGACGGCATCTAAATGGCCGTTGATGGTAAACGTGCTGCTTAATTGCTGGAGCTCTGAGGCTTGAAGTTACCAGGTCACACTTGTGTAGCCCTCGGTAGAAATTTGCCATTGGGACCTAAAACCTGCGTGAGGGCTCTTTCTATGGCAAGCATGCTCTGCTTTTCTGAGAGGCATCAGCTCCCGCGACGCTCGCAGACTGACAAGAGAACATCAATTAAACTGGCCCAACGAAGCCAACTGGCCCTCGGGCACGTGCTGAGCTGAGCAGGTCTCAAATATGCTACGTACTGTGCTGATGGAGTGGTAGGCTAGGGCTGGGAGGGATTTTCTTAAAAGATTTTGTTAAGCTTTCATTTAATATTACGACGTGTCTGTTAGACGAAGGTGGGGACTTGGTTTTTCTCCACCCACCCGGAAAACGGTGTTGGCTGTGTGTGCGCGGGTGAGGCTGCAGTGCCATCCGCCTTCCCTTGCGAGTGTAAGGTCGTCAGGGAATTTATATACACATTTAGTTGTATAAAGCTGGAGCAAAAATGTGGAGTGAAGCAGAGCTGGATAAAGAAATCGCTGACTAGGTTGGGTCTGTGCGATTCTTTTCTGCGTGTTTTAGGGAGGAAAGAAGGGCTTGGCTGTCTCTCCTGACAATGTTGAGCTGTGTCTACCTGCTGCCTCATTTTCTGCTCCCTCATCCCCCTGCCCAGCCTCTGTGGCTGCCCCGGCGTCAGTGTAGCCCTGTGTGCACTAAGGAGCAGCAAATTCAAAGGGCTTTTGAAAGCTGTTGGACTTGATGGCGACAAAAGTACCTCGGTGCAGGTTTCCAGGACAGCAGTGAAGTCTCCGGGGTGAAGGATCTGCCCGGCCGTGATCCTATTCCCCATCCATAACATGCCCTGGTAGAGACTGAGATGCCCGGGGTAACGCCTGCCTTGAACCATCAGCACTACCCGAGGACGTTTTCAGCCCAAAAAAGGGGGAAAATTATGACATAAAGCAGGGGGTTTATTTTTAAATAAAGCTGTGATGAAATCCAGCCCGAGGCAGGTGATGTAGGTGCTGGCTCAGGCCAGGGAGGGTCCGTGGGGTGAGTGAAGGCACTGGTGGATGCGACAATCATGATGGCCACGTCCCAGCTGCTGGAATATGGGCTGCTCCTCTGTTTGTAAGCCATAAAGGATTCTGTTCCCGTCTTCCTTAGCCAGCTGTTGTCGTCTTGGAGATGCAATCAAGATACCTAACACAAATTAGAGCTGGTCCAGTCCTCATCAAAGCTTCCCATCCTTCACTTGAACTGGCCGAGCTCCCGTGGCTGCTGTTTGTGACTCCATCCTGGTGCAAATGGCCCCGTAGCGTCCCCAGCTCCCTTCGGCATCGCCTGCGACGCTGCTTGGCGCGCTCTCACTCCGGCGCTGAAGGCAGGACGTAGGTCAGCAGCTCCCCAAAAGGGTTGTTCAGAACTTCAGCTCCCCATTGCCCTCAAAGTTGCCTCCCAGCTGCATCCAGAGCTGGGTAGGGTCAGGGTTGGTGAAGATCCAGAGGTTAATCCTGGGAATGGTCGTAGCCGAGTGCTGGCAGCGGGTATCCAGGATTCTCCACCTGGGCTTGTTCGCCCAGTGCTGCATGAACTCAGGGGGCCAAAGCCGCTGGCTGGTAATTCCAGCAGGGAGGAAGCAGCCGCTTGGACTCATCGTCTGGCGTTGAGACATCTCACTTCTCCAGGCCTGGACCAGAGCTGGGAGTGCACCCGGAGCCGCTGCAGGTCCTGCCCTGAGCCACCAGAGCCTCGTGAATCGGTCGGGGTGAAAGATGCCAAGAACAGTCATTAAAAAAATGGAATCATTTTGCTCACTTCTCCCCGTGAACTCCGAGGGGCAGCCAGATTCCTGGCTCCGTGGGCAGAGGGGCTCGTGTTCGGCCACTCACTTTCCTGCGTGCTTTGGCACCTCTGGGGAGTGGGAAGATGCGTATTTTAATCCTGGTTTTTTGTTTCCTCCTTAGTATAGAAGTGCGATGGACCTGTAGCGTAGTGACGCGGGCTCAGTGAACTCTTTATATTGGTGTTGCTGGGTGCGTGTGGCTGATTTTAATCTGTCGGATGAGGAAAATGCCGAGGAAGCGAATTGTGGCGGCTCTGGGAGAGAAGGAAAGCCCCCAGCTGGAGGGGGTAGCAACAGGCCAGTCCTTCCTCCAGCCCCAGTTGCCAGCTGGAAACAAGGCAGGGAGAACAAAGGGGTCGGAGTGGGGAGGGGGTGGAATGAAGAGGATTTTTTAATCCTATAATTTGAACTGCTTATTAGTTAATAACTCCGCTAATCCGTAATCCGGGGCGGGGGGAAGCACTGCAGCGCTGGCTGAGCTCTCCGGGGGAGGAAGGTTTCGGAGAGGGTGCCGAGGTGAGCATGTTGTAGGGGGGGGGATCGCAGGGAGCGGGGACACCCCCTGCCCTGGAGAGGGTCCGTCTCCTGGGGGAGAGGCGGGAGCCTGGGAAGGAGGAGGAGGAGGATGGAGCGGGGTCCCCCGAGGCGGGGGGACACGACCCCTGGGGGGCTGCCCGAGGGGCTCCCCGCTGCCGGAGCCGCGGCTGGGCCCTTATTGCTTAAAATAAGGCGCTTTTGGCTCCTTCCCGCTGTTTCCAGCCTCGCTAATCTCCTGTCTAGACTCCTCCCGGGGGGCTGGGGGGGGAGCTGCGGCCTGCGCCCCCCCCGTGAGGCGGGTCAGGGGGGCTCCCCCTGCTCACGCCCCCCAGCCCTTTCAAGCCTCGGGGAGGGGGTGAACCCCCCCCCAGCCCCTGAGCTGGGTCCCGGCCCGCGCCCCCCTTTCCCCCCGCTTTTCCCCGCACACCCCAAACCTGCGGTTTTTCCCCCCATTTCC
>VZSF01000503.1:0-20389 GCA_013398295.1 Chionis minor
TGCCAGCGGTCCCGCCGAGCCCCGGTGACGTCCCGCCGGCAGGAGCGGCCGGGGGGGCCCGGCGGCGGGCAGGGGGTCGCCCCCGATGGGGAGCGCGGCGGCGGCGGCACTCACCGGGTGCCTGCTGGGCGTCCTGGTGCTGGGCACGCTGGCGGGCAACGCGCTGGTGTGCCTGGCCGTCCTGCGCTTCCGCCACCTGCGCGCCAAGGTCACCAACTGGTTCGTGCTGTCGCTGGCCGTCTCGGACCTCTGCGTGGCCCTTCTGGTGATGCCCTGGAAGGCGGTCACGGAGGTGGCCGGTGGCTCCTGGCTCTTCGGCAGCCGCTTTTGCGACACCTGGGTGGCCTTCGACATCATGTGCTCCACCGCCTCCATCCTCCACCTCTGCATCATCAGCCTGGACCGCTACTGGGCCATCGCCAGCCCCTTTCGCTACGAGCGCAGGATGACACAGCGCCTTGCCTGCGCCATGATAGCCGTGGCCTGGGCCCTCTCCATCCTCATCTCCTTCGTCCCCGTGCAGCTACACTGGCATAAAGCCAGGGATGTGAGATATCCAAGCTCCTGGCTGCCTGGGATGGCCCGCTGTGACGTCAGCCTGAACCGCACTTACGCCATCACCTCCTCCCTTATCAGCTTCTACATCCCCGTGGCCATCATGATCATCACCTACACCAGGATCTACCGAATTGCCCAGGCTCAGATCCGCCGCATCTCCACCCTCGAGCGAGCTGGGGGACAGTGGCCAGGTCACGGCAAGGAGCCCACCTCCTCTTTGCGGAGCTCCCTGCGCAAGGAGACCAAGGTGCTGCAGACCCTCTCTATCATAATGGGAGTCTTCGTTTGCTGCTGGCTGCCCTTCTTCCTGCTCAACTGTCTGCTGCCTTTCTGCCAGCCCGAGCAGGAGAGCGACCACGAAGGACAGTCACCCTGCGTTGGCCAAACCACCTTCAACATCTTTGTGTGGTTTGGCTGGGCCAACTCCTCAGTGAATCCAGTGATCTATGCTTTCAACGCAGACTTCAGACGGGCTTTCGGCAACCTGCTGGGCTGCCAGTGCATCTGCTGTGGCACACCCAGATCCACTGTGGAGAGGGTCAACTTCAGCAATGAGTTGGTTTCCTATCACCATGACACCACCTGCCAGAAGGAAGGAGCTGCCTCATCTTCAGTTCCCCCTCCTGCCATCACTGCCTGGGTGCAGCCTGTACCCCATGCCCTAAGCCTTCAGGGGGAGGACAGCAGTGAGGAGACATCTATGGAGAAGAGGCCTGTGACATGTCAGACACAGGCTGCCCCTGGCAGCAGCCCCAGGAGTCATCAGGTACCGGCCAGTTTGCAATTTGATTGCGAGGCAGAAATATCTCTGGAAACTATTACCCCCTGTACGGGGCTTGGTCAGTGTGAGGGACCCCATCACCCTGTTCCAGAGGGATAAGTGATGGTGTGGTTCTCACACATACAGCCATGCCACGGGAAGCGTTCACTCTGCCTGCACGCGAAAGATGCCCGTCTCCCAGCAAACAAAGTCCCATCCCAGAGGGATGTGGACCTGCTGCTCTTAGTCCAGAGGGGTGAGGGGTGTATGGATTCCACCCCAAAAACATAATAGCAACCACCTATTAACCTCTTCCCATGGCCACCTGCACCCCTTACTCTCTTTCAGTCAGTAGAGATTTCCCATGCCTTTCTTCACCCCCATGCTTTGATCAAACTTGTGATATTTATTAAAAATAGTGAATTATATCAAAAAACCAACTCAGATTGAGACTCTATAATATAATCTTACATAAATAAATTAATCTTAGATTTAGCTTCATTGATGAAACCTACTTTTTCCGCCTCTCATGGTTTCACTTCGTACATGTGCATAGTTCTGGTCTTAAGGCTTTGTGTTTGGGTTTACTTCTGTGTTTATTTCAAACCTGTCTGTCTGGATTTACACAGCTGAATCTGTGTTTAGGCTCTTAAATAAAAATTGCTCTATTGAAACAGGGGTATCTTATGTTGAGTCAAAAGACTGCTCAAAACCTTGGAAAATTAAGTTGCTTTTATGTTGGACCCCAAGCAGAGCTTCAGGTGCCAAACTTTGGTATCTGGACTTAACGATACTGAGCTAGGATCTTCCTTATCCTCAAATGGCAGAAAATGTAGTATCGTGTTAGGCTGAAGTTACAGCAGGATGGTGTTTGAGAACTAACTTTGGTGCGATTTAAGCTCTTACAGCTGAGGCAGCTGCAATCCTTCTTTCTCCTACTAGTTCAGGCAGCTGATCCTTCCAGAAAGCAAACCAGTCCACAAAATAAAGAGTTATCAGGTCATCTCCCTGAACCCATTTCACTACTTGTAGACATTAACAAAGAGCAGAGCAAATGGGTGTTGGGTGGCTTGCAGGAGAGAAAATTCTGGGGGAACGTGACAATCATTTCTGGATGTGTAAAAGGATTCAGCAGACATTAAGGGAATACAGCGGCATCTCACTGTCCTCCACTTCTCTGTCCAGCCCTTCGAAGTTCTGCTGCTGACCATTTAATACTGCGCTCCACTAACTACCATCGTTACCCCATTTTTCTGGCCTTCACCTATGATTGAGTTGATGGACCTTGATTCATGTAAGGAAGATGATGAAGATGCAACTGTCCAGAAAGAGACATCAAGAGTGCTTACACTGCAACAGTTTTCTTGGACATTCAGTCTTATAGATGGCACAGCTGATATCTGTCAGAACAGCGATCCATGCTGAAGAGGCAGCTGCTGAAAAGCCAGGCTCTCCTCCCAGTGATCCTGCTCCTGCTCCCTGTGAATTTAAATCACGTGTAGTTCTTAAGTCCCTGTATGCATTTCCCTCCAACACATTAATTCTTACAAGAAACATTGCTTTTACTATCCTGCTCTTTTCAGGAATGTGTCCTCTATGGATAGTTGGGTGTGACTGTAATTTGCTCTTCATGGCCAAGACTGGCAGGACAAGATGTAATGGGCTTAACTGTAGGAAAGACCAAGGTAAGACTTTGGAAAAACTTCCTAAGAATAAGGATAATTAAGCACTGGAACAGATTACCTAGGGACGTTTTGACATCTCTCTCAGTTAAAGTCTTTAAGATGGCACTGCTAAACATCTGTCACAAATGATATTGGCATTGTTAATCCTGTCTTGGGGCAGAGGCTTATTGTAATGGTCTCTTGAGATCTTTTCTAGTCCTACTTCACTATGTCAACATGAATCCTTAAGCACTGAGCTTAAGATGTTTGATTTTCTTTTTTTTTTTTTTTAAATGCAAAAATGCAATGGTCCTTAGCTATTTTCTTGAAGGCAAAAAGCATACAGATAAGAACTTTAAGACCCCATTGGTGCATTTCCCTTCTTCTCTTGGTGATTACCCATTTTTCTTAGCATTTAACAGCTATCATTCAGCATGCCTAGTGCCTCATCTGGAGAGCAACCCTGAAATAAACCTAGTACTTCCTTAAGAAAGGTACAAGATCTGTGGGTTTTGTTTTGATTCCCTTTGATTATTTTCTAGGTTATCACAAGTGAACTGTATATGTAAAGAGATGCTAAAAGGCCAATGAATTTGTGAGGAGATTTGCCTTGCTACATTTCTTCCTTTTTACATAAACCAGAAACATATATTGTGTCAGCCATCTTTTATCTCCTCCAAAACTCCAAAGTTATATCTCAGAGCTGTTAGAGACTTCTCATCTCATCCCCTCAACACTAAAACCCATCCTGAGGATATACTGACACACCTGATAAGACACAGTCCTGCAGCGTGACTCCCTTGCTGCCTGCTACACTTCTGGTTCTGTTACAAGAGCTTCAGCTGGCTCCATCCCTCAGGGAGTTAATGCTCCCTGCCCACACATCTTCCTTCTCATGGGTGGGCAGTCTTCTGGCAGTCAAGGCCACACATGAAATTATTATGCACAGGAGCTTTTTTTTTTTTTTAGAGTTTGTACCATCTCATTATTAGTGATAAAAGCTGTTAACTAATGGAAGGGAAAGATTCACCTTCTCACAAGGTTTGCGCTGCCTATGGGAGCTGTCTCGCCCAGGAAGCAGTCAGGGCTTAATACATAGAGTGATGAAACTTAGCGTACGGCAGAACGCGTGGCAGAAATTAAGCAATGAACATCTTTGAAAAACATTTTTTTCTTAAGAATAATCAGGCATGCATGGTAGCTTTGATTTATGAAACTATATTTGTGTTAAGAATGGAAAAAGCTATTTGTATCAGTGCTTGTGGCTATAGTTTAAATAAGGTTCATTAACAGGTCAGATCGTACCTGAAAATAAATGGCTATTTACCTGAAGAAGAAAAAAAGGCTTTTACTGAAGCTTTTTAAAGGGACAATCTAATATCGCTCTTTGTAAGTGATGCTGTAAATAATTGTCTGTACCTAATTGATAATGGTCATTATTGATGTGCAGATGATACACGTTTTAATAGTTCACAGCTGTAAGGTCTGTTGTAGTAAGTGTAGTGTAATGTTCAAGGCTGCAATAAATTTCAGAAATTGTGTATTATAAACTGTTAATACTCATTTCAAGTGGGATATTACTGAAGGTACTTCATATGAAAGCTACAGTGCATAGCCCTTCAGACTACATCTTCTGCTGTTGCTCCTTTGAAAACATAAATATTGATCGTGTATGTATTTTTATTTCCCTACACTGGGAAGGCTCCTGAATGTTAAGCATACTACAGACCATGCAGTTCTGTGAAGAGTAAACACGCAAGATTTACTCTCCTAAGAATTTTTTCTAGTGATTAACTGTGATTTCTAATTGACATTTTTCTCATGACAGGGCAAGCTGCTGTGTTAGATTACACAAGATTCACTTAGCATTGTTAGGTTAAAATCTGATGAGATGTATTGAAATAATTACAGAAAGCCAAAGGTTTACTTCAGCAGAAATTAAGAGGCAAAATTATTTTCTACCTACACCATTGCAGTCACTCATAAGAAACACCTTCCAAAGCAAAACCTTGGCAGTACTTTGTCATCCGTTTCTGGGTCACAATTTTCTTGGCTTGGCAGGACAAAATGAATCACAAATGAGGAAGGTATTATTTTAGGGAGGTCTACGGCTGTTTCTCAGAAACACTTTTTGTAACTCAGATCATCAAGTCTACATACTACTTTACATATTCACCACAATATACGTAGTTTACTGACTAAAAGCAGTTCACTTCCGTGCCTAATAGTTCCACATTTACAATACCATTAACATCACAAGGACCTAGAAAATAGCTTTTAAATAGTCTCGGTGCCAAAACAGTCCAACCTCACAGATACGTTATCTAAACACTCTTACTAGCCAATGTCTAAACATCCAAATCAAAACATGTTCCAGTTCAGCAAAGTAGGGCTTTACAATGCATACCAAATGCCATCTCTGTTCAGGCACATAACTCCTACTCCCCTTCCATCAGTCTACAAAGTTCCCAACCAGCTACACCTCTCGAGAGCTCTTCTTCCTTTCCACTACACTACCAAAATGAATACAAACTTCTTGTGGTCAATTAGAAGTGTATGTAGCTGCACTGACATGACAGCCCTTCTCACTATTACATCGTACACAAGAAATAGGGGTAGTGTCTCTGTAGCCTCTTTGGGTGGCTGTAAAGATGCTTATCTAGCTGAGAGCTTTCCCCTGCTGTCAAATTTCTCTGAAACTGTTCGCTGGGTTTAAAAGTTAATCACGAGGGTAAACAGAGACAGATACGTGCATGCACATGGGCGCACCTTCTTAGACAACTGGGCTAAAAATTGAACAGCATTCTTCAAAGAAAAAGAAACATAAGGTTCAAGGCAGAGCTCTCTGGAGCTGGAGGCACAGCAGGGTGAGGACAAAAACTCCATCCTCATGAAAGATGCAGGCTGGTTCCCACACCCCTGTGTGGCAGAGATGCCAGCAGAGGTGCCAGGTGATACTTACTGTGAGGGTGGCAGAGCACTGGCACAGGCTGCCCAGAGAGGTGGTGGAGTCTCTGACTCTGGAGACATTCAAAACCCGCCTGGACACCATCCTGTGCAACCTGCTCTAGGTGGACCTGCTCTGGCAGGGGGGTTGGACCAGATGATCTCTAGAGGTCTCTTCCAACCCTTAACATTCTGTGACTTCCATAACCAGTCATCAGGGTGTTGGTTCTAAGACCAAACGTACTGCCACCAGTTACACACAACACCTTTGTAGCAGGAGGCAACAGCAGGACAGCAAAGATGTACTCAACACCACACTGACACCAAGTTTCCTCTTCCTTTCTAAGCAATACACTTTAAAAAGATTAACTACAAGACATGTAGTTGACATTATGCTTACATTTTTGTGTTCCATTGTTTATTGCTTACCTGTTTGCCTGTCATCTTACTCATGTAGGGCTTTATTTTGCATTACACACAGATGTTCAGAGATCACCACTGACTTTAAGAAGCTTGTTACAGCTACAGCACTGCCTCTACGCATAGCAGTTCCAGGAACGGGAAGGGACTGAAAAGGCACACGTCACTTGGCATGACAAGACACAAAGCCTTGAGACAATTCCACAAGTCAAACCATAACAACAGAAAAAAGACGTTCTCAAAAAAACCCTCCCCATTAGCAAAATTCTAATAAGCAAAACCTGAAAAGGACTAGATTTCCTCCAGTCTTCCCCTCCTCTCAGATTAGAAGTCTACCCATATATCCAATCTGCAGAGAAAGTCTTCCACATTCCCCATCTTCCTTCTCCTTCACAAATACACGCAGCCATGCGGATATTGCAGAGGGAAAGGGTTTCCAGCTCTAACTCTTCCTCTCTTTCCCACAACCTGCTGCTCCATCTTTGAATAATAAGCAAAGCAGGAAAGAAAAAAAAAAAAAAAGAAAGGAAACCACCACCACCAAAATGACAAATGGTTCCACTGTCCAAAGTCTAAGCAGCCACTTCTCAGGGTGAAAACCAGTACAGTCATATGGATATTTAGCTTTATATTTACACAAGCTTTTGGATTCCTCCACTTGGATGTTTTCAGGAAAAGCAATTCATAAAAGGCCATGAAAGTTATTTCAGCCTTTTTATATCGCAAAATATATTTCCAAGGCATCAGAGTAGACAGTATTTTTCCAAAATTAGTCTTCCCTCCTCCTCCCTTTTTTTCTTGTTAAATTGTTGTAATTTGTTTTGCTGAATTGAATAAAGACTAAATAACATTGTCTGTCCTTAGAAAGTCCATACAAATATATGTGCAAATGGAAAATAAATTAAATAGTTCTGATTTAGCAACTAGTACTTATAGTTGCTATGATAAAGATAAAAATATTAAATCTCATGCACAAATTTATAGTTAGGTGTAACTTTAACAAATGCTAAATTCAGTGGAAATACCAATGAAAGGAAGCCAAGATCATACCTCAACTGTGTATTTTTTTTCCTTACCTCTCTGATACTAAGCTGATGCCTTAGTATTTCAGTAAAGCTTCAATTTCAGTGAGAAACAGCTGACCTAGGTAGTAAAAAGAGAAATCTCTTATAAAACTCAGTTGCCATAAGCATCTGTTGTTTTACTTTTGCCAAAATCATGCCTCTTGTGTTGGATTTCAGATGATGCACCTACGCACACCATATTAAGTATATTTCAATCAATCGAGTATTCTCAGTAAAAATTCTTTTGGTGAAAAATTCTCTGTTCTTCATAAACTGTTTTTCTTCTCACCTGGGTGGGCTGAAGTGCCTTTTTGGACATTAAAGCACTATCAGTCCAGTCCCCCTGGACTCTGATATACTTAAGTGGTTTCATCACCATGGTTACAGACTCCCACCACACAACTCAACTTCATTTATCTCATTGTTATAATTTAACTGACTTTCCTGAATCCTCTCCCCTTTCTTACTGCAAAGGGACGTACATCAGGATGCTCCCCCTGGGTACGGGCTGCTACTCAATTTTCTGGTTCTCTTAAGAACTGGTTTGCATTTACACCAAAGGCAGGCACAAAGATGCGCGCTGAGCAGATTTGTTGGTCATTAATTTTTCTAGCATATTGGGCTTGAGAAAAAAAAATTTACAGTAATCCTAATCTGGGTTTGTTATCCCTCCCCAATCCTTACCTGTGTTTAATCATTCAATCATTTTAGAAAACCCAGAGCTTACGCCTGCACTTCACATTTTTCTAAGTCATCTAGCTACACACAATAGGAAAACCACTTATCAGTACAACTACTGACAACAATAAATAAAGCATGGACATGCATGCGTGATCTTTACACACACATAGCATGAAACGAATACAAATTCTGGGGAAAAATGTAGAGTTATCTTCATCAACCAGAGAAGCAGAATTTCATCTTGAGCCAGCTTTATTTTAATTTAGGTAGTGAGAAGACATTTCCATTTGTAAAATTTGCAGAATCCGTTGCTAGGTTCCCCTTTTTCTTTAAAGATCATTTTCATAGAGTTTTCTGCAGTTCAAGATTTTAATATATTTCTTAAACTAATTAAATGCATCTTTGCACCCACCCTCAGTGAGAACACATCACTTCGTTTTACTCTTTTCATATTTAGATCTGAACTGGCCGAATGGAGTTTATATACACTGTTTCACGGGCTCAAACCCTGTGAAGACTTCTGCATGAAAGGTAACCAACTACACATGAGCAAGTTGTCTAAGCTTCTATTACAGTCAATGGAGAGCTAGACCGAACAGTCAAATGTGTCTGGAGGGATTTACTGGACCAGGTGAAGATACTTGCTTTACGATGAGAGGAAAAACTCCCTAGGCTCTGACTACCTGGAGGGGAAAAACACCCCAGTGGTGGGGGATAGCACCAGACAGGAGATAACGTGATCAAGTGTGCAAACCAGTTGCCTTTTTTGCTGTTGGCAACAAAGCTGACTCAATTAGAGATCATACTAAAAACCTGACAAGAGGTAATGATTTTTACTATGTACGCAGAACTGCATTTGATCTTTTATTTGATGGTCAGTCTGAGAAGTCTAATGTCCCATTTAGATTTCAGGAAATAAAAATGTGAAAACCAAAGTGATAAGAACTATTGGTTTTCCAAAGTAGTTTAAATAAATGAATACATAAAACAACATAGAGCATAGAGTGTTTACTGATGCCTAAATCAGTAATACAGTCATCAGAGGCAGCACCACAGCAAACGTTCTTGGTGCGCACTTGTTGACAGAGAGGGAAACACGTAACAGAGATGAGTTTCAAGACAGGAAACTGGTAATTAGACATTTTGTCTCTTATGTTTTGGCCTATAGCAGAATATTAGTGCTGCCAAACTACACTGTGACAATAAATTAATTGATAGTGGTAATTAATAACCATAATTTTCACTCTAAGCACGCTCATCTTGTAGTACCAGTGCTCCCAAGCCATGAATTGCTGTCCTCTTCACAATGTCCGTGAAGAAGCTTGGAAGAGGACAATCCTTTAGAAACCAAATCGTTAGATAAGTGGCATCGACAACATGCTCTTACATTTATGCAGATGTTCCTCCAGTGTGATGTTGTCCTTTCAAACACTTTTTTAAAAGGTAATAGGGACTACTCCTGCTTTTGTTCCCTTTCCAGCTTTTAATTTCCAGCTGCATATTGTTAGGGTCCCTGTTTTGTCTCAACAGTTCAGCACTGACCACAGGTACTCCCCACAGGGCCAGTCCAGCCACCCAGACTACTTTTTAATCCAGTCTAACAGCATTTTACTCACGGGAAAACTCTTCTTGAAAACAAAGGCAAATTTTTTTGATGGAGCTGCAATAAAAATTCTGCACCACTGATGCATTTCAAGAACTTTTTAAGGCTAGATTTTAATAGGTAGTAAGATAGCTAGCTCTCAAGATAGCTGCCTAAATGACACATAAACCATGTGCATACAAGGCACAAGAAAGCATAACATACAGAACAACCATTACTGGGAACACTAGGCTGTTTTGGGGACAAAACAGCTTGCAGCAGGCTTCTTTCAAAAAGGGGCTACATTTTCGCTGTACTGCTGATGACTTGTGCTACTAAAGGAGCATAAAGTATCTTTAAAGATGTTTGTAGTGGAAGCCATTTCCTTGAGGTGGGGTGAAAAGTTGCTATGATGATTCTCAGAGGCACCATCTTAGCACATCTGGGGGTAGTCCAGGGACAAGGGAACAGAGATAAAGTGTAATGCCTTTTGTGCTGCCCTGATATGTGACAACTCAAACTTATTTTATTTGAAGCATTGTGTCACTACTACCATCACATTTGCTTCCAGATAATGCGCAATAGCTGCTTGTCTGAATATGCATTACCTTTATTTCTTTTTTATAGAAACAACATTTTATTTTTTTTCTGAATAATCCCCCTTGTGAATTGAAGCCTAACTTTCAGAGACAAGCAATCTGGACAGGCAAGAAATTTGAATTGTAAATGTCTTGTTGAGCTTCAGTTGTTGTTTAGTATGTCTTACTTTATAAAGCTGAAATGTGTAATTTTCGGGTGGCACACGCTGAGCTCAAACAATGCCCCAAGTCATATGCTTCCAAATTTTTTCTCTCTCTTTCTAGGTGTTGCTATAACATGCCTGCTCCTCTGAAGTCCAGTCAAAAGGGTCACTCCTGAGAAACACATTGATGGAAGATGAAGGAAATCTATATACAATAAAAAGAGACAGCCTTGAAGGCAGGACAGAATTACAGGGGGAAATTTACATTGAGTTTAATACTACATGAGTAGTATTGACACTAATATTTCTGTATTACTTAGAAAAATTATACATTTCCATTCAGGAAATGCTCGTCACTGTGCCAGCCTCAGCTATAGTGTGTTTGCGATGAAACAGACAGTTTTCCTCATTAGCATTATATTCTGACTTAGGCTATAGAATTTTAGAGGCAGAAGACCCATCGCTCTTGGCAAGAGCGTGGTAAGAAAGGAAAAAGGCTTGTCATGGTATATTGCTCCAGGAACAAAGATTTCTATAACTTCAGCCTACTGATACGTGTTAAAATGGAAAATACAAAGAATTCCAGCACCTCCAAGGGGTTAATCTGGAAGAACTGGATGTACCAAGTATGAGTCATTGTGATTTTGGTAGCCTTTAGGTTGAGCATCTAACACCATGCAATCTTGTAGCCACAAAATAGATTTTGTTCCTAAATTTCAGTCTGCCTGCATGCAATCCACTGCTCTATATTGCCTGCTACTGTACTAGCATGCATCCTCCATACACTACAAGCAGTTCCTTCCCTGCCTGATACTATGGTATTTGCTGAGATTCTGTTGCCACCTGAACCGGTAATTATAAAGGTCTCATCCCCCTATGCTCTCCTATTAAGCCGAGGTGTGGAAAAAGTATTTCCTATTTCTATTTCCTATTTCTAATGGAGCCTTTTAGGCTCAGAGAGACCAGGATGCAGAGAGGGGAGAGCAACTGTAACCTGCTAACAGAAGAAAAGACACGTACATGACCACGTTGGACGTAGAGAGACTGCACAAGAGGGCAAAGTGCATTTATGAGGTGCTTTGTCCAACGATGGAACTAGTACTGTGCACACGTCTTGCCTCCTGTCTCCAACAAGCAGCTTTCTTCTGGATGCACTCAGTCCACGAGGGGAAGACTTCTTTCAGAAACATCAGGTCTCTAGAAAGGTTGAAATGTAGGTCCCGGAGGATGATCCTTTCCAGACTTAAGTCCCAGGTCCTGCTTGGTGGTCACCCAGCGATGTAGTCCACCACATACCAGAAGGGATGGTGGGCTGCAGCACAGGGACAGCAGTGGAGTGCCAGGGCAGGACTTCATTTATGTGACTTTTCTCCTTTGGACCTCACCAAAATGCAGCCAGAGCCAGCCCACATCTCCAGCTGCTTGTCTGGCTGTCTGTCAGGATGCCTGGGTTTTTGACATTCCTTTATTTAAGGATGGGAACATGTATTCTACCTGCATTTCAGTTTTGCTATACGTACCACAAAAATAATACCCATTTCCTAACTTGCAGAGCAAAGGGGATGAATTAATTTTTTTCTCTACAGCTGTTTGAAGCACTAGCACAGGTGCAACAAAAAGGTTCCTAAGTCTTGTGATTCACTTTTCTTTCTAAATTGAGGAAAAAAAACCTCTTAGAGTGATTTTTATCATGCTTAAGAAATAAGAGAAGGAACTTCAGTTTATCAGTTGTCCAATTCTGTCCTACTTTACTAATCCCTTGGTACATGTTGAGAATAGCAAGGCAATGGGGAAAGTAATTCTGCTTTTTGGGAAGAGCAGCAATTATGGAATGGGAAGGGAATATTATGTTTTGGGTATAAATTCTGTTATTGCTTCTAAGCTTTCCACAACTGCCTACGTGAAGTTCTCCATGTGCACCAGAAGCCTTTCATAGACATGTTAGGACCAGGAGTGCAGGCTGAGCCTGGCAGCAGAACTCACAAAAGCTGTGGTGCACCTGGGCTTTTAGGGATCCGGACCAAAGAGCTGGCAGGAGCAAACTAAAACAAGAAATCAGAAGAAAATGTACAAGTGCAGTGTTTACTATTACTTGGTTTTATGAGCAGATTGTTCCGTATCTTCTGCCACGGGAATAAACTACCGTATTTTCTAACACACAAAGAAAATGCCATTAAAAGAACTGCTTGAAGAACTGCGCTCGCAGAAAAGGCTTGGTGACAGGACGCATGTTTGTGTCAAACCAGAAAACACCCTTTGGGAAGCTTGGTGGCCCGTGTAGTGTCAAGGCAAACAAACACCAGCAAGAACATGCTGCTCAGCTGCTTGTGTTAATATTAGCTTCTTAGCTCTTCTTTTAATCAGGTGTCTTTATGTTTGTTACGGGGTTTTTCTATTCGGTGCTTATGCATATTATAACTCTACTTAAAAAACCCACAAGCCAATTTTAGTTTTGCAATACAAGAGTCATGAATTATGTGCTGTCAGAGTACAGATGGGCCTATACAGTCTGTGCATTTCTGCCCCATAAAAATCACTTTAATTTATAGGGCAGGGCCAACTTCATTGTTTGCTAGCATCTAATACACCAGCTTTCTCATCGCTACTTCAGATCTTTAGATAAAACCACAGTATAAACAAAAATAAACACAGCATTCTATACAACTATTGAGCTGGGTTTTTTGGGGGGAAAAAACATCCATCTTTTAGGTAAGTGACATCTTTCATAATTATCTCTTAACATTTACTCTTCCTTGTAATAGTCTACCTATCAGCTCACATCACAGAAACCAATATCCAGCCAGCAATTTGGTAAAAGAATTAAGCTCTGAATAAACCGAATGTCTGAACAAGTTGGATGTCTGAACTTGCTCCAGTTTCAGGTGAAGTACTTTATCATGATGATATACAGAAAGCATTATCCATGTTACATTTTTCCTTGGGGGGGAAAAATATACTATTTCTAGTATGTTCTATTAAATAAAATTAAGCCTACCACGTTGGTTTGTTGTATGCTTAATTCATTTACCACTCAGGTTTTCTGGAATTTCAACTGGAACATGGTAGATCAGACCTTTTTTTCTAGAAATTATTTTTTAAAATGTGTATATATGGTATGAAATTTTCTACTCAAACTACAAGACATTTAATCTATTTTAGAGAATGCTGTCTTCTGTTTACAACTAGGTTGTCACATACTTATTTTTATTTCCTTTTGGAAGAGCTCTGCAACTACATTTTGTTAATAAAACCCTCACAACTTGCATTTTCAGAAAGTGAAATTTCCTCACATTTCACAAAAAGAAGATAAACAAGAAGCAATCCCACCCCTCTGAGTTTTCTCAGTGATCTGTACAACACGTTTCCTCCCACACGTGGCAAACAGGGAGTTCATGCTGCAGTACCAGGTTTTACATTACCAGCCGTCTGCCATCCTCACGCTATGCCTGCTGCTTCTTGAATAAAAATGCTCTCTCACACCATCTGATACAAACATTCTCTGGTAACATTTTAATAGCTGATCTCCTGCATCATTTTAGTGTTTTCCTCCCTTTTCTACTCTTTAGGTACTCTTCTCACTTAAATGATGAAATAAGACTTTCATAGCACGTTGGTCATCACCACCACGTTCTCAAAGACTGCAAAGGATTAGTCTCAAGATGTATTTGTTGAGTTATTTTTAAACACTTCATATTTCTAGAAGCATTCAGATGAAATGCTAGATTCCCCCCCCCCTTCTGTCTATGTCTAAAACAAGGGGCCAAAATCATTTTAAACGGCAACTGATTTTTATTCTACAATTGCATGTTTTTTTAATTACATAGTGTAGGTCTGTATGCATGTTGCAACAGAGGAATATATATTCTGCTTCTTTAAATCAACTGTAGGATGACCAGCTGTAAGTTCTATGAAAGGAAATGGTCTTTTTTGGTATTCTAATGGAGTCCTCTGTTTAGTAGTACTTGCAATCAATTCTTTCTGTGATTTCCTTCACTATTAGAGGGCAGAGGCTGATTTATTTGCAACCAGCTTAAATAATGGGAAAGGCAAAGCTGAAGTTCAGCCTTTCACAAGACTTAAAAAGTTTTGATCAGCTGATAGAAAAGCCTGGAGTGGTAGGGGTGTTTTAGCAGCTCCCATACCAGGCTCAACAAGGGGCATTGTCAATGCCGAGGTCAGTCCATTAATTATACAGCGAAGAATGAAGGTAGGAAATAGTGGTCATGTGGGTTCTCTCTGAAAGGAGACAACAATGACTCTTTGACAAACGTCTGAGAAACAGAAATGAAAAGCTTCATAAGTTTGCTTATGAAGGTAAAGAATAAGCAGGGTAACCTTTACATGACTAGCAAAGAAGCAGTCTCACAGTGAAGGCAGGTTACAGAAGAAAATATTTAACAGTTGGCATTTTAAGTAAGAAAAATTACATGCTTCAAAAAAATAGCATATAGTTACATATCTCTAATCAGAAATATAACAATCTGAGTTGAGAACATGCAAGTCAGAGCAAGAAAGGAATATACACATGGTGCAGGGAACAAAGCGGTTCCTATGGAGCAATGGAACCACTACCAAAAACTCAAATCACTAAGACTGCCTGAACTCCAGAGGGAAAAACACAGCACTGGAGAACACAAGGCAAATGACTCAGACCAGCTTGTGAAAAAACCTGCAGGGAACGCGAGACGGAAAAGATGGTGGAAACATATGTGAAATAGTTTTTGTTAAAGCAAATTAATAGAGGAGGAGAAACCGTTTTCTGGGATGATTCTGAAGCGCCCTGCAATGGCCTGGCTTCCAACAGAGCATTCAGCAGCAGCATGATCTGTTGACTGAAAAATGGGCATATGGATGATTTTAAACAGACTCTGCAGTGTAAGAAATTGACTTACAAATCTCCTAAACTCTGGTCGATACTATGCATTTTATTTAACTTTTCTATCCTTTTACAAAGAGCCATATTTTGAATGAAAGGCTGAGTTGAACTTCAATGGAATTTTATTGGCAGGGAAGAAGAGAACCAGCACACAAACATGGCAAAAAACCCTGACAAAGGCATTGTCTGGCCCTGGAGAAGCGCTTAAATAGGATCTAGAAGAGACTTAAAAGCAAAATGTGAGCAAGCAAGGAAATCCTTGTTTTACTTTGTTCCTTCTATGCTCTTGTAAATAGGACATAAACCCCAGCATTTCAGATATCTGCAGACTAAAGGTGCTAATAATATATTAACCAGTAAATAATCTTACAAAATGCTTTCCAGTTGTCACACTTATTTGCCAGCTTATGATGGCAGGAGGAAAAATCCTTCACAACTTTGCCTTGCAGTGCTCTAGCTCGGAGTGAGGGGACATGTGACTGTTTGCAGTCAGAAGATCCTCCAGCATAACTGGATGTGAAGAATTAGATGTCTCCAGCAGTAAAGCCAGTAAATACATGATAGACTTTAGGGATTCAACTCCTGAGGTGCCCAGCAGAGATGGACAGGACTGTTGTGCATCTTCACAGCGTAAGGTAATATTCACAACCAAATTGAGCCATGTCTCTGCATGGCTCTTCAGCCACCAGTTTTTGTCTTTTATATGACGCAGAGCTTGGCTTGCCCTGAACAAAGCCAAGTAATTGAGAAAGTCAGCCTGTCTTCCTGTAGATGATGCTTATTACCACATTAAATATGCTTTTATTATCTGGATCCAATAACAAGAAATAAAAAAAGGTAGCTCAAACACATAGGTTAAATATGAGCTATGCTCATGTTGTGTATTTAGAACAATTAAGGTTTATGAATCATCAATGTTCTTTACACTACCCACTTCTCTGAAAAGGAACTTATAACAAGAGGGCTGGAGACTGTGGCTACTTTCCACTTGTAAAGCAAAAGTATTCTTGCAATCTGTGCAACTGTGGCTGCAATCCTAAGGCCTAAAACAAGAGGAATAGATTTGATTCTTCATAGTGACTGGAGCTTTCAGAAAAAAACAAATGGTTAACTCAACTGTATTTTCAAAGCTCAAAACCCTGAAGTCAAAGCCCTAACCCAGTTCCTTGTATGGTATCTTCAATGTTGGTGAAGTGGCCTATACACAAAAAATAGGTTTTTCAGTTCAGAGTTAAAATTTAACGGCATAATTTATTCATTGGCCAGTGAAAAGTGTGATTAGAGCTACAGCCTGAATTTCTGAAATGGAAAGATGCACAGGAAGACGACCACTTTAAGCAGTGATTTAATTTTTACTATTGCCATATTTGCCACCTTATTTCCTTTCTTCTTTAGGTCAAAAAGCCCACTGCTTGAACCGTTTCCTCATAAATCAAGTTCTCTAGGTCTGCGATACTCTAATCGCTCTTTTCCAGACTTAATCCAGTTGATCTTCATCTTTCGTTGAAGAGGAATGCCTAAAACTGGATACAACACCCCAGTCAAAGCCTGGCTTCAGTCCATGCATTACTTCTTGTGTCGTATAGGTTATATCCTTATTTATGTTTATGTGTCTGACTTTTCCACAGCCCCATGAAAAACGTTGTCTCACATCCAGCTTGTGATTCACCATAGCCTTATATGCATTTCTGCCAATGTGTTATTCAGTCAGCATCCCTCAGCCTGGATTTGTGCAGGTGTTTCAGACCAGTATCTTACACTTCCCTCCATCGAGCTGAATCTCATGTTTTAGGCTGTTCCTGAGAGTGTTCACGTTCGCTTTGAAGTCAGGTTAAAATTTGGATTAGCGTCCAAAGTGCAATCTAGCCCAGCACAGCTGTAATTCCTTCCAGTTTAGTTTCCTTGCAGGAGCCACATAGTAAGCAGACTATTTCATTTACTCAGATGGACAGAGCTGTTAACTCCTCAGACATTTGTTTCAGGCTCTCTGCAGATACAAGGCAAGTATCTCTGCCATGGTGCACGCTTTGATCATGTTTTCAAAGAAAACTCCATAACCAGCTGAATTCTAGAACTATAAAGGTTATATTCTAAGGCAATGGGGACAGCGGGAAAGAAAAGTCAAAACCCAGCTACAGCAGCAACACAGACTAACAAGGTTATTTTAGCTGCAAACACACAACAAAAGGATACAGTGATACTGGTAATGTAGGAAGGACCTTTCCCTACTGCCTTGGTTTCAGCTGGAATAAAGTTAATTTTCTTCCTTGTAGCTGCTGTGTTTTGGATTTAGTATGAGAATAATTGAGATTACAGCCGCAGTGGAACAGAGGGGAAGTTGTTGATGAGCACTGGGGCTACTCAGGCTACTCACTGATAACACATATTGGTTTAGTTGTTGCTACGTGATGCATATATTAAGTCAAGGACTTTTTCAGCTTCCCATAGAAGCAGAGAGAGCATAGAGCAAGCTGGCCTAAGGAACGTTCCATACCATAGATGTTGTGCTGGGGGACAGGAGTGTGCGATTGCTGCTCAGGACGGGCTGGGCAACAGATCTTCAGATGGTGAGCAATTGTATTGCACCACAATTTTGTATATCTTTTACTATTATTTTCTCTTCCATTACTGTTCTATTACACTCTTTATCCCAACCCATGAGGGTTTGGTTGTTTTGGGGGGTTTTTTTGTTTTTTTTTTTTCCTTTTTCTCCCTCTTCTCCCTACCATACCCATATCCCAATATAAAACTGTAGCATACACAGGAAAATTAATATAGAAGTAAGAAGTATCAAAGACTAACATCTGCTTTACTGCAAAAGACAAGTCACAGTCATGGAGGAAAATGTGTGTGTAAATATAGGTATCCAGGGAACATGGGGAAGATGATTAGGGAGGATAAAATTACTATATGGGGCAGCTAGGAAAGTTTCCATTCTGTTTTATTTTCTTTCCTCAACTCCTGAACAGTAATAACTTGTATGATATCTAAAGTAAACTTGTCCAAATCAAAGCGTTACAGCAAAACATTCATTAAAACACAGTAATATTTCCCTCCAAACCTGATACACTGAAGGTAACCTGCTGTAAAAGTAATCCCAAACATATTAGACAACTCTATTTTGCCTTGCATAAATGATAGCAAGAACGTGGGAAATGGACAAGGATCCCAGTGTAATAATATATAGCAATTACAGGTGGTCAGAACTTAATCTGAAAGCAACTCCAAGGTTTGGTGGACTAATAAGCTAAGGCACATGATGTGCCTTATGCGCACTGGAGCCACAGAGGGTCTTAAAAGTCACAATGCAGTTCTTTATAATGCCTACGGTACCCACAGCCCTAAGTAAGATGCCAAGATTCCTCCTACAGCCCATAGGAAGTCCTCAGCACCCATGAAAGGGATTTACACAATCCAGCACACTGAGCAAGGAGCCATGCTAAATCTTGTCCTTCAGAGATAGTTATGTATGTAACTCCGGGACAGAAGGAGATACCAGCTCCCACTTGAGATTCTTGGTTGTAAACCCTCTTCCATGCCTAAGCCACTTTATCTCCTTGTCATGACCCTCTCCCCCCGTTGGTCCCACCTCCCCAAACAACCAAAGAGGGAGTGCAATGTCCCCATGCTCTAGGTATGAAATGCAGCAAGAAAATGGGAGCTCTATCTGAAAATCCCCCCTTCTCCCCAAGTTGGAGGAAGGACTCTGCATCCCACACCTTCTCCAGCAGTTGTTCTCTCAGCCTCTGCAGAAGCCTTTCCTTTTTAGGACTTAGCACACAGAAAGATAAGTGAGTCAGTATCAGCCCCTGTCCCTCCATTGAGTCCAACTGAATATTATTTATTCAAAATAGAACAGCTCTGAGGAAAGATTCGAGAGGTATGGTACCCCCAAGGACCCAGGAGTAACTAAGGCACTCTTTTGGGATGTTTTGGAGAGATGCTGCTCCAAATTGTGTCCTTGCTCTGACCCCTCAGGGCAGCTTCTCGGTGAGCCAGCCTTGGAGGCACACTAAAGCACTCTCGGATCCAGCTCACGCCGCAACTAGCTGGTGCCGCGCAAAGACGCAGGTGGCCCAGGGGAGACGGGGAGGGAGCTACGCTTGGACTAGCCTAAGACGTTGATCAAACCACCTCCTCACCCACAGGAGGGTTTAGAACAGAAACGCTTGCAAAAGCCGGGAGTCCGGGTGGAGATGACTCCAAAGGCACCCAGGCACACCTCCGCGGCCGCAGTCCCCAACGCCTCTCCCAGGCAAACCCTGCTACAAGGAGCGGTGGCTGTCACTAGGTGTCCCCAGCGCACAGCCCTGCTGCCCGACGGCTGCCGCCCTGCTCCCACCGGGACCGGGCACACGCGTTCCTGGAGGACCCGAGCGTAACCTGCGCGGCGAGCTCAGCAAGCAGCTTTCCAAAAATCTGCGGCTCCCCCGCACGGGCCCTGGGCCAGGGCTGTCCCCGCCGTGCGGGGGGACACACGCTCTTCTGCTTACCCGCCACTGCGGGGACAGCAGAGAGCTGCTGGGAGCTCCAGGGCTTGTTTCCCATCTTCCTGAGAGGGTGAGAGCGCTAAGCAGTTTGGAAAGAGATGGGCCAGGTGCATCATCGCCCGTGAAACTGAAACACAGGTGGATTTTGAGCGCCCAGTTCCCACCGGAGATTTCCGAAACCAGTGTCTGCTCTCCCAGCCCCAAACGGGCAGTAACAAAGACCACGGCTATGTTCTCATGAAACTTCGAGCATATAGATTTTTTTTTTTTTTTGGAAACACATCCTCCACATAGAAGCCTGTCTCCACGTTAACAGAAAATAACCACCCCAGAACAACCCACACGAATATTTTTACTTCCGAGGTGAGACTCCCTTTTCGGGATCCAACTCCAGAGGGAAATAAATAAGTAAACAGAGCAATTCTCCTGCACCAGAACGCCCCCGAAGGGAGGCTCTCGCACAGCCCCTGCCGCCCGACCCGGCCCCGGCCCCGGCCCCCGCACCCCGCTCCCTCCGCCACCTCCAAAGGCGCCGCCGCCCCCGCGGGGTTTTGCGGTACCGGCGTGCGCTTTCCTCGAACAAAAGGGGAGCGGAGGGGCGCGGGG